>CM035591.1:103420757-103984343 GCA_020423425.1 Chrysopa pallens | reverse complement strand
TATAAATTTTAAATTTTATTGAAATTTAAAATTTTATTGAATTTTTATTTGCAGTTCGTGTTTTCAAATAATTGGACCAACACCAATGTCAACAAATGAAATGATGAATGTATTAAATAATGAAAAAATTAAAGACAATTTAGATGCCGTGTATCGAGAATATAATATTGTTAAGGTTGATACGTGTGCTCAAAAAAGTTTACTACGAACAGAAGCTACACGTGTCCAACTTTGGGTATTGATTATTGCTACATTTATTGGTATTGCAGCATTTGTTGCAAGTTGTACATTATGTTGCTTGCATCGAAGGTATGTTTTTTGTTTAGCTAATAATTTAACCCACACAGTCGAGTATTTTTGAAAAACTTTCAAATAAGCTATACATGCAGATGAAGCTTAATCAAAAGTAATAATAAGGAATTAGTATATGAGGGAATCTTGTGATATGCGTTTGATCGGGGGAAGTGATGCACAAACTTTTGGAATAAAGTTTAAAGCAATTTTAATTCATTTTGTAAAAAGTAATTTTCTTAAGGGTGGCAAAATGCTATACTGATAGCGAGGGAGGCAAAGAAGAGTCATAAACTTGACTCTTTTGCCCGCATGTAAACTTAAATGAGACATCGTTGTTCTAAAACGTTTAAGTCGATTTGAAAATATCCTATTCTTTTAAAATTTCAACGTTAACATTTTGCATTATTGGTATCAACCTTTATTTAATATGGGAATACTTATGTTTGACAATGTAACGCAATTTTTCAATAATTATTTGATTTCGAATAATTTTCAACATGCAGCTTTAATTCTGTCTTCTGAAGGTTATTCTAATAATTGGGTGGATCAATTTAAATGGCCCACCCAGTTCATAATAAGTCCAAAAACTATGACACTAAAACATTTCTTACTTCTGGGTCTGACTTTTAGTGTTTGGTTTGACTTTCATTGGTGAAAATTCAAAAAAACTACGACAAAATTACAGTTTTTCGACCGCCATTCTGTTAGCACAATATCCCAAGGGTTGCAAATCAAGAAGTATTTAGAATTACATTACTGATTCAAATCTGATATTCAAAAATTAATAACACTTCTTTTAATGTAATGCCTTTTCTGTGTATGTTTCGCCTGGGCATAAATAAATATATTATATTCTCAAAAATTTAATTAATTTATTTAAATTTATATTTCCTTCTAGGTATAAACATGCTGTAAAACGGTCATTTATTAAAAAGGAACAATTAAATACGGCCAGAATGTATCCAAGTACCACAACGATTTATGCAAATTAAGAAATTATGATTGTGATTTTTATGTCGAAGAAAAAAACGGATTTATATTTTTATACAAATTTTTTAATATATATATTTTGTAGTTATTTATTTTTAGGCATAAAATGCCTCTTCCTTATTGTGTGTGCTATAAACAGCTGATTGTGAGTGCTAAAATACAAATAATTCTTTATATATACAAATTTTTTACTATTGATTAGTTATATAATTGTATAATTTTTTTATCTTGTTTAGTGAAAACTTAAACCATGACCCACAATATTTCAATATTAACCGTATTGTTCTTTTTTCAATTAGAAAAATAAGAATCTAGTCTCTAGGATTATCTTTTGAATAAAATCTGGTGAATATATTTTCTTTTTAAATTATTAGATTTTGAAAGACATTGTATTGAAAATATTTTTGAGGGGCGATTTCTATATTATTACTATATTCAACAATCGTAATGCAATTTAATTGTTAACAAGTGACAGGTGAGGATCTTTTGATAAATAATTTTTACAAAATTTTTGTTACTCATATTGATTTATTATTAAAAAAAATAATAGTAATTTACGTCAAAGATGTATATAAACAATAAAAGACAAATATTGATAAAAAATAAATATAAATAAACAAAATGTAAATTTTCCTTTCTCTCCTTAAACCACTAATTCATGATCGTTTTCAAATTTCAACACCGATAAAGTTTTTTGAATTCCATTTAACTGCAGTAAATAAAAATGAAATTAAAAGAAAATTCACTAACAAAAAATAAGGATTTTCAAAAGAATAACAAATGCTTCTTCTGAATAGCTTATGAATCAAAGCGGAAATTAGAATTTATTTAATAGTACAATTCCTTAAGGTATTTGTAAGTACTAGGAACTTTAGCTTAGTAGACAATGAGTGCTTTACTTTTATCGGCTTTATTTTGCTAATATTCTTTGTCGTTTCAAGATTATAATATATTTGCAGATACGAGAAAACCTGGTTAAGTGAGCACGGGATAAGTGTGAAATTTCGACTACTGTTAATTAAAGTAATGTTCCGAGGCTTTTGAATTGAAATTTCAGTGTTTTAGCAGTAGCGGAGGAGAGGCCGAAAACAAGCAAGTAAACCTTTCTTGGCCTCTTTTATTAACATCTAATAAACTCTTGCTATTACTAGTATCAGTTGAATTTACTCTAGCTCTATGGTCATTAGCAAACCTGCCCAACTTTATTAGGAAAATGCAATAGGACTCCAGTTTAATTGTTTAACCTCGAACTCTCATATTTTGGTCTACGAACGGAAAGATATCTAAATCTAAACCTACCGTGTCATTCCGAGATAATGTGAAAGAGCGTATTATTCTCCCCTTCATAATACAGGGGAGGCGTATTATTCTCAGTCCGATTCAATGGAGGATAAATATCTCTTGAATCTATAGTGACTATAATCTCCTTAGCCTGCCTGCAGCCTGCTGTTTCACTTCTATTTATACTCTCCTTTACCAAAATATTGACAACGGGGGTCGTGGTCCAGCTTCTAGTAATTAAAAATTTCAGTTTCGTCTCTTAAAACGAATAACAGGCTACTTTGAAGCATCATAATACATAGCGTCTTTTGTCCTTACCAAGTTTGCAAGTGATTTCAAGTATTTGAAAATCACGGAAGAAGTTATTTTGGATGAGCAAATAACTTGAAGAGCGGCTTGACTTTCAGCATGGATTGACAAGCAACTCTACACAGGTCATTACATCTTTCATGTTTATCACTGCAAAGTTAATTGCTCATTTTGAAACACTCACCTTTTTAATTTCAGATTCAAGTAATTTTTGCTCTTGAGCTGGAGTTATTAAGGTACTTTTATTTAATTGATCCAAAGCTTTAATTGACTTTATAATTTCATCAATTTTCATGCTAAAATCTTTTGATTTATCTGGGTTTGTGGTATTATTCGAATGTATACGAGGCATTTGTTTTAATGATGTTTTGTTCGCATTCTGATATTCCAAACGTGTTGGTATTTTTAAATAATTGTCATCTATATCAAACGGCGGTCTTAATTCTTTATCATTTAATAAATGAAATTTCCCAACTTGATTACGCCAATTTTTTAACGCTTCAATTGTTTGCCGTCTTTGAATTATTGACGCTTGACGTTCTAGTAGAATACGTAAACGATTTGTCCATAATTCTTTTAACGCACGCTCTTTTGCTCGTAACATACTACGTTTTAAATTCACACGTGCTAAATAACGATCACTATTATGATTTGGCATTACTACTTTTGTGATTGTTGGAACTGGTTTTTTTAATATGATTTTCTTTAATTTTTTGTTTCTCAATGATTTCTTGGAGGTTGATGTATGACCTGCACCTTGCGTTAAGCCTTCACTGTCTCCACGATCCTTATTCTGAGGTTTATCATTGATGTTCATCTTGGTTAAATTGCATTCTTTACTGAGGGATTCTTTAAAAAAGCGAAATCACAATTGACATTTGAAAAATGTTGACTCTATTGGATTTACATAAAAGCTATCGGGTACAGGCGATCAAGCGATAAGACAGTCTCAGTTAAATTACGTCTTAAGTAAAATTATGATTAGAAAATTTAAGACCATAGATCATATATTTTCAATAGTTCAGTGGATCGGTACACACAAATTTTCTTATACCTCGTCACCGGTTGCTGTGATTTGAAAAATAATATTTGGATGTTTAAAACATATGTCACACTTTATAATTATGTTTAAAATCTTCAAGCTTGACTGAAAGTTGCTAAAAGCGGTAAAACGGTCAAGTGTATGATATAATACGCAACAACCAAGGGTAGAATCTATAATGTTTCATAGTACTACTGAATTATGGAAATGTAATTATAGATATCTATTGAATATGCCCTGTCTTGTTCAAAAACAATTTTCAATCATATCTGAGTAAGTTTAAGGGAGGAGGCCACATTTTTAACGACTTTATTAGTTCATATATTATGATATACGCAATCCTTTCTCCAATGTTCAATAAACAACTTATAGATAAAATAATAAACTTTATATGAAACACAAGAATGTTATTTTAAAGTATTTGTTTATAAAAATGAAATTAGTCTAGCCACATGGATGGACTCATAATGGGAGAATAATTTGATTAAATGGGAAATATCTAATTGTTACCTTTAGAACTAATTTTATTATCAATACTTGCATCAATTACACCTTCATTTTGTACTACAGTTTTTTTTCTTGTAGAAGTTCTTGACTTTCGTTTTTTCAAGGTAGGTTTAAGTTTTTTGGAAAGATTTGAAGCCGATTCAATTACAGGAATATTTTTAGATGTGTTTGATTTACGTTTTTTTCTAACTTTAACATTTTTTTCATTCTTACCAATTGTATCATATTCACCTTTAAGATACTGTATAATACCACAAATACCTAATTCCAAAATTTCCTGACTTGGATAAGTTATGGGATTCCCAGACAAAAGTAATGTTTTTAAATTTTCTACTAAACCTATAAAAAATTAATAAAAATAAAATTAAATCTGGTTTCATTTTTAAAACCTCTATGGGAGTACCTCGAGAATTTACTGCGGACGGTAAAACAGAAGACTAAAATTTAACTTGATAAGCAATAAACAAATTTTAGCAAATAAAAAAAACAGCTCAAGGTAGACCATCGGAATCTACAGTACCCTAATAAAAAAAGTCCTATTAAATCCTATTGAAATTGAAGTAAAATAAGATTGAGTAGAAAATTTTATTTCCTATTAAATCCTATTAAAATTTTGAAAAGGAATCAATAAGAAAACCATTTCTTATAGAATTATAAGGAATCTCATAATAAATTTTGAATAGGTTTTAACAGAATTCAATAGGATTGATTAGGCTTCAAAAGAAAATTAAATTTTCTATTTAATCTTATTTATTCCGATTCAATTTCAATAAGATTGAATACTACTTTTTATTAGAGTATCTTGCAATGAGTTCAATAAATCCTTAAAATCCTTGGAAGAAATGTCCTACAAAATTTTTTTAATATAAAAATATTAATAAAATTTTAAAAGCGCGACATTTGAAAAACGAAAGCTTCGTGTATTTCGGGAGATTATGATATCCATGGCGACACGCTTTTTTTGATGAATTTTAGTAAAAGAGGCCAAAATTATCGGCACTTATTTTTAACACTATAAGTTTTTATATACATAAATATCGCCATGAATATCGAAATCAAACAGTGTGCTTTTTGAAAGTACCACCAACTACTAGGGCATGGTCGTCATAAAAAAGAGTGATTTTATGAATCATGTCTATATATTAAAGTTTTATTTATAATTATTTTATATTTACCTAATTCCATGGGTAATTTCTCAATACAATTATCTTGTATTAATAATGTTTCCAAATATCGACATTTTCCAATTTTTGGTGATAAATAAGTTAATTTATTATTACGCACATCTAACCATGTTAACCGATTTAGTGATATAAAAACAATATCCGGTATGGCCGTTAATTCATTATTATCCAAACATAGCATACGTAAATTTTTACACATAAGAATTTCTTCGGGAAATTTCACTAATGATTTATTTGAATAATCGATACATATTGTTGATTCACGTTTTTCCAACTCCATAATTAATTCGAATTCACTCTAATCTATATTTTTAACAAATATATATCCAAGTTTCGACGAATATATTGAATACTTTTACCCCTACAAGAAACGTTTAGAGAAAAAACTTTTGAAATAAACTTATAAAGTGAAACAAATCTTTTGTATTATTTTTGAACTTGTTGTTATAGAAACGATAACAGCCATTAGTTTCTACGATCCCTTTTCGTTGCTGTGATTATGAGTCAATGATATTTGTTCGATACTGTTTCGGAAAGTTGATTGTTATATTTTTTAGCATGCAAGTTTTATTGTAAAGAAGAAATTAAAGTTTAATTCAGAGAAAAGGGGATAGTAAATGGTCCAACTAGTACAAAAGTTTCATCTTTTTTGTACATTTCTCTTGTACATTTCAAAGCAATACATCACTTAAGATATATAAACTTTTAAAAACTTTGGGTCGATATAGTATATTTAAATCCTAGTTTTCTACAATTAAATTTGTTATGGGAAATATACATTAAAGGAATATACATTATGTATTACATCCCTGTAAATATTGTTTATATTTGATGATATAATAATTTTCTCTATTAATAACGTAAATAAAATATAAATAGCTCTTACCCTTTTTGTACTTGTGTATGTAGTATAGGCAATATGTATTACATTCATGTAAAGTTTGATTTTGTTTGATGGTATATTCATTTTCTTTATGGTTAAGATAACAGCTCGTCTCATATTTGAATGATGGAAAAACTACTGAAGATATGGACTAGTCTTATATTCAGGAGTCGTTTGATATTTACCATGAAACAAAAACAGAGATTCTATGGATTATTGTATTACATATGGATTATACTACATTCTTAATCAATTGCATTATAGTACCATATCTCCTATTGATTGCATTCCGAGAAAAAAAATGTGGTTGAGCTTGATTTTGGTAGTATAGATACTAATTGTAATTTTGATGGCTATGTAGACCTGTTTTTTTGCCCAACTGCAGTCAACTTTTGGTCACAAGTTTCTAGTATTGACAAAATTATATCGATTTTGCCTAGCACTTGTTGTCCCAGCCTTAAGAGTAAAGGAATGAGTAAAATAAGTATTATTCCAGCCCTAAAGGTAAGGGTAGAAAAAAAATTTTTTTTCTCAAAAAATACAACCATTAGACTTCATAAGAAATAACTAAAAAAATAATTTTTAAATAAAAATTTCTATAAATAATTTTCTTGTCACCAATTGCCTTTTGAATCCGGCACCAACGAATTAATTTAAAACTAACTGGTGACAAAGATTTTTATTTATAAATAATTTTTTAGTTATTTTGTTTGAAGTTAGTTTTATTTTTTGTGAAAAATTTTTATTAATTATTTTAATACTCTCATTTCACGAAGCTCCTGCGTTTCAAATTTTTATACTCGATATAAATTATAAAATTTGTAACGCTAGGAAATATTGACCGCATAAAAAAAATTTTGGTATAGGTGTTCATAGAAACGCTTAATTAGCTTAATTAACGCCCATTTCTGGCTGTCTGTCCGTGCGTACGTTCATCATCACAATAACTTAAAAACAAAAAGAGATAGCGAGCTGAAATTTTGACGTATTCTAAACATAAAACGTGAGTTTAATTTCGTAAATGAGCAAACTCGGTCTATTAGTTCCAATGTATCCTTGACCCAACTTTTAAACTATAAAAGAATCATTCAAATACAAAAAATGGTAATTTTTTTAAAACAAACAACTTTCAAATTTGTTTGATAATTATCCCATATTGGTAATTTCAATACATATTATTATTATACATGTATACCTGTATAACTGTATAAACTGGATACTTATAGTATTTTATGAATGCTAATTAAAATTATTCTAAACAATGAAATTAAATCATATGTCGAGTATCAAAACAATTAATTCTCTTAGTTGTTATATTCACTTTTTTATTTATCATTTACTGCTTAATGTTTACGAAATGAGTTGGCATGGAAATATTGATTTGCGTTAAAGCTAAGAACTGATGATATTTTTGTAACCTATTGTAAGTATTTAAAAATAATTAAATAACTTGTTTAAAATGTTTAATTTAGATTTTACAACAATTTTTATTATTACACAATTATTAACAAAATCACATTCTAAATATGTGGAAGGGCATTTAAAGACCAGTGAGGTCAGTATTTCTAGAACAAAAAAGTAGTAAATATTTGTTTATTGTTGATAAAATTTTTTCTTCATTTCATTAGAAATGGGCATTTTTAGCACGTTTTTGTTTCTTATCAGAAGATGGTGAATTTAATTATCATATTGAGTTTGATAAAAGTCAAGGTGTACCGAATTTATTACTTTATTACGATACAAATGATCAATGGCCAGCTGTTTATAAAACTGATAAGGTTTGTGTACTTATATGTTAAAATTAATAAATTTATGAAATGTACATTGCCTATGTTCAAAAAGCAAATTTTGTTGTCATGATCATATTTGAATATCATATAATTAATTTTGATTTATAATGTAACTAAGATCTAAACTTCGTTTTGTCTATTGGATGATTGAGTTTATAATTATGAAAATTGGATAAAAGAAAAAAGATTTTACTTTTTCGTTAATAGCTTGTAATTGTGAATCGTCATAAAATTATTGGCCGTAAATTCTTAAATGAGAGAAAATATAAAAGTTTGAAAAACTAAACAAAATAGAAGTTTGGTAATTGAAATTTTCAAATAAAATATTCTCTCTTTTAAGAATTCATGATCGTTAGTTTTAAATTGATGATTCTTGATATCAAGTTGTCAGCGAAAAAGTAATATTTTTTTATATATAATTTGTGATCACTGCCCTGCTTTCCCTAAAACCTCAATTTTCTCAATTAATAAACCACTATTTATCAAGTCTCCAAGGATGAAGACATCTTAGGAAAACCTTGAATTGCTCAAGTATCAGGGGAATTTTTAAATTAGAAAGTTACCTCTACTAATCTATACAAATATTATATAGAGGAAAGATTTGTATTTTTGTATGTAACGAATAAATTTACTAAAAAAACTACTTGACCGATTTAAAAAATTCATTCACCGTTGTGAAGCTACACAATCCCTGGGTGACATAAGCTACTATTTATCCCTGTATTATCACGGGAACGGGAACTACGTGAGTGAAACCGCGTGATGCCCGGTTGTTTTTTATACAACAATAACTTTTGTTGCAAGCTTCTTTCTTTCAAAGATATAAATATAGAGAAAACTTTAATTTGAAAATTACTTAATTCGTTTTCATTGCATGAGTTTTTGCCCTAAGCAAAATAAATTTTGTTTTACACATTTTTAATGAAGGGATGTTTTGTAGAAAATTTGGTTATTATTTTACAAAACATTATTTAAAAATTTAAGAATTCTAAGAGTAGTAGCAGTTCATTGAATTTTAATATTCTTAAAGATTTTTTTTTCTTATTTATAGACTTGCGAACAAAAAGAAAAAGTCTTACGAATTGAAAATAATCAATTAATTAATTTAACTGCACAATATCCTTATAATGATAGAGCTGGCTGTTTATATAAAAGTGCAGTAAAACCAAATTCAGGATTTGGATCGTCATCAAGTCCTCGACCAATCACATATAATACAACTATACGTGAACTGATAAATAATAGTATGTTTGGTAAGTACCTTTTGGCTCTAACTTTCTGCATATAATATTCTCATTCACAATTCAAGCGGGATGATTAAATATTAATTTATGTATAAAATTCTGCTGTCTGTATTGTTCAATAAAAATAAGCAAGTTGTTCTGTCTGCTGCTTTGGGAAATCTCATAAAGTGTTGAAAGTCAAGTTGAATGTCTGCGCGCCTTGCTTTCCTTCGAGGTCCTGTATTTTCACTAAAACTAGAAATATTTGGATACAAAACTACCAAAACACTTGGAGAAAGAAACTTTCAGAACACTCAGTGACTTAATACCTATCATTTGAGCTTTTAATCATTCAAATTGGGAGAGTTGGAGATTGTTGAGAGCACAATAAACATTCATCACCTTCTTGTTTGTGGTTTGAACGATTAATAGTATCAGGTCCGTTTGGAAAATGTCCCAGTTGTTTAGAATTTAAGATTCAAATTTAAGTTATTAAATTATTATCAATAATTAATACTGCGGACCTACACACAGGTCCACTGGTATATTTAAAACGTATTATGCGACTTTAGTAACATTATACGCACAAATTTTTATTGAAACAACCATCAAAAAATTATGATATGATATTAACTTTTTAGCGTAGGAAACTTTGTGTCAAGGTATTTTATAATTTTCATTGAGATCTGTTTCTAACAACAATTATTGAAAACACATAAGTTTTTGTAAGTTTAATAATTTATTCTAAGAACTTTTCTCGCTAACATTTTACCTGATACTTGCAAGTTTAAGCATTATTCATCGTAAGACCAACTTAAGCAAACTAAGCATTATTCTTGCTATTGCTTGTTTATTTATTAACGTATTTATTTATTTTTAAATTTTTACGGGAATGTGTGGGAATTAATGAAATAAATTCACCAATTTTAGGTATAAAATGGGACCATAAGACGAAATTAAATAATTCAACGGATAATATGTCATTCAATGACACTATTGATAATTATTTGGAAGCCAATATTACGACAATAAATGAATACGATTTAGAAAATTTTACAGAAACTACAACAATATCATTTAGTGAATTATTACAAATGTCATCGAATAATCGTGAAAAACGAGCTGTTTCACAGAAAATCACAGTCAGCTGTCATAATGCACGTAAATTTCGTAGTGCAAGAGAACGTTGGTGGTTCATTGCAATCAGTAATTGTAATAGTACAACGGTGAGCAGACTTTTTTTATACTTTTATATCATTTCGCTATTAAAATCTATATATAATCCTATTTAAACTATATACTAAAAATTTGATGCAAAGTTGAATGTCCGCGCCTTGCTATTCTCAATCTTATTCAATTTTATTTGGTTTAAAATCTATATATAATCCTATTTAAACTATATACTAAAAAACTTGATGCAAAGTTGAATGTCCGCGCCTTGCTATTCTCCATCTTATTCAATTTGAGTGTTCAATAGCTGAAATAAAAGGTCTTGAGTCACTGAGTATTCTTAGACCAAAATAAACATATTCTATGTTAATTAGAACAGAAGATATCTTATTTTGAGCGAAGAAAATCCCATAAAAAGTTAAGTGTCCGCGCCTTACTCTCCTCCATCTCATCGAATTTATGTGTTTAATAGTGCAAATGAAAGGTTTTCAGTCACTGAGTGTTCTTAGACCCAAAACAAACTTTCTATGCTCATAAGAACTCGGATATTTGAATACGTAACTATCACACTTGGAGAAAGAAACGCCCCATAAGAAATGATTATTATATAATTTGGCTTAAGAACACTCAGTGACTTAATATCTATCAATTGAGCTATTAAAAACTCAAATTAGATGAGATTATTGAGAGACACACAACAGATACTTATCACTTTTTGAGTATGATTTGAATGATTAATAGTATCTGGTCTGTTTGGAAAATGTCACAATTGTAACTAAAGCTACTAAATTATGATCAACAATTAGTAGCACACAGGTCCACTACTCACACACAAAATAATTTCCTATTGAATTCTATTCATAATTTAGAATCGTAATGAAAAGGATTGAATAGGAAATCATTTCCTGTTTCCTATTCAATCCTATTTATACTGATTCAATTTCAATAGGATTAAATGGGACTCTATTATTAGAGTTACTATGTTTTATTTTTAAATGTTTTCGACAATAATTGAGTAAGGATTCAAATAAGGAAATGTTATTAAACTTATTGTAAAACGGTATAATCCGCCATGAAATGAAGATATAAGGATATATTATATTTTATCTTAATATTGTTGTGTCGATGACGTATTCTACTAAAAACAATTGAGAAACATTTGCAGTAAATATTTTCATTTTTATTTGTTCTTACAGGGTATTGATATTAAATATAAATTATTAATGACTAATGGACCAAACGGAGATTATTGGCATGAGCATTTTTCTGCTGATGAATTTTGTAAGTTTTAAGAAGTTTTGATGATTACATAATAAAATTTAAAAAAAAAATTACAGACAATCATAGAACCTTCTCGTTTATCATTTGACGTAGTTTTTTCCCTAGATTTCATCATCAGATATTGACTTACAATTACTAAAAAATGGGACCTTCTATGGATGAAATTCTTTAAAACAAAAAAATTAAGATCTTGGTTCACAATTGGTGAAATATCGGTCAACTTTTATAAAAAAAACATACAGACAAACATGTAACCATCTTCCTTTCTGAAGTTGAAATCTTTTAAAAAATCAACACTACGTAACAAGGTCGCTTGTAAAATATATTATGTAAATTATAATATATAAAAAATTTCTTTATTGCTTATCTACACACAAGCAAAACACAATGCCTACAACGCAAACTGGCAAACGTTTAAGTCGATCTAGTACTAGCGTTTTGAGGAGAATGCAGACAGGCAATCTAAATCTTTATTCTAACAATGAAACATCAATGTTAAAATATTGTTCATAATCAACGATTGTTTCCTCTTCTACCTGCATCACGCCGCAACTTAATCCTTATAAAGAAGACAAAGCCTACTCAAGATTTGTGCGGATAAACTGAAAACCTCATCCTCAATACTAGGGACAGATCTACACTTACTGTTGCCTGGAGCAAAAGTGGTCTCCAGTGCACACCCCCTCCCTGTCAGCAAATCACAAGACACCTATCAAATAACTACTTTGTTCGGCCAGTGCGCCCTCTAACAGTTGGCTCTCGGGAGAGTCTACTCAACTACCCTTAGATCGGTCGCTGTTTAATACGCACTGTAAATTCCACACTAATTGTTACTTAATTTTTTAGATGTGCTTCCCGTTTTAATGTGTTATTGTATAACATATTCATTTATAATATTAGCAGTTATCATGTGTTCGATAGAATTAAAAACAAGACAACTATTACATTCGACATATAAAATGTTTATGTTTTCTGTATTTTTACAATTTTTTGGTATTTTAATACAAAGTTTAGTATTAATTAAATATGCAACAAGTGGTATTATATCACCAAAAGCAAACAATATTGGTATGTATAATATTTGTTGATAAATTAATTAAGCAAAAATAGCTTAATTTATAAGAAAAAGAAAACAAGGTCAATAGATTTTAATAAAAAAACTCAATTGTGTACATAAAACAAACACATACATAAAAAAATTTAGCAATGCCCACTCGATAAACTTTTCAATGGAGAAACAAACAATAATTTGTAAATTATAACGAATATGAGTGTTTTGTATTTTTTTTACAGGCTGCACCGATCTTCCTTAAAAGTTACGTAATAAATTATTCATTCAGTTTTAAGTTACATTATTTCGCGAGGAATGGAAGCAGTTCCACGTCGATACCATCATTTGTTCTCGAGATAAAAAAACGAGCCTACATACAGGCATCTCTCTAGTGACCTTGAAACGAAAAGATATGATAGGATAAATGCGTAAAATTCATACAGTTTTTACTTTTTAGCCTGTAAAAAATAAAGTTTTTTTATATTTGATAATAAATCCCATTATACTGTTATATAACGTACGTTAGTTTACAAAATTAGATTAGTTAGGTGTTGCCAGGACTTAATTTAATTAAGTCGTAAGTGAATAAGTTTTTAGTGCCTCTCATTTATGGGCACATTCATTCATTTAAGCATATTATTGAAATGTCCGTATTACTTAATTCTATTGCGGCTTGATATCGCTTATCAACCCTAGCTTTATAAATTAATATGTCAAATATTCCGAGGCACAAATTGGAATTTCCTAACAGGAATATTTTCACTTTTATTTTGTTATTAATGAGTTTGTAAGATCATTTTCGAAATATTGCACTTTAGCATATGTGGAACTAAATAACTAGAATACCAGCTAGAAAATGTCTATTAGAACATGTCATAATATTTTAATTTATGATTAAGCTGTTTAAATATTTATTTCTTCAATGCCTCAAAAAATGAATTATCCTTTGATAATTTTAAGCCATATTAAATTTGAAACAAAGGAAAAACAAATTGGACTCTATATGACAGACAGAAAATCTTTCACTATAAGAATTTTTAAGGATTTTTAGAAATGTTTTATTATGTATTTTAAAGAAAAAAGATAATACGTTTTTATTGCTTTCAGGTCGTATGCTAATGGGCTTTAGTGAAACGACATTCTTACTATTACTTTTATTATTAGCCAAAGGTTTTACTGTAACACGTGGCAGATTACCAATTCCAGCCATTATTAAAATTACAGTATTTATGTGCTTTTATTCATTAACGTATATATTATTATTTATATACGAAGAAAAGGTAAAGATTTCTTATTTAACATTTAATGGGTAATTGCAATAAATGCCATTTTGATGTTTCCAACAGATTTTCGATCCAGGAGAAGTGTTGTACTTGTATGAATCACCTGCAGGATTTGGTTTAATTACTTTGCGTATACTTGCATGGTGTATGTTCATATATTCAACAATATTCACATTAAAACATTATCCTGAAAAGGTAATAAAATTTTCTTATTTAGCATGGAAGCTTCATTTTCAGTATCTACACTATTCGGATGATGTAATTAAAATTACTAACAAAATCATTTCGTATTTTTTGCAGAGCAATTTTTACTATCCATTCAATATATTTGGTACAATGTGGTTTATTTCTGGACCGGCATTTATTTTAACAGCGAATGTGTATATTGATAAATGGGTCAGAGAGTCAATTGTTTGCGCCATATTGTTATTTATTGCGTTTGCTGGCCATATAATGTTTCTGGTAAGTATACACTTGGTTTGAATTTTTTATTGCAGTTGCATCATACCTTTTAATACACTTAAATATTGTTTTTTATTTTTTTTTACCATGCAATAGTAAAAGAGAATAATATTTTCAGAGCAAATTTTCAATGTCTATTTTTTACTGGAAATAAATATTTATATATTTAGTGTTTACTAGACTTTTAGTGTTTATTACACACAGGTCCTTTGAGACCAACAATTTTTCGAAATTGTGCGTCTGTCGGTCCGTCTATCTAAGTGCCTGTCGGTCTGTCTATCTTTGGTCAAGAAATCTTCCAAATAAAAACAGCTAAACTACTAAATTTTTAACAATTGTGCTTCAGATGATTCTAGGAGATTATAATTTTTGTTTTACGTTATGTCCCTAATTTGTTTGCGTCTTGCGCTTGCTTAGCATTTTGTATACCTAGACTATGCCACTGCTTCTAACCAAATCTCTAAAATTTACTTTTAACTGAATTTTAAATAATATTTTTCAATTACAGATGTTAACATTACCTTCGTATGCTAATAAAAATTTTCCATATCATGTTCGAACTACACAGATTGGTATTATGAATACTACAACTTTAGGTCCAACAGATAATTTGGACGGGTTTCAACATAATATTTACGCACCAGCACAACCAATTGAAAATTCGATAATAATTCCATTATCCACACGTACCGAAGACATATTTAACACACATCCTATGACGGCGATCAGTCGTCGACAATCCGAATTCGGTATAAATGGTTCAAGTAGTATTAATAATAATAATATTTCGGCACTGTTTACAGTAGCAGCATCAGCAACTGCACTTCCTACAGCTCATAGCCCTGCAGGATGTTTTGATGAGTATCAAAATAATGTAACATTATTAAGACTACCAAATTTAGATACATTTCAACGTAATAGTAATAATTCCTCGATTTATTCTAATAGCTCACCGAAAAATATATTTAGTGTTACGAAACAATTAGAAAATGGTGCAAGCGCGTTGGAAAACTGTGAAAATCATGTTGAAAATGATGAAATAAATAATGTGGATTTAACAAAAGTATTGCAATGGTCACAAATTAAGAGCATTACGTAAAATTAAGAGCAATACAATTTTGAAGCTGCATGTTGATTTCAATTAAATTTTCTAGATCAGTTGACTTGGGGGTAGCCAAAAAAAGTTTAATTAGATCGTGTTTTTATGCGCTTATAAAAATTATTTGACTTTTATCCGTTCACTAAAGGTATGAATTACAGTATTACTTCCAGATCGTGGAACAATTTACAAATAATATAAAAGTTACCCATCTATTTTTTTTGACCAGAAAATTTTCGCAAAATGACAATCATGTTTTAGATTACTCTTACCGTTATATTCTATAATCGATAGCTACAGATTAGAAAAATGATAGATCTTGGTTCTTAACAAAATTGAAAAAGAAAAGTGAAAAGTAGAGGTGGTTTCTATATTTACTAAAATTGTTGGAGTTTTCGTAAATCACTAAAATTTGGTTTGTTTTTCTTAAGCCACTTTTTTTTTCTTCTTTTTTGTTTAAATGTAAAGAGGACAAGAATTGTTTGGTGCGGCATGCCATTAAATCTTCAAATAGTTAAGAAGCTCTAACTGATATTTGCTCATCTAAAGTAACTTCTCTCTTGGTTCTTGAACGCGCGGAATCACTTGATAATTTTGCAAGAAAAGAGGTCATACTTATTTGGTTTCCGGGCTACAGATGAGTGATGTGGCACGAAATCTGGAAATACTAAGAAACAGGCTCTATGATTGGGTGAAGGAGTCCAAAAATAGGATATAGAGGGATTCTATTGGTTTCAATCAGGATAAACAAATGATAGTTGGGTATAATGCGGCAAATACAGCCTAGATTATCTGTCCAAACCGTATGATATAAGCTTCTTAGTCGGGGTTCTTACCGGTTACAATTGGCTCAACCCTTTCCCCTCCTTGCGAAGGGTTACAGTACGTCTATTCTATTTTAATAGTATTGGTCTTTCTAATTTTTACATTCTTTTAACACAGGACAGTTTTATATTTTACAAAATTCATTTAAATTCTCGGCAGAATAATTTTTAAATCGAAAACATAGCTTAGAGATTAAGGAAGTTGATTGATGAAATACAAATCGAATTTACCTATAAAAGGAATATACTACATTAGAAATAATATCATTTACATGAAAAAACCGTTAAAAATCGTAAAATTTCAAATCATAAATATTTTACTTTATAGTGTGACAAATTCAAGAAATTCTAGCACATTGAAATCCATCCAGTATAACTGGATTCTGAGGTACAAACTTAACTACACTCGATTTGACACCAGCGCATCAGTTTTAATTAATTTTTGTAGCGACAATGAGAATTAAGTCAGGTCAGTTAGCAAGTCGTATTTATTTGTTAATAATGTCTATTGATTTGTCGCGGGAATACAAAAATTGTTGGAATCTGATTCACATAGTGATTTATTAATTGTTTTATATAATAAATTATAAAATTAAAAAAAAAAATAATGTGTGAAATATATATATAAATACTTTTATTTTATAGAAATAGTTATAATGATATTTTATATTAATTGAGTAAGAAATGATATTACTAATATTACCAATGATTTTACAAATAGAACATAAAAATGTATTGCTTTTAATGAATTAGAATTTATAAATAAATAATTGTTTTTGTTACGTTTGGAAATTGTAATTATTATACATACAAATAATTATACAAAATTTTATTTATACATGATGTATATTATTTATTTAGTAACACCAACTACATTTTGATTATGAACTAGCTTACAAATGTTAATAAATTTGAGAATATTTGGAAATTTGAAAAAAAATTTATTGAAAATGAGTAAGTAAAATTAATTAAAAAAAAACTATTCCTGTGTGATTCCTGTGCTTTTATCACCGACAAAACGAGGTTCGGGGTAGAAACGACAAATGTGCTTGTGCGCGTTACGCAAACACAACACACAAGACGACCACCAAATGCACCATTCGAACGAACTTCAGTCGCCTCACGTTAATCAATGGAGATAAACTTGTTGTTGCATTTTGTGGCTATATTGTGAACAAAAAACTTTATTTGTTTATATATTTACGAAGTGTAGTGACAAGTTGCGTTGTATTTTAAGGTGAGTTTAAGTTTTAACAGTATTTTTAACCAAAAATCATATCTATGGTATACAAATTTGATATTCAGTGCTGTTTATCGCTTTCACAGTTTTAGGTTAGAAGTGACTAGTTTCATTTGAACATATGCATGTTGGGGCATAACGGGATACTATCCCAGCCTGACACTAAAACAAAGATTCTTGAAAAGAAGAAAAAATGTAACACACATGGTTAAAATAAAATGATGATGATTGCGCTTGCATCTAATGAAGAATGCTCGCAGTCAAATGAAGGGGATAGGTGATTTGTAGTGTGTGCCATGGTCGGTCCCATAACTCTTGGGCTGGTGTTGACGAACAAGACAATGAAGTTCATATTTGAACGTCAGCCTGATTATGGTACGGGTCAAAATAGAAATTATGAGTGAATCATTATTTTTCCTAATCACCAAATTTCTTACTGAATTTTATTTTAATAAACAGTATTATTTTCTTCATATAATTTGTTTTTTTATTTTTTTTATTTTTTTAAAATTTTCATCCCATTATCCTATTATCCCATTCTGATCCGGTTTTCTCTACTCGAAAATTATGTTAAAATTATTTGTATTTTAAGGTCCAAATCAGTAATTTAGTCTGTTTTATTTTATCTCTTTCCTAGTGAATATTTCATTTTTCAAAATTGTTATGGAATTATTTCTCTCATCGGGAAATCGGGTGAAGATCTCACACTTAGATTCTGTAAGTGTAATGAAAGCCATGGGTGATATATACACAATAAAATTAAACTGTTCTGATGGTTAAACTTACAGTTGACGTAAACTAACTAAACGTAAACTGTTTATCTTATTTTGTTACTGAAGGAGCCAATTTTTAAAATTTAAAAACAAAGTTTTTTATACTTATAAGTTAAATAAAATTTTTTGGAAAAAATAATCTGATTTTAAAAAACTGAAAATAAAAAAAGACAGAAGTATTTAAAATTATTTTTTTTGCTGTATAGTTTCGTCTTACCATTAAAAATTTGTCTTTTGTGTGACATAAAATTTCGAAAAACGTTTCGTGCACTCCTACTATTTAGGCATGGAACCAATCTGTCCCTATGTCTTTTTAATGGTACTAATTTGGAAGGTTACACTTTCAAATTAAAAAAACAAAAAAATTTTAATCAGTCCATAAATGACAAAGTTCTGAGGTAACAAACATTTAAAAATGTACAGGCAATTTTCTAAGCTCTTTCTTTTATGAACTCTGGTAAAAAGTAATAATAATTTTATGAGCATACATAATAAAATAATTAACTTCTGTATTTATAAAGATCAAGTTTGCTTAAAAATTGATTATTACATTTGAATGTTATAAGAACTGATGATTAGAATATTTAAAGTTGCAAATACTAAGATTATTTAAAAATGCCTTTCACCAAATATTTGAATTAATTAGTAATTCGTTCAAGGGCGTCCTATAGATACCTAAGTATTTATTACAAATTTTTTTTTCTTAATTTACTTTCATGGATTTTTTAGTTTTGTTGAAATCAAATTGAATCTGATTTTCGATAACAATACAAAAATTTATGTGGATGTCAAAAACTAACTGCGACAGATTTGAAATTTATGGTATTTGATATTCGAAAATTGTTAATGAGTGTTGAAAAAGTATACAGATTATCCCGGATTAATTACTAAGGAAGTTTCATTTGCATGTACTAATTATATACATATAAATACACAACAACAACACACATATAATCTGTATATTTTTGTATACGATCATTGACAGTTTTCGAATATCGAATACAATAAACAGTTCCTGTATTTGACTGACGCATAAATTTTTTGAATCTCCCTTGTTAATAAAAAAAAATAAAAAAATAAAGTAAAATCAAATAAAAAACGTGAGCGAGCCTTATAGTACTCGCAGATGATATGTAACATCTCACCTTGGTAATAAGTAACACTAACATTTTAATCTTAAAAAAATTGTTGAGGTATTATTTTAAATGATCATTTGTAACGAAGAATAATCCTTTTCAATTAAAATGATATTTTATTAAATTAACACTCTGATTATTATAATATGTATATCTTTTATTTTTATTAAGTTCGGGGAGAGCGGAGGCAATAGAATTATAACAACTAAAATATGACACACATATATATGAGATTTTCATAAACCGATGCAAAACAGCATCAATAATAGTATTAATGTTACTTGTCGAAACCAAAAAATATCGGCATGAAATGAAAACTAAGCGTATGTAGCTTGTTGTCTCATGTCTTCAATCCGATTGATGAAAATCAGTATTTAAAACCATCATTCTATACTATTTAAGAACCATTTAGTTTAATAATATGGTTTTAAAATTTTAAATGAATTTCCATGACAACATTCATTACTAGTTTTATAAATGTATAAAACGAGAATGACATGTATAACATAACAAAAAAGGACAGAAATGTTTACAGAAAAACGAGTACGACATATATAACTATAAAATAATTAAAGAAGGTTAGTGATAGATTGTTAAAATTTTGAGTTTACTCTCATAAGAAAAAACTATAGTGTCCCATAAAAAGTTTCACTTCAATAAATAATACATATCCAGTTTGACTATGCGGGTGACAGGATTCCTAGTGTATGTAATACAACTAAAAAGAAACAAACTTAGCATAAATCTTGGTTTTTGATAGCAATATAAGTGTCTTTAAAATTTATTTTATTCTATATAGAGCAGAATGTGGAGGTACTTGTAAAAATCGATACAAAAAACGAGAATCGTAATCTGTGAATAAAGAATAGCATACGTATTTAAGATCCGAATGATGTCAGAAACCGAGCAAATTATATTTAAAAATGGGACATTTTTTGTGCATTCCACCCAACATCGAAAAAGGATGTTGGGTTGAGTGTTCATAACATCAGTTGATGATGAAAACTTGATCGGACAACATTCTTGAATATTTGAGTTATTCTTATCACAATTTCCTTGTCAGAATACAATGCAAAATTTTTTGATAATCAAGTTCATCCAGACCCTGCACCTTACGTGTATACCCAAAAACTATGCAAATACCCGGAAAAATGAGGTGAATAAAAAAAATTGTTTAGAACAAAGGTTTAATAATTTGGAAGTTTCGATTAAATAGCAGCTTTGACGGTAATTTGATCGAAATTTCAAAATTAAACCGTTTTAAGGAATTCAAAGGTATTCTTCCCTTGGCCTTGTGTATGGTAAAACAGGACCCTCTGGTCTTAATATGAAGTTTTTGAAATGGCGGTTTTTGCAGTGCATTGATCAATATATCAAGTCAGTTGTATTTTTATATATAGAGATTAACTTAAAATACCTAAAATTCCACTTTGGTAAAAGTAAAAGGATTATATATAACAACTAAATTTGATGTTTTTTAAATAAATTTATTTCATTGATTAATATTTACATAATCGTTTTATTATTTATAATCATCCCTGATTCTTTATTTTATTACCTGAGAAATATTTCTAAATATATAAAAATATGAATCAGAAATTATTTAAGTTTTTTTTTAATTATTTACTTGACATAATATACAAATATTTAAATCACTTTAAATTATTAACTAAAATACATATTCATAGACTTTAGAATTATTTATCAATATTTTTTGAATAATATTTTCATAAATTGGTTTTTCGCTTTCAATTGTGTAAGTATTAATTTTTATCACGTTGGATTTGCGCATTACTAATGTGGAAAAATTTCATAAATTTTCCAAAATAATTTTCCCAATAATTTCTTAAAAAATATATACATTCATGTAAATTAATTTTTTCATATAATTGAAGTTTAGAATGTCTAAATAAAAATTTATCCGAGACGAATAGGGTATTGGACTTCTTTAGTTCTTAATACAAACAATAGTTAATAGCAAGAAAACTGTATCTTCAGAGATACACAGTATCTTCAAAGATACGGTATTGTACATATTTAAAAAATATAAATTTGTTTACAACTATTGATTTAACCATTAATACAACGGATTAAAATTACAATGGATTGAAATTAAAATTTTCAGAAAGTCAATCGTAATATTAATGATAAAGAATTGAAATAACAAAACATATCATGTTCCAAAAGGCTATAAATCACAATATCATTTTGTTTATAGTTGGAAAATCCAAAGTTAATTCATTATTCGAAATCAAAACAACAAAAACGGTGTAAGTTGATATAATTTTGAAGCGTTAATTTAATAACGAATTTGTATCAGCATTTCCTAATTTTGTTTATAGATGGAAAATCCATAATGAAATTGTATCAACGTTTTCTTTTTACAATAGTACCACGACTTTTTACAGTAGTCTCGTAGAATGGGTTATACATATTTCCCTATAAAATTCTGGTTGTTCTCATCCAAGATGTAATAATAAAATTAATAATAATTCTTGGAAACTTGGACAGTAGTGTAATAAGATGTTAGATTTTCTAAATTATTTCAACGTTTCGTTGGTAATTTATTTTTCAACTTCTTCAGGAGATTATTTGAGGTTAACACCCTCGTTGTAAAAATCAGCCCATGACACCAGGTCCACTTTTTATAAAACAACTTTTGACTTGATCTTGTTTTATAAAAAGTGGACCTGGGATCATAGGTTAGTTTTTACAACGAGGATGTTTACCTCAAAAAATCTCCTGAAGATGTTGAAAAATACATTACTAACGAAACGTTGAGATGATTTTGAAATTCTAACATCTTCTTGCTCTACTGTTCAATTTCCCAAGAATTCTTATCTATTTTAATATTTCTCTATCGAAGCGTTCTTTAAAATGAAGTTATTTTTATATACACCATTTTTTTTTGGTAAGTTAGTAAAAGATTTTTAATGAAATGCATTTATTTAGTGAGGTGCAAAAACATAAGCGTCCATCTCGATAAGCGCTTCTACAAAATTCCCTTTTTAATGGTAGATCAACAGTTATATACAATACGCCATTATAATCTAAATAGTGCGTGCATACCAACTCACAAAATGTTATTTTATGAAAATCCAAAAACGATATCCAACATGTTGGAAATGGCAAAGATGAAAAAAACAAAATATGAAATATTCGTAAAATAGTGGAAAAAAAAACAACTCGTGCACACATCAATTAATCTACGATTTGGCGTGTAAGATGTAATTCAGATCACTGTTTTTAAATTTAATTTCTTTCGCTGTTTTAATTTCCAACAAATTTAAGATTTATAAATTTGAAACGATGTACTATTTCAGTACCTATCTATGACATTGAATTTTAATCGGTTTGATGTATTCATTTTATTAATGTCATTTGATTAAAGCAGTCCATTACTCCTATTTATATCGCATATTTTATTTCGTTCGTTGAGTCATTTATCTTTTTACGGAAGCAAGTCGTTACATCTTTATAATTCATTATCAAACCAATCCTGAGTCAATTGTCTTGACCCGGCCAAGCAATGTACTTGCATTAATGTGTTTTTTATTTGTGTGGATATTAAACGTATTTGGAAAATTTTTATTCTTACATAAAAATGCCAAATAGTTTTCTCAATTCGTAATTGTTTTAAAAAATCAAAATTGTTTTACAATGTTTTTGTCTTCCTAACTTTAACTTTGTCTAATATTAAAAATAATTTTCTACAATTAAAATTACTATACAATTTCTAATAAAAAAATATCTGTAATAATATGGTTAGTTTATATATTTATTTGTTTAAAATTAATATTCACATTATTTTAAAATATTGTTTTACTAATACTATTTTTCATTTGTAGTCTTTAAAATAAAAGTTTTTCTAATGCCTAAAAGCATGTAAAAGGATTCACATTTTTGATCCATATATTTGTCCTAATATTGTTCTTTAATTCTTTGGTTAATAAATATTTAATGTTGTTTATACAATAATTAGCAATATTAAATTAGGTACATTTTATAAATTTATTGTGCAACACAAGTGTGAAAGTTGTTATTGCACACGAAAGCGAACTCAGAAGCATGAATGAAGTGAGTGTTTTTACCGCTCGAATAAGTAATAGACAACGTACATAAATTGCTTATAGTATTTTTTTTTTTACGAAAATGGACACTTAGTGTACGATTTTCCAGTTTTCATAACACATAATTCATTGCACAGTGATTGTGCGTAATTTATTTTTCACACGTAAGCGTATCGCATGTGCGATCAGTAAATTTTTCACATTCAAAAATGAGTAATTAGCTATTTTTTACATAGAAAGTTTTAGTGAAAAATATTTCTCATCCCGTTAAAAAGGGGAAATAATTTAAATCACAATATATATATATATATATATATATATATATATATATATATATATATATATATATATATATATATATATATATATATATATATATATATATATATATATATATATATATATATATAAACTTTCATTGAGCTAATTAGGATGAAAAAAAAAATAGAAGTAATTAAATAGCTTTTACGTTTCTTGTTTTTTGGACATTTTGATAACTGTCTTAATGCCAGCTAAAAAAAATTGATTAAAGTGGTTGCACCAGTTATCAACTCATGTACCTGCAGAAAATGTCATAGGATATTTCAACTCAGAAAATGGTGTATTTCACGGAAATATCAGTAGATCATTCAGAGAATTCGAGGATCTGATAAAAGATCTAGTGAGAGTTTGATATATTTTAATTTTGAATTGCTTCATTTTTATCTGCCTCTTATTCATCTCCGTTTTTCCTTTTTTTTTTGAAAACATATTCACTTTAAACCTAAAAATGGGTCAAATTTAAAAATTGATGTTTCAAGGAAGGTTAAGAGTATGGAAATGTACATTTTAGTTTAGCTACTACAATTTTGAGTACAAATATACTAAATACCTGACCCCGCATTAATAAGAGTTCTGTAAAGAATTTTGTGTTATTTTTGAAAGATTGATAAAACTATGATTGAAATTAAATGGAAAATTGAATCCCTACCAGTGATAATAGATTCAAAAAAATGGTTTTCGTGTTTTGCCGCAATTTTTTTTAATGTATATGATAAACCAAACCATTCAATAAATTTAGCTAATCAATCGATATATTTTGCGGCACACAAAAAAACATTGTAAATAAACAAAAAATGAGGAAGTCAATTGTTATTTATACGCGGCACTTAATATTCTTTATTTCTTAGCTTATGTTTTTCAATCTTCCAAAATATAGGGCCAAAATCACACAAAGTGTGAAACTATCAACACGAGAGTGAAGTTTTGCCTTTAAAGTTATAGATAAATTTCACAAGATACATATATTACTATTTGAATTCTGAAATAGTCATTTCTTTGTGCAACGATAAACTGTTTATCGCACGGAAAACAGTGTAGAAAGAGAAATCCAGAATGAATAAAATAAATAGTGATTTGATTTTAAACGATTTCTCTGAATGGATAATTTAGTTGTCGCGCGTAAATGTTAAACAAATCATACGACCTATAGTGGCTTACAAAAACAAAATTTATAATATTTATGGAATAATTTGCACGGAAATAGATCTAACATAGTTTTTGTTTTTCAATAAACTCCTAAAATTTATTCATATTTATTTGTATACATAGAAATGCCGCTCGGATTTTAATACATTTTTAATCAAATAAAAATAAATTTTCTTATTATAAGTATTATTTTTGTCCATTCTTATTAATATTAACTTATTGCAACTTTGGTTTTAATCCAGTTGTGTATCAGTTCATGTAAAAATATTCATTTATTCAATTTGTACAATAAACTTTATAAGAAAAAATTCGGCTACAGAATGTTGATAATTTGAAATAATATATTATTTCATTTAGTTATTCTCGAATTTGCATAAGTTGATATTAATATTTTAGTCGGAGTGTTGGTTGAATAGGTTTAGGAGCATGAAAATTTGAGTAAACATCTTAAGTAATGCCAAAACACAAAAGCGAGCACCTGTAGGACTTTTTCAATATCTTAAATTTCAATTCATTTTCTTAAAAAAAATTTTGGAAATTGGGTAATTAAAAAATATCTTTTAATCCAATAGAATAGAAAATTAATACATTATGCCATTTTATTGGGTGGAAATTTTGGTTAGAAACTAATTCCAGAATTTAGTTTTGTACATTGCGAAAAAAAAATTGTGTTCAGTTAAGATTTGGACAGAATAAAATTTATAAATATATCAGAAATATTCATAAAGATTTATTGTTTTGTGACATCTTTACTGTATTATATCTGTTAGATGATCAGAAAAACCTGGACATGCGTGTGAGACAGTAAATGTCATTATTATTAAGCCTGGTTATCGATTTTGGGCTTAAACTTTGATAAAGATGATTTACACAAATTTTCAGTCTGCATCAAATAGTTCCGGTGCACGCAAGCATATTATATCATTGATATATATACTTTCAAAAATTTCTTTATGGCTTAATTAAGATGAGTGCAACAACTTTTACGTCTACGAAACTTCTGAAAAATGAGCTGCTTTCATATTTGAAACCCGGGATATTTTTCATTAAGCTCACATTGCTATTTTTAACAACTTTCAGGTTGTCGGACAACGGAAATTTTGTTTTATCAAGTGTTCGACAAAATAGTTTTAACATTTTTTATTGAATGCCATTTTGAAGTCGAAAATGAAAACAGCCCACTTGTCAGAGGATTCGTAGAGGCAAAAGTTAGTACACTTATCAGAACTAAGCTATGTGACATGCATGTGGGCACTCAGACTAAAATTATTTCTTATTTTAAAGTATACTTTATTACTATACCATGGTTTTGAGCAAAAATTGTCTTCTTATTTCTATGTAATTTTTAACACACAATGGCAAGAAACACAATTTAATAAAAAAGCACTATATAACGTTTAAAAATATACAGTATGTATTATAAAAATGTTTACTTTATACACAAAATTAACTATTTAAATTATTCTAAAAATTATTGTTGGAATAATAAACGTTACGCGTTCTTCGACTTAGATTGCGACAAAAGAAATAATAAAGATATTTTTAATATTTATTTAATATAATTTTATTGTAGAAATTTGTTTTATAAATTCCATAAATAAATTGGAATTATTTTAAATTATTTTTTGTTTGTTTGTATAAATTATTTTTATTTTTTAATTATTTTTCTTTACTGTTGTTTGACAGTCTTTTCGGCTGGTGGTGGATATTTTTTCGCATAGAAATTTGAGAACAGTGAGAAGAAAATAACACTATGAAGTATTAATAATGGACCAAGTATTCTTGGATATCCACAATCAACCCATAATAATTGTGCTGAATGTACGAACACAAGTGCAAATTGTAACTGAAAAAAAGAAAATTTTGTTCATTAATACCTAATTCCTAATATTCGTATGCTATGCCAAAAGTATACAATCTCGTGTTTTTGTAAAATAAACAAGAAGGAGGGATTACTATACAATTAAGAAAAATTAAGTAAAATTTACTAAAAAAAATTATTTTCTTTATAAAGTATAATAATTTCTGTAATTATGTTGAATTCTTTAGTTTTCATAAACAAATTTTCTGAAAAAAGTTATAAAATTTGGTCACGTTGAAATTGAATATTTATGCAGTTTTTTTAAAAAAATATTCGTTTGTTTCTGAACTCTCTGTAAATTTATCATTAATTTGTATGAATAAATAATAATTTCCTGTAGTTTTATAGAAAAATCGCATTTGATTCTTCGAAGTTTAATTGAGAAATTGCCTTGGATTAGCAGGGTTTATTATACAAAGAAAACTGTTCATCCTGTTGAACCAAAGTATGCGCCATACTTTATTCGTATCTTACGTTTCAATAAATATTTTTGAAAACTTACCAATTGGATAGATGTAAGGTATTTCTTCCACCATAAGTATTTTTGGTATTGTGGTCCCATTGCAGCAACCAAATAGTATGCATACATAATAACGTGCACAATATTATTTAATAGATTACCAAATGTTCCATGTCCACCTGGAATGAATTTGACACAGATCCAAGTTTCCAAAGGTGTAATGCTGTGATGGTATAAATGTAACCATGTAATTTGGCTATCTTTTTTACGTAAAACAAAGAATATGGTATCAGCGAATTCACTTAATTTTGACATATAATACCACCAGCATAAATTAGCCATCTATATTGAGGGAAGAAAATTGTCGTTTATGTATTTTTCTAATTTTTCTATTTTAAAATTTTTGATGGTAAATATTACTTACTCTCATGGCTTGTGCGCTATTTGAATAATCTACGGGTTGGCATACATAACTATAACCGGCTGCCCATCCGGCCATTAAGTGCTAAAACAAATTAAATACAGCTCAGATAAAAAATGCAATGGAAAAATTATTGTAATGGGGTTGAAGGTGATTTTCTTGAGTTCGGGCCCGGGTTTTATCTTCCATAGAATTATTTTTGTTTATTCTGAATTATTTAGTTTAGTTTTTGTTAATAATTATATAGGCTTGAAAATGTAAAATATACCGGAGACAAATGTATGATAAAGCCGTATACACACTAATTGTATAAATTTCCTGAACACGTGATCAGTTTCCGTATGAAGGTTTCAAACTAGAGTTTGCAAAAAGAAAACGTTTTTGGGTATTTGAATTTTTCTTCCACTCTTTACGGCTTAAGCATGTGAGGGAAAATCTACAAAAATATGTACGAATGTATTGAAATATTCATGCACAATTCAATTCATGAGTTTAATGTCAATTTTTAAGGTCCATTAACTCTAAACTTATAACATCTTTTTACAACAAATAATACATACAGGTATTAAATTATAAATATGAATGACTAAAATTTTACTGATCTTAAAATTGATTTTACAATTATTATGCAAGTATAATTATATACTTATGAGTGTGTAAGAAATCATTTAAGACCCTATATTACTTGAAAGTAGAACACATAGCGGCAATAATAATTGTATGTATCATGGTCACACAGATCGATGATAATCAAAAATGACCACAAAAATATTTATTTAAATATTTGGTAATACTTTTCAACTAAACCAAAATATCATTTATGAGAGAGGTCTATTAAAATTATAAATTAATATTATTAAATTACAAATTATTTAATATTATTCAATTGCAAATTAATTCCCAGTGACTGCTTAATGTAGTAAGAAGTATGCATATAAAAAGTGAGTAAATGCATTGGTAAATATGTTTTTTGCTGTGGTTTAGAATTTCCTTAGGTTCTATGCACACTTAGGACAATTATTTCACGAATTTGGAAGTAGATTTTTGTTAAATACAAATATACATATTCTTTCCGTTTGTAAAAATGAACAAAAATTAATTAATTTCAACGTTTTACGAGTGAAAAATTAAATATTTCGTGGAAACAAAAATAGTTTTTCATTTTTTAACTGCTTTGGTCCTCAGTGACTACAGTATTTTACTCATAACAACATACCACAGCATTCCCAGATGTTCACTTATACAAATACTGACTGTGACTGTTGTTGCTTAATTTTGGTAATCAGTTTCCGTATGGTACGGTGTTTAAATTGTGTTATCGGATACTTCCTAATAATCAAATAAAGTTGCTTTTTTTTTCTTTGATAATATTCATTTCAATAATTATTGACAGTTTCCTCAAATTTATGCTTCCTAAATATGAGCGAAATTAAATAGTTAAAAAAATGGACCGTCTAGTTAAAAAAAAGTGACTTTCTGCAACGTCTGCATCTAGTGTTGTTATGAAATCGGCAGGTAAAGTTTTTGATAAAACTAAGCTGGATGTCTATATTTAACTGCTTATCAAGTTTCTTATTAATCTTTCGTCGATTGATATAATATCTGCATGTTAAAATTATGACATCAACTTGGGACTGAGTAATACGATTTTAATTACATTGAAAAAAAGTATATATTAAACACGTTGAAAAAATTATACTTAACAACAATAAATTTTGTATTATTGTAGTTTAAATATAAAAAAAATTAAAAAAAAAAACTAAATTGATTACCAAATCCTTCCAAATGAAAGTAAATCATTATGAACAAACATGAATATTATGTTCGAGTCAGTAAATAAAAATTACATTTAGAAATATTTTATTTATGAGTCAATGAATGATGTTTTATTTCAATGATTTAAATTCAATTTTTAGGTAAAGTAATAAATTAGTAAAATGTGTCTTAGGAAACATGTTTTTTTTTTGTAAGATAAAAAACAATTAATTTCATTAATTTCACTTCAACTCATTTTAATCAATTATTATTTATGCGTCTTGTAATTATAATTATTATATTGACCAATATATGTTTACTATAGGTTTTTTTTATGGTTAGAAAGAAGTAAATTAAATATTTATTCAAAATTTAAGTAGGTTTGTGTAATTTAATTGTATTTTAATAGATTGATTATAAACATATTTTTTGGTGTAATTGAAAAAGTGTTACCAAATATTATATCTTAGTATTTTTAATTTTTTTGGTGTCATTACTTGATTTTGTATGTGTTTCAAACCATGATGTTGTAACTGGGCAGTAAAGTATGATATTCATACATCAATATTTTTTATTGGCATGTTAAATATCATTTTTGACGACATTGTATCTAACTGTCTAGTAACAACACCAGGGCTTCGACTTACAAACATTATTTGAAATCAGAATAAATTTAGAGCGAAAAATGATATTGAATATTTACGGGGATTTTTGAAGTATACGATTGAAGAAAATGTTAATATAAGTTAACAAATATTAGACACATTCTATTTAGAACGCTAGAGTGTTAATTTTCAGTGGCTATCAGAGCCAATAACGGTGAAAATCATCGTTCAATTTCTAAAGTAAATTGCTTTTGATAACATTATTTTGTACTTGATTGACTATTGATTAAATAAAAATGTTTCAAACAAAAGTTGTTTGTTATAAAAAAAGGACACTTTTTGCCTGAGTATGACTGAGTATTTACTGACATAAGCAGAAGGATAGTGTCACCTACTATTATTTCTGTCTTTTATTTATTAGAGATGCGAACAATGAGTCTTTTATGCATATGCCATCTGCGGAAGATCTGTGGTATATCACCTCGATCATTACTTAAATTAATATTTGTTGCGATGACTTGAATAGAAACCGTAATCCCAAAAATGTTATGTGTACAGTAGTTAAAATTCCACTACGTTAAATTCAAAATTATCATAGCTTACCTCATATACCATAATTGCACTCATCACAACTTGAAATACATTATAAACCAATAATATTTTTGTTAGTTTAAAAGGTTTTCTATTGGCCATAATTCTTGGTCCCAAAAATGTAACGAAATATAAATATGCTGCAACAAGTAACAACGCTGGAAACGGACTTTGCATCATTGGCCAGTTAGAGGTACGTGGATCTAAATAAATTAAAAAACAAAACAAATTAATCAACTTTAAAATAATTTTTACAAAAAAATAGTTTATACATACCGCTATAGGAATCAAACACGTCCACGTATCGATCCATAGCCATTTTCACAATGCCGGCCATTGTCTGCAAAAATTATTGAAAAAAAAAGTAAGTTAATGGTCGGATGGATCGATTGCCGGAGCTTAATTTATTGATATCATATGGATAAAAATAAAAGAGAAACTTCGATTTAATTGATAAATATCAGACATTATATATATCCGAGAAATTTTTTAAATTGTGACGTGAAATTAATAATTTTCTTTTAATATTTGTTAGTTAAATATCATAAAAATTCAATTGGCGTTTTCAAAATAAACATTTTTTTTATCTTTTTTGTCTGTATATATTTTTCAATCTACGTAAAGTATTTGACCACAGGAACCTTACAATCTACATACCCAAGGTTAAATTATCTTTAATTTCACAGCCCAAATATTCGGCTATTTTGATCAGAAAATATAAATATCTTTAGGTATAATCTACTTAGAAAATGAATATCGGATATCTTGTGATTACTTTATTATATTTTGGCTTATTTTGTATTTAATAAAAATCAATCTGTCGCTTCGAAATTGGTTCGAATTTTTATATTTATATGTATTCGGTACAAATAAAACAGGAACTCGTTAATAATTTAGACAAACTTGTTGATTATGTAAAAACTGGAAAATTTAATAAATGAGTTTTTCTAGCTGATCGAAAAATTTCGAAAAACATTTTTCTGGATTTTACGAGATACTACCCTCCAAATTCGGATTCTAGAGATGAAAACACACAAAAATATGAATCGTCTAAGGGAACACTTCTGATTTGCGAGCTAAAAATATGCCAAGAAAAGGTTTAATTTTGAGATATCAAAAAATCAAAGACTAAAAATTATAATAGGGTTATTAAGTTCCTACCATGTCAAGTATGGACTATTCTAGAGTTTACTTAGTTTTTGGATCAAAAAAATTTGCGCCGAAATAACAATTCTTGATAGTTAATTTATTAGTTAATTTTTTTTATTGACAAAAATGGATTTATAGTCTGTAAGGTTATTGTTAACCGAATCAAACGAAGACAATTTTGAATTTGCTTTAATACCACATTTAAAAAAATTCTTTCCCAAAAATGAATGACCCACATTTGGGATTAAATTTCTCAAATAGTGTAAAAGAATGCTAGAGAGCTCGTTATTATGAGGTTAAGTGGTTTTAGTTTAGGTTAAGTGGAGATATATGGTATAATTTGAGGACTATGCATTACATTTGTCAGTGTATGTATGTATATATGTATCTACGTTTGTTTCACTATAACTTTGGAACGCGTTGGTCGATTTTGATGAAATTTGATGGACACATTTATCACGCTTAGAAAATTTACAGGAATAACAAAATTTCAAAAATTATTGTTCTTCTCACTAACAGTATAATGAAATTAAAAGTATAGATATGGTAACATATAAACAATTACGATAGAGAGGTATATTTTTTTTCTAAGGAGTAAGGGTGTCAGTGTGAGTAAGTTTTACTGCTCATTTAAGCTACTAGTATGATACTGATAGCGTGAATTGTCACCTGCGAGTTACGTAGGGTGAATATGGCTGGTGGTCGTAGATAATAGTTAAACAAAAATAATTATAATCTGTGCTATTGGTTTGAAATATCAGTATTGTTAAGGAGAGTTGTTAAAAAATAAGACCTATATAATAAAAGAAATCTCTATTTTACACATTGTATCTATTGTATCTAATGTATATTGTATTAGAAATTGTCTTTATTATAGAGATCTCATTTTTGTGGCAATTTCACTGATATTTCAAAATGTGAATGGTGTTAAACAATTACCAAACTAACCTAATTAATTAACCTTATCATTTTATAGTTAATTTTTTATAATGAACTGTCAGCAATATAGTTTAAAAATAATTTTTGACAAGAAATGAATTTTTGTTTCGTCACGGGATGCCAAATTTATTTTAGCTAGGAAAAGCCGTACTGTAGCCTTGAGTACTGTAAAAAACTTAAAAAACACAACAATGTCGAAATTATTTTAGAGAAATTTAGTAACTTTATAATGTTTTTCAGATTTTTCGTAGATGTTTATAGAATCACTTGATTAGACCGCCTAAGCTGTCCGTTTGTCCTTTTATCATAAAAAACCTTAGAAACGAAGTAAAATTGGCGAATTCTGGGCTTAAAAGGTGAGTTTAAGTTCGTGAATGACCAATTGGTCATTTGGATCCCAAATAAGATGGAAGAAAATTAAATACAAAAAAGTTTGTTTCTGCCATTGCATTGTAGATCTGAGGTAGATTCACATTTTTTAAATAAATTGGAAAAAGTATTTTTGATAAGGCGTAATTTTTGAGTTTTGCGAGTTTAAAGGTTAATAAATGTGACTCCGGAAAAGGTTCTATGACGTCAAGAGTTATTAAATTAAAAAAATTTTCGTTTTAATCATGTTTTAACGCACATATTGTACGTTTTTATTATTTTATTGTATACATTTCACGACGCATCTGCACTTTGAACATTTTCACTTTGTAATATGAATTTTCTCCACGTGATAATTATAATCTATGCACGTGGCGTATTCTTTGATAAAAATATGTAAAATTAAATGTGAATAAATTTCTTCGTGTAAAAAATTTAAGAAAAGTGTTTTATTTTTAATAATTAAAAATCAGTGTTTGAATTTATTGTTTGATATTAAAAATTGGTTTCTTTTTGATGAGTCAATAAAAGGGTAAAGTAATGTAAATAGTACTTGCGTTTTAATATACCTACCACTTTTTTTTTTAAACTAAGGCGTTAATAACCGTTTTGTTAATACTATTAACAAAATAAATACTATTTTAAATAATACTATTTTTTTAGTATTTCTAGTTATTTCTTATAGATTAAATGCAATTATTTCTGAGTTATTTAATTTTTTGACTTCAACAAAGTTACTTAAATCGTAGAAGGTATTCTATATATCATTTGAATTATTTTAATTGAATTATCTTGAATACATTTTTTGTTACAAGTGATTACGATTTTATGGTTTTTTAAATGCCAAATTTGCATATTAAATTTTATTCATGAAACTATTTTGCTTTGTGGCCAAAAGATCAATCATCATTTTTTTTATATATTTTATAATCTTTCCCAAACTCAATTTTTATAATATATTCAATAATCAAATTCAATAGAGTGGTACATTATTAGCTGCTTTCCTTCTTGGATCCTTATTGGTGATTTTAACTCATATTTTAAATAGTTAAAATAGCAGAGCAAAGTATTCAACTCAAAATAAGTTGCATTTTAGTTATTGCAAAATTAAATTAGGTGCTGAAAATTTAATTAAGAAAATTGAGTCATAATGATGCAAATGATATGACGCTGGCAGAACAATGTTAAAAAAATAATTTTTATAATAATAATATAATGTAAGTATCAGAATTAGGTGTTTTTATGGAGTGCATTCAATAAATCATGTATCCCTTCTCAAAAATGGCAAGATAGCAGTGGTATTTTGAAATAACAGAAAAAAGGATTCAAAATTGAATTTTAATATGCTCAAAATTGGGTAATTTTTTAATGCTTAAAGTGTGCTCACAAAATACAACTTTGCATCACACTTTTTTTTGGTTTTTTCTGTTTAATTCAAGATACCACTGTTAGCTTGTCACTAAACAGTGATTCAAGTTAGTGAGTCATTTTTTTGATAATTTTGATTAAATTGATTTATTGAATGGACATCATAAAAGCACATAAAAATCACCTAATTATGGCATTTTCATTATGTTATAAAAAATATTTTGGTTTGCTTTGCAACAGTGCAACAGTGTATCATAATGACTCTTTTGAAAACCTTAATTAATTTTGCAGCACCTAGTTTTGAGCATATTTTAATTCAATTTTGAATACTTTGGCTTTGCTATCTCGTTTAGTATCGATATCTCAGTCTATTCGAAACAAGTTCTAGAAAGTTGTGCGAAATTTCCATACCCGCATAATTACAAGAATTATAAGTGAATTAAAATTAGAAAAGGCGAAGTGTCCAGTATTGCACGAATATATTTTCTGATTTATATGTATTTACAAAATTTTAACAAAAGATTCGCAAACAGAAGGAAATTGCAATAAAATTATTATTTTCCTAGACACTCTAGCTTAATTGTTTATATTGTTAATTTGATTTTGAATTTTTATAGTATAAATATTTACGGGAGATAACAATTAAGAGCGTCGGGAAAATAATGATTTTCTACAATTCTCCCGCTTTTTGAGTGTTTTAAGATATCTTCTGCTTTTTGAATCTTTTAAGATATTTGCGTATAATAGGATTATATTTTTCGAGTCTGAATACGCTTATTACTTTTACAATTGTTTCCTTTCGGGTATGGATATTTTTACAATTTTCTGGACTTTGTTCCAAATGGAAAGAGCTATCGCCAATAATTTAACACGAAGTAATCATCTATTTACATGCTTTTTGTTTTTTATTAGGAGTATTGAAGACAAGAGTCAAATCTCCTTTTTTTACAAATTCTAAATAAAAATAAATACAAAATAAAAAAATAAAATGTAACCCGGAATCATACAGCCTTTTGTGAAAATGTGTTTTGAGCTGATTCAAAACTGGATTTTTAATCAAAATATGTCTTATTTAGAAAACGTTAAATTCTGAACTAATTTATGCAAAAAAAATTATTTTTTTAATGTAAGTTTATTCCAAATTGATTGTTATCATAGTTTGAGATAGTGAACGATAATTTTACGAAATAATATGCGTGATTTTACGTAATAATTATGCTTAAAGAAAGATTACTGGACGTTTTTTAGTTTATTTTTTTAAGGAGACGAGTTAATAAAGAAAAAAGAAACTGGTTATAAATAATAAAAAATGGTTATAATAAAAAAATAAATAAATAAATTGAGGAAAAAATTGAAAAAAAAAAATTAAAAATATATAAATTACTTCCGTAAATAAATATTTAGATGCCAATCAAATAAATCAACTATTAGATCGTCACATTCATTCTAGATCACCTTGGATTCGATAAAAGTGCAATACTCTGGAATTGTTGAAGTAAATCAAAGGCAAGTGATAAATTTTTTATTATTAAAAGGTATAATGTCATGGTTTTTGATCATACCTTGTAATCAGTTTTGATAGACGAAATAAAACCATGGCATATTTTTAATAATATATTTTACGATTGATAAATGTCCGTTGTCCGTCATTAATCTTAATTTTTTGATTCGTCAGGTGGAACAAAGGTCAATTAAGGACAATTATTATTTTTTGGTGACCTTAGAAGTCAGTTTTTGAGAACATATGATTAACCGAAATTGTTATATTATAACTTTTTGTGGTAAATTGTGTAAGTAATTTTTTAATTTGATTATGAAGCAATTTTTATTATAATTTTTGGTTAACTGCTTCAGGGTTAGTTGTTTGTTTTAAATGCCTCTGTACATATAAATAACTTAAATTTGTTTTTAGTCTGTATTGACTAAAAGAAGCAATCGATTTCTCTTAAAAACAGAGGGGTGATAAAGCTATATACGTCAAATTATAGCAAAATAAACAAAATGTTTCAGAATTTAAATTTAATTTCTTTGTTTTTCAATACCTGAAAAAATGACGGGTTTAAATTTAACGCAATTATTATACTCGATATACATATGAAATATATCCGAATATATTAGATTTAGTCTCAAGGTTGTATCAGTAGCAAATATTGAAGGCACAAAATTTTGGTATTTTCCGTCCATACGTTCACCCGTTCGTCTGCCATAAAAAAACTCAAAACGCTAAGAAATAGCAAGCTGAAATTTTAATGGCTTATTCTAAACCTAAAAATTAAACACCAAGTTTGCGAATGATCAAAATCGGTTCAACTTTTTGAACTATAAAATATAGAATACAAAATTTGTTCGTAAACTCTTTAAATTCATTACAATTTAGGTCATGGATTTATTGGATACAATGAACCGATTTGGTCATTCACGAATTTCAATTCTCTTATTATGCCTAGAATATGCCTCCAAAATTTCAACTCGATATCTTTTTTTATAGCGAGAATTGATTTTATGAACGCTTTTAAGAAAATTTTGTTTTAGAGTTAACTTGATTTCGGACAGATAGACTGACGGACATACGGAAATAGAATTAGGTGATGAATATCTATGAACATCTATACCAAAATAATTTGGTGGCTCTAATATTTTCTCGTGTTGCAAACTTTAAACTAAAATTAATATACTCTTATAATTTTATTTGCCGAGCTCTCTTCGTTTCTTGAGTTACTTTGATGATGGACAGATAGACGGACGGGAGGCCATGCGAAAATAGGTTAGTTAGGTGCTCTATGCACAATTGTACGAAATTTTTTTGGTGGCTTCCATATTTTCCAACGTTCCAAACTTTACACTAAAATTCATATACTCCATAATGTATTGTATATATGCCGATCATTAAAATAGATATATTTATTTGCGTTAATTACATGGCTGCTTTTTGAAAAGAACACTTTAAATTAAACTTAAATCTTTATATTTTAAAATCCATATATTTTAAAAATTAAACAAAAAATGTGATTTTAAATTTATTTACCTTATTTGGCTTTGGATCCACAAACTTCTGGAAGATCGCCGGGCGAATCGACAGCGTTGACATATTGGAGATCGTTATGTTATTCAGTTTGAATGGCTTTGAAAAGACGTACGTCTAGAATAAGAAATATATATTAAATTATTAGCACTCAAAAAAAAAAACAAAAAATAATAATAATTATTATTATAAATAAATTAAAAATTTTCTAATAAAATGTTTTTTTTTTTTATTTGATGGACTGTACTAGAAAATATAGCCTGTTTAATTTTCAAAATAAATAAGATAGATGTAGAATATCAATTCATATAATATAGAATGCTGAGGTAATCATTATCTTTCAAATTTCTACGATAATGATATAAGATTTTATAATATAGATTCAGACTCGATCAGTCTCACGGCTTACGGGAAACTCTTAATTTTAATAGTCGGAAGTTATTGAAATTAGCGTTCAATTAACAAAACCTTCCACATTCTACACGAATTAATTGATATTGATGGTTATTTTTTGCAGTTTTTCTGATTCGTGGCCAATTTGTATATTTCACGAATAATTTCCGGCAAATTTAAAGCCAGTAAAGAGTTTCGTAGAAAGGTGTTATTTTTCACGAGATACATTTATGCCATGTAAGATATGTCTTCACTGGAAGATATCACAACACGCAATTTCGTGGTCAATGTTTACATTTCATGGATGCTTAGCGGATATTTTGTGGCAAATGATACGCCCAAGTACATATTTTTAGGTGTCATTTTCCACGAGATACACCTATAGTTACTTCAAGCTAGTAAAAAGTATATTCAATTTGAGTAATTCATGGTCATATTTTTAATTTCGATGGATAGATGGAGAGTTGGATAAACATGAACAGCGGGTAATTACGAACAGTGAAATATTGGAGCTTCTATTATTAGATTAGATTAGAAGCAAAATACAAATAGGTAATGATTTGGTTCTATTTTTATTTTCTGGGCTATTATTTGTTACAAATATAGGTACTTAAAAATGCATCTTATCCAAACTTTTATTTGAGATCCGGTTACGTTTACGGATTTATCTTTATTTTGGGTATCCGGCAGTTTTGGATACGGAGCTTCAAAACAAATCCGCTAGTTTTTATATTATAATAAGGTAACCGATGTGATAATGAATTGAGAAGGAAATTGATGATTTGCAATAGCATACATATATTTTCCAATTTTCCATAAGTAATCGTTATTCCGTCACTCTCCTCATCGTATGTTAATAGTCATACTACATGAACGACTTCGTTTAGACCCTGAGTTTATTACGATTAGTCTCCAATGACGATACTATAACTATTAAAACCTTACAAATAATAATAACAATAATTACGTAAAAATATGTAATTTTTTAAATGATGTAACAATTAATTTTGGTGAAAACAGTTTTGGATTTCCTATAGTTCAAGGTGAATCATAATAATGAGTAGCCACACATTTAACCTACATAAAAACATTACAAAGATATATGTTTTAATAAATGTTTGTTGTACTGATACAAATCTTTTTAAAATAAAATCAAAATGCAATATGATAATCATAATAATTATATTTAATTAAGTAATATAAAACGTAATTGCATTACTTACTTTTATTTTTATTATTATATTATTAATTAAAACCCCATCCTGTGCAATATTATACATATACGTATATATTTAATACTTAGTACTTAGTTAAGTAGATAGGGTTACTGTTCCAATAGTTGAAACTATTCTAAATGGGAGGCGATTTTCTATAATAAACATGCGATTTTCACGTACAAGTAACTCAAAAAATACTTTTCCTAATGTTATGAAATTTTGTATTCACAATCTTGACGTAGAGAAAATCGAAGAGTTTTTCTCAAAAGTAAAAATTAAATTTGATTTTATAATTAGAATTTTTTTCGCAAAAAATCTTCGCTCTCCTTTCATAAAATTTCATGGATCCAAGGGACCCAAAATTTTTTACTTTAGATTAAAACTGAAATACTCTGGCGTATTCTACGCATGTCAAATATAAAACTAATCCACGCAAAATTTTCAAGAGGTGTAGGTATATATTTATGAAAAATATTGTATAATTATGGACATTGGTACTACCAGGCGATGTTTGAGTGTCAATTCAGCCAAAAAGACATGAGTGCTTTGAAGAATGGAAATTTTTTTGAGCGAAAACTACAACTTAATAAAAAGTTACGGTGGAGACATCTTTGTTTACAATACGAATAAGATTAAGAAAATATGATGGAAAATAATGTTTATAATATTGAGAAAATTTCATCATTTGGAGGATTCACCCTACAAATAATGTATGCAAAAATTATTTTACTTTTATACTTAATTACATCAAAAAAATTATGTAATATTACATCTTAAAATTAATATATGTAAAACTAATAATTTTATATGTAAGAATGTTAACATTTTTAACACGCTTTTATTAGCTTCACTCGTATGTTTGTTTGTCTGTAGGTAACTCTCTGAAGTTGGCTGCAGAACGCATATGAACGGATACTTTGCATGAGAGTAATAAAGATAGAGCGTGTTTTTTTAGTTTTTTTAAACTATTTTATAATTATTTAGGTGATTCATACAAAAAATTAAAAAATTTTAAAAGGAATAATATAGACAATTTTGACACATTGACACATTTAAAATTTATATGACATTGACAATTATATAAGAGAGATTATATATTTTCATATCATGGATATTTTAAATTACACGACATTACTTAATAGTGTGTTGTACTTGGATAATTTAAATAGATTAAAAAAAAAAAAAACTAGAGAGGATATGTTTTCTTGCTTGAAAGAGGGTCATGAATTGAGCCTAAAGCAAAAAATCAAGACCCTATATACTTAGAAATTTTCTCCAAATTCTGTCATAATTTCTTTTCGAATCAAAATAATTTAAATTTGCTCTCTATAGGCTTCTATAGGTAAAAAATAACATGAATAGAGCTTTGTAGTGTTTCCTAAACACGGAGTGTACTTGTGAGATCGTTTAGTGAGTTCAAAAGATAATATCTTGTCAAAAAATTATGCTTGCTATTCATATCTTATCATAATTAGTTTTTGAAGCGGGTAAGTATTAATTAACAAATATCAATTGGAATTTTGAAATATGAAGGTGTGTGGAATTTCAAAGAAAAAGTTGAAAAATATGAAAAAATGAATCCTTTGTTGATCCACATCCAATATGGCAAAATCCAGATCAAGTTTAAAAATGGATATAGATTAATACACGAATATTTCGAAATTTAAAATATTTTTTATTTATTTTTTGGACAAAAGTTTACCATTTAAAAAAAATAAAAGTCAAAATTTATGTATTATTGCTAATTAAAAATGACTTTTAATATTTATGATAAAATGCATTCAATATCATTTGCATTTACATGATTTTATTACATATTTTTTCATAATAAAATTATTGTTAATATTTATTTATTAATTACGTAAATAAAATAATAAATAAACAAATATTAAATAAATAAATATATGTATGAAATAGGGGTCAATAAAATGTATTTATAATTATTTATATATATATTTTTTTAATGTGAAGTAATTGTAATTAAAAAAAAAATTTTTTTATTTGTATGTTAGGTGGTAAGGTGATAACAGAATTGAATACAATTATTTTTATAAATTCAATAAAAAAAGTAAAAATAAAAACGCAATACTTTATTATTATTTTTTTTTTTTTGTATTATTATTACAATTTATAAAGCGTATCGGATTTGTTTACTTATTTTTGTAAAAAGACGAATTGCGTTACAATGTTCAATGTTTTCTAAATTTTTTGATGTGTATTTATTTTAATAATTCTCATTTTTACTTCGAAAAGATTCCGTTGATTTGTAATTGTTTTTTAAATAAAATTAATAATAAATTTTTTTTTTAATTTTCTTCTACGAAAACATGCAAATTTGGAGCTGGATTCTGAATTTTAAAAAATTTGTTAATCATAAAAAAAATATTATCTTTTCAAAAAAAAAAAACAATAAAGATAAGAAATGTCTGGTTAAAATGCGGTCAGTGAACTATTAACAGTAAGGTCCGGAAAGAATATAAAGTCAAAATTCCATAAAAAAAGTCTGGTTGCCCAAAATTTTTATAACCGTAAAATGTTTAAATGGTCAAGCTAATTGAGATTTTCTGTTTGTTTAAAAAAGAATGGCTTTCAAAAATCTAATTTCTTAAAAACATCTTAAAACGCATTTGCCATTTTCAAAATTCAAATTATGTCACACTTATCATATTTTATATTATTAAAAAACATTAAAATGAAGTCCTGGTATATCTATTTTTTTACTAACTTCTATCTCTGTTTTTTAATTTCAACATCACATTTTATTGTATGCACTAATTAAAATAGCTGACATGTTTTAAAAATCAAAGTATGATTTTGTAAATATTTGTATAAATAAAAATGCCATTATGTGATTATTTTGTAAAATCGTGATGTATTAAATTATAATACCGAAAGTGGGTATAATTTGGAAATCAATATTCCAAATTACTAGAAGCCAAAGTAAAATTCAGTCCAAAGTTTTCAGTGATATTTAATTTGATTAATATTTTGAAAAGTTTATAAATTTCTGTTTGAATTATTTGTTTATATTATTAAATTGAAATAATCTTCCAATAATTTCATTCCATTTTTTAATTGGTCTAATAAGTTTCCTCATCCAGAATTCCCAAAAAACAAACTGGTATTCCAAGTATGTTGCAGTTTCTCTACCATGTATATCGCATATTTTTGAAGTTTATAAAAAATAACCTCAATTTTATAATAAACTGATAAAAAAAATTAATTAATTAAAAAAATTATATAAAAAAAATTTTATATAATTTTATAATACAAATTTTTTATGAATGAAATTCATCAAAATATCTTTTTCAATGTCAATAAACGATCTTTTTTTAATAATACCTGAATTCATTTATATTCTATTGAACAGCAAAAAAGTCGTGTATTATTTGGAATAATGCAATTAATTAATTTTTTTATTATTATTAATTTGTGTGAGAAATAAAATAATTTGTATTGTCCAACAATTTGTCGATAATAAACAATAATTATTAGAAGAAAATAAACAAGCCATAAGTTATTTAGAGCAATTTTTTGTTAGAATTAATTATATGTAGTCAATAAAAATACTAATATGTAATCAATTTCTCTTAAGGCATTTCAGAAACATGTTATTTTGTCTCACTGTTATCGAATAGTCCACACGCGTGGTATAATAATGAGTATCCAAAAAAATTTTATTTAGCTTATCTAATTAATGTTTTTTTTTTTATTGAAATATTATAATATATACAAAAATTTATTATTTAAACTTATAAAGGTTATTACTGAAGCGTTATATTTATGAAAATTTTGAGTCTATCCTAAAATTAATGACATTGTTCGAAAACATACAAAACAGCAAAATACAAAGAAAGCCAATCAATTTGAAGAAAGTAAAATTTTTTCTAAATAATACGTTCAAAAATATAGCTCTATGAAAAAATAATTTACAATTAAGAGTAATTTTTTAATAAAATTTGATTTTACCGATAGAAATGGTTTTTCAGGAAAAACTCTTTTTCGAAATGATTAATTTTCACGATAAGATTCTTATATTTCGATAATTATATTTTGAGTAATTTATTTATTAAAATTGTAAAAATTATTTATCTAAATTTTTCAATAAATATTCTGCCAAACCACCAGAGAGAAGTTAAAAGACTCGACTGTATACGTACAAGAATAATTCAATATTCAGGAGCAATTCAACTGTTTCGAGGACGTAATCATGCTATACGTAGATTTTCAATTTTCCTAAGGTATTATTATGGATCGAAGTCCAATTTTAAAAGGGAAAAATTGAATTATTATCAATAAAAATATGCAAGGAAAACTTTGACGCAAACTTGAATCTCAACGATCAACACAAATTAGCTTGGTCGTTTAAAGATCATGGTGTTCAAGCGATTGCCATATCTCAATAAACAAAAGTTAAGGTCACTTAGGTTTACAATTATTTATTTAAATCCAAACAAGACGATTTTTAGAAAAATTTTAGCCTATTTAGATAATCGACATTTAATATTTTTAGGCTGTATTGGGTTCACAATACTTAATCAGGCTTTACATTTTTTTTTTTTTTATATAATTTTATAATACAAATTTTTTATGAATGAAATTTATCAAAAGATCTTTTTCAATGTCAATAAACATTGAAAAAAGATTATTTAATCATGTATAAATCTTTTTAATACTTGAATTTATTTATATTCTATTGAACAGAAAAAAGTCTTCGGCTAAAACAGAAAATAAATTTTTGGGTAATCCAGCAAATTTGTTTCACGGTTTTTTCGCCTAAATATAATTCTAGAAAAGTTTATGTTTCGAAATAATTGTATAAAATCATATTTTCCCATTCAAAGCTACATTAAAGGAATAGAGATTTAAATTTTTCTTGTATTTAATGAAATTTCAACGAGCGTCTAGACTATACATAGTTTTCACTGAATGCTAGTAACTAGACAACTATTACAAAAAAAAATTTCTTAACCTCATAAGGTTTTTATTAAATCCTAAACATTAAAAAAAAAAATGTTACGAAAATATGCATTTTTAATCTGTTTAAAGTAAGATCACCGATTTAATAATATTATTAAGTAATAATACAGGTGATTTATCTATGTAGTAGAAATTATATTGAAACCACTTTCTCTTCACTATAACATAAGAATTGCGAAAAGATAATTCTCATCAAGGTCGTACACTTTTTAACTTCTTACAGAAATAAAAAAAGTAGGTCCCCCAAAAAATAAAAATAACTATGTCCAATAAATTTTTTAAATGTAGCTATTACACAAAAATAAGTATATAATTAATTTCAAAAAAAATTTGTAGATTAAAAACAATTATAGAATTTAATTTTTGTATAGGCAACTACTAATACAGATATGTTAAATGAAAACATAATATGTCCTTTTAAATTAAAATAAGGAAATGAAAATTATTTAACTTACCTTTTAAAATAATAAAATAAAAATAAAAATATTTAAAAAATAATTAAAATTAATAAAACACGCATATATTATTTTAAAAATTTAAAAATTTAAAATTAATATCACAGAAATAAATTTTATTTGTTTTTAATTTAATTTAATAAATATTAAATAAAACACTTTTTTTTCCTGTTTTGAAAATGCATAGTAATTTTAATTAAAAATTATTTTAAAATCCATAGTCAAATCATTTTTCGATTTTAAAAACCAAAAACACTTTAAAGGATCCCAAAAACACTTTTACTTGTCCACTTATATATCACAAGAGTATAAATTTTTTTTTCGACTAATCGATCCAAAAACACAAACAATACTGAAAATAAAAATTTAGATAAATATTTAATAAAAATAATTTACTTCAAAATTGAAGTTTGTCTGTATGGTTTGGGTTCGCTTCCGTAAACTAAATACCAGACAAGGACTTGTTTTACCTTTTAGTAAGTTAATATTAAAAAAAAAAAAAATTATTTGATTATCACAACGTCTAATAATATAATTATACAAAGTTTGCAAAGTTGAATTCTTTTTGTTTACAATATTTTTAATGGTTTGTGAAGTGGGGTGATGTTTCAGGTTTAATATAATTTTTTATTTTCGTCATTTTGTTAACTCTTTTACAAATAATAGTGGTTTCGTATATCTTGGCATATAGCACTGGTTTGGTTGGCTACTGTTTTTTTTTGTTACCTATATTACCTATATATGAATAAGTTAACCGCACATGTTTAATAAACACGGCTATGAATTGAACGGCATAATCTAAAGTGATTGTATTATTTATAATTTTATAATAATAATGTAATAATCATCACTAATTTTTTGCCTCTATAAGCAGACACTTATTATAACAATAGTATGTAACAATACTATAGAGATTAGATTTTGCGGAGACAAAATGTTTTGCAAGCGTAAAGAAATTAGAAAATCATTTTTGATAATTATATGCACAATATTCCCCTACAAATATTTCGCTAACCTATTTGAAAAACTTTTAAAATAATTAGATATAAATTTTATGAATTTTTGGGCTTTGAAAACGTATTTTTTAAAATTTTTTTTTGACACAGTTCTCTCAAAATACGAGGTGGATTTCTAATTAAAATATATATAAGTATTGGATTTGATAGTTCGAAAAAACTTTTTTTCTATTTGTTTTTGAATTTAGGTGTTCCTTTTTAGTATAAATTGTTTCTTTTTTTATTATGGTTCTGCATAGCCAACCTTATAATATCCTAATTTCATGCAATAACATTCAAAAAAAAAAATGTCTTTACAAAAATATTATTAGAAATCTTTTTTCATTAATATTTTGGTTTTTAGTTTAAGATTGTATGTTTCAGCTCATCCAAATATAATGAAATTAGGCATCGGCACTCACAATCCTAATATGGAAACAGAAGTCATAATTTTTTAACGAATAAATTTATGGTTTTTTCTGTTTCCAAATGAGGTATAAATAACATTAAATAAGGATAATTTGAGTGAGGACAGACTCATATATTTGTTGAAAATCATTAATTTTTTAAAAAAATTTTTAAAGGAAAATCGCCGTCTAAATTTCACCATTTTTCAGTTATTGGGCCCATTCGTGAATCTCTGTTTAGCAATTGTATTTATTAGTCCCAGTACATATACAAATTTTAATATGTTTATGATTTGAGGAATAAAATTCAAGTTTCAAGTGTCAGAACTTATAGAGTGTTCATATTTCTAAAATACTTGCTTGAATGCATGTTTCGCTTATCTTAATTTGCGTAGTTAAACTGGAAAGATCTTAATATCGCAATGTATTGTGGCATGCCTAATACCTAAATTTGAATTTGATCTCTGGAATAATTTTTATACCTAGAACAATATTTTTATTTTTATTCCGTCTGTTGAAAAATTGTCTCGAGATGTGAGGATACCTAGATGAGGCAAGATAAAACTTGCGTGAATCGCGTATATAATACAATTATCCAACTTTATTGAGCCTGTAGCGATCAATTAAAAAAAATTATTACGGTTGAAAAAAAATTTTCTTTATCACTAAGTATGAAAGTTGAGCGCCTAATTAAATTTTATTGGTTAATAAATCTAAATTTGACAGCAATTCCATGGTTTATTTCTCAGGTATTTTAAAAATATAAACAATATTCTACATAAATTTTCTGAAACCAAAAAATAACTTTGTGGATAAAAATAATGGAATCTGTGGATATATTTTGAAATGTTTATGTAGCAAGTTTTTGGTCGACTATGCAAATTATATAATTAGTAAGTACTTTACTACGTTTTGTACTTATAATGTGGAATTTAGGATGGCATCAATTCTGGGTTTTATAATTTATATATCGTTGATGTCACTTGGTGACAGTGAAGACAAACAATTAAACAAGCCGTGAGACATATGCCGCTTTAGGTATAAAAATTTCTGATTTATTCATTTGTTCTATTAATTAATTAAGTAAAATTTTTTTCCTACAAATTATAGTAAGTATTTTCTGTTATGTATATAAATTCAAATACAGTTAAAAAATTCGAAATTAAAATTACAAATCTAAAAATCAATTATGCAATTAATAATTTTAATTTTAAATTTCATTACAATTCAAACAATTCAATTTGGAATAGATTCTTCGTTATATTCATCGCATTATTTCCAAGTTTATATATATATAAATGCTGTCAATTCTATCAAATTTAATGTGCATCACGTGTTCTTTGAACCTATTTCAAATTTATCATCTACTCCGTCCTATTTATTTCTTCGAGCAATAAGAAATCCTATAAATTTCGACTGCTCGTTGTTAATTTAGCCATTTTATTCAACAAAAACTACTTTAAAGACTTGAAGCACATAAGCCGATATTGTTATTAATTTCTTTTAATTTTAATTAAGTTGAAATTTTTTTTTTTTTAGTTGAAATTCGGGAAATGAGATTGAGAGAGTTTGTTGAGTTTAATTTTAAATTTGACATTCAAACATTTTTTTTTGGATTATAATAAATGATACTGTATTTTTAACAGATATATAATACGGTTTTAGTTTTTGGTATTATATTTTGAACATTGGATTAGCATTTCGAATGAATTTTATTATTGTATCAAGTTATAGGTCGAGTCGCTGAAGATTTCCACTATATTTCCTGATAGCTTATGTATTTCTTTCAAGTTGTTAATATGTGCTTAGTGGTGAGATTGTGTTTTAGAAGAAGATATTATTCTTGGGGGCATATTATGTATGGTTGAAATTCATTTATTATAAATAATTGCAGTAATCCAGAAGACAAAAATTGCATTTCTGGCATACGTTTTATACATTTATAGTATTGTGGGAAACATATAAACTAAGTCAATTTCAAATTGTTATGACAGCTTACTTATTTAAAATTTCGATTATTAATAATTATATTTTCATGCCTTTGTAGTAGAGTTCAGACATCATTTTTTGTAAAAACTACTATGCGTTTTTTGTTTTACCAATTAATTTTAATATTTAATATTGATATATGTTGTCTATATGACCATTTTTAAAACAGTTAAACACTTTTTTTTTTATAAATAATGTTTCACAAAGTAAATATTCAAACCATTCGAATGATTTTTTGATTGTGAGTAAATACAAACTATATTACCATAAATTGGTTACTCAAATATAATTTTATTTGTTTCCACTATGTCACTGAGTAATAATATAGCAATAATATATTACCACTATTAATATATAGTGGTAATTTGTCTATTATTTCTATTATAACAGATTGATCCTTACCAGGAAATGATGTTGTTTTAGATAAATTATTACTCTAGGATAGTGGTTGGTTATGTAGGAATTGTATGTATAGAGTTTGATGATGATTGTTGAGACATTTTAGATTATTGAGACATTATATTGTAAGTTATTATTATATAGATATTTAATATATATTTTACATTTTTAAAGAGCTTTGTAAATTGTTTGTGTACTCACCACAAAAATTGAATACCTTGTAGACTATTTAAAATAGGTTTTAGAAAGAAACAATCGGGGCTACGCATTTTTGTTGTTTATTATGTTAGTTAAGCACCTGAATGTGATAAAATCACTAAGTGTCCCATTTTTTCAGGGGTAAGTTTACACGGGGGTCTGTTGTCTCTCATTCAGTTATTTCAAAATAACTGAAAAATATTTCAAAATTTGATGTTTTAACATCTTTTGTAAAGAACGATTTTTTGTAGAGAATTAAATTTTCTATATGAATTTATTTATTTTTTTTTTTAAATTCATTATTCCTTGTTTGCACTCAAAATATTCCAAAAATGAAGCTAAAATGTTGTTTTTCGAATATTTAGAATTCAAAAAAGGGGATAAATAATTTAAAAAAAACGCATTCCTGAAGAAATTACTCCTCAAAAAAGTGCTCATGTAAAACTCTCAAATTTTAAGCTACTTTCCAAGTACTTTGAAATACTTTAATTTACAACACCCCCATCCCCCTTAAATCGCACCCTTGAAAAATGTGGTGCACTTTGTGATTTTATCATATTCAGGTGCACAAACTAACCTTCCTTTCAACCCTTAAATTCCCTACATTTTAAATATTATTTGTAATCACACACTTTGATTTTATTTAAATAGTAGTTGTATTTTAATAAATAATATTCACAAAAATAATATTTAATTGAATTATTTTAAACAACATACACTTCAGTATTCAATCAAAGTTGAATTCAATCTCTATTCAAACATTGATAAACAATCTTAGCCTTATTATGAGAAGTAACAATCTGAAAGTTTTCACAGATTTTCCTTTATTCAGTGTAAAAATTGACTTGATCAAATTGTAAACTACTGAGTTAATCATTCCATGTGAGAATGAAAACACATGCGTATCACATAAACGTGACACGCGATATTTTAACCTCAAGGATCATGAAAATTATAGCAAATATTTCTTCCTTGTTGGTTGTTGTTTCATCTATAAAGGTATATAAGTTGTAGAGTACCCTTTCTTTTATTATTTTCCCGGACAATGGCTCCTCCACACAATCAATTATTTGATGTAGGTTAATTGTTATGTTGTGAAATTTTTCGACAATAAAGAACTCAATAATATTATTATTCTACAGACTCTTTGGAATAATAATGCCTCGTTTTATCGAAAATGAACACAAATTAAGATTTAGAATTTAAACAAATTACCAGCCTTTTAAATTGAGTCTTTTATTAAAAAATATCTGCGGCGACCTTCTTTTTTTTTATTATTTACTATTATATACAAACAAAAGTTGTTTGGTTTTAAAAAACAAGCATTTTTTTCTTTGAATATTAATATTATTGATAGGAAAATCAAAATATACCACCTTAATAAATCCTTAAACAAAACAAATACAAAAACAATTTACAATATTGAATAATAAGAATGATTAAACAATTTACGGAAAGTAATAAATAAATTAAAAAAATTAAAATAAGACTTAAATAATTTAAAGTAATGGAAAATTAGCGCAAACAAAATTCAAAGTGTATTATTAAATGAAGAAAACATATGATTGCTGTTTTTCAAAATCTTATTTTAATAATTTTACCACTGTGGGTAGACGTCATGTACATTAAAAAACCTTTGGGCAGAGTTGACATCCATAATACCATGAGCCTGTTTAAGGTCAATTCCCTTACATAGAACACATATATGTTCACCATTCGTTGGCCGATTACTCTACTTAAACCCATAAATCCGAAAGTTCGTGAATTAGTATGTCATATCTTTACCCACAAAATTAAAGTCTTTTGTACCACCTTGATAGTGATTCAATCTACTGTACGACGATCTTTAGTACACATGTGCATCATGGATGTCAATAACGATCTTTCCATTATTTTTATTTTTACATGTATTGTGTTGACATCTTCAAATGATTCAGTAATCCCAATCTCACCCAGTCTTGCAGCATATTTTCCACCATCTTTACTTTACATACATATATTTTTTTAACGTTTACCACTGCTTATAACTCTCAAATAGTAATTAAAAGCATTTTAAAATGCATATGTTCTCTATAGACATCACATCCAATTTCATATTGACTTCAGAATTGTTAATAGATTTTGGAATATACAGAATTTCTTTGTAGAAGCTATAACCAAATGTGTTTCTGATTCTTTAGTTTTCATTACTACAACTGAGGGCCAAAATTTCGCTCCACTATCTAGTTATGGGTAAAATAAATGCATTGAACTTTCTCGTATCCATATATAAAACGCCTTATACTCATTAGCGTTCTTTTAATTTTCTTAACGATACTTTATTCGAGTGGCCGTTGTAGGTCAAAATCACTCCAAGATATTGAAAGTATCTTATATTTTTGACAATAATTGCATCATACATCCAAACTTCATTACTAGCAGGCTTACAGCCGTTACTTAAAATCATCATTTTTGTCTTAACAACGTTTATATTTAAGGACCATATTTTACAATATACTTCCATGCCTTTCTACAATCTAGTGACATTACTTAAAGTTTTAGTCATGATCACGAGATCGTCAGCTTTTTATCACTTTCATATTTACTCCCACTTATTCCAGAAGATTCAATCACAAAATCAATAGCTCATTTTTCTTAAAGAGGAAAATTTCTGCAAAAAACCAGAAGGTCAATTGTATGATTTTTTTACGTCAAAGAAAAATATAGCTAATCTGGAAATAAAGTAGGAAATTAATTATAATTATTATAATTGTAATAAAATATTATTATAATTGCAGTAGGTAAAGACACTAATTAAAACCATCAGCAAAATTACATATTTATTGCAAATATTAAAATAAAATAGTATTTAAAAAAAAAATTAAATTGTATGACTAGGTAGCATTCAACATACGACACAGAAAGGTCTTACAAATTTCCCAGAATGTATTTGATATCCAATTCAAGAAGCAAAAACAAAAAAAATACGTTAAAATATTTCAATGAAGTGCAGATAGCAACTAACTAGAGTTATTTGTTTAGATACTCGACATATAGTTCATATGGATAGTATCAATGTTTGAACTATTTGTAATCGTAAACATTAATAAAATAGCCTAAACATGCAAACCATAAACACATATATAATAATTTTATAATATTATAAATATATATCATAGTATTGCAATTATACATATGCTTATTAGCTAATTTGAGCAGATATTGTGGCAAATCCAAACAGTTCACGAAAAAATGTTTCAACTTTGGACTTTTCTTCCATCTAGTACGATCAAGTACTTTTTATGCCTAAAATACTTCACCAAAATTTTAACCTTAATTTTAAGGTCTTTATGTTTTTGCATTATCTTGTTCATGGACGGATGGGCGGACATGCAGAAATTGATTAATTAGATAATTCTATGAATACCTATAACAAAATTTAGTTTCAGCGTTCAATATTTTCTAGTGTTACAGACTACTATTTTAATCTAAATTAATATACTCTGACATATTATGTATGTCAAGTATAAAAATGATAACGTAAACCCATATACCATGCATGTACATGTAAAATTTCATTAACGTGAACCAATGATAATCGAATAAATGGTCCAGGAGATATCAGCATTTAAGTGAAAATGAAAATAAGTTTCGAGCGCTATAACCTCGAACCATAATTGATAGATTTCTAAAATAGGTCCATCCTGAATATACCCACTATTGTGTCCTAAATTTATAAATATTCGTTCATTTGTGCTGGAATATTATGCGTTCGCGTGAATTTTTTTTATAGACTGACAGACCGACGGATAGAAAACAAAATTTTCTCAGGATGTTCCAAAGTATATTCAAAATTTTAGAATCGGAACAAAAAAAAAAACATCAGAAAATAATATTCCCGGACTCGGCTAGGTTATAAGTAAAAGTACTGTTGTAAAATTCATTAATGATTATACATTTAACATGGAATTTGTATTTTGATCAAAGCATCTCGTAAAAGAAATACCATAAATAAATAAACACTAATGTTGTTTGTATGGCTTACGTAGAGTTGAAAAAAGTTTCCAATGTTAAGCAAAAAATACAAATAAATGCCTTTCATGTGCATTAATTTAATATTTACAAGGTTCAATTAAATTTGTTTTTATTATTATTTAGTTCGTAATAAATAAAAAACTTTAAACATAAATTAATTGATAATGTTATATACAAAGCTTGTGCCTACCAGATGCACCAAAAATATTATCGTATAAAGTTGAATCGTTTTCGTAAGTCCAACGATCAAGAACGGTTGAACCAATTTTTACGATTTTTATGTTTTTGGATTTATCTTCGTCCGGAAAAGGCGATATGAGAGGTCTAAGTGCTATTTTCTTATCGAAAGGAGACGAAAAACGGGGGCAATTTTTTTATTACCATTTGAAGGCTGTTACAAATCCATTTGAAATTCTTCTCATTAGCAGTATGCCAACTACATAAAGTGTGATATTGAATCGAGTATCATCGGTGCCATTCGTACTTATAAAGTTCCATATACATTTCATCAAGTATGTGAGTACCACAGTGCGAAGTAACGGATGTTTCTACACCAAATACCGGATGTATATATAAAAATTTCGTATCATACGTATCCCACACCAAATACCGGGTCCCCGCAAGAAATACTGGAATGTCCGATATTTGGTGTGCTTTTATTTGCGGTATAGTAATTTGGGGTATTTTCATGCCAAGCTCGTGGATACTAAATTTCATAACATTTATATAATTATTTTTTAAGTTATTTGTGTGCGAAAATTGGAAAAATAAAATTACATTATAGTGCATTTGAGATTGTTTTATTTATAGAAGTTCCTATAAAAAAAATAACTCACCTTCAGATGTTTTTTAACATAAGTATAAGAATTCTTAATTGATCCAATTCTAAAGACAACGCGGATGAAGTTCCGAGCAAACTATTGTTGGTTGTTGAGCTTGGTTAATCTCTTTTTGGTGCTTAATTCACTTTGAATAAATAAAATAAAAAGAATTGAATGATAATATAAAATTTTAAAAACTGTTTTATGTAGTAGTTTTACGTAAAATTTTGTAATGCCACCGGAAAGAATCATTTTATTGAAACTAAACACTTTTTACAAATAAAATATACATTTTGTTTTATTGAATACCAATCAATGTATATTACGGCAATTTATACAAATTAAATATTTTACAAATTAATTTTGTAAAATAAACATTTGGCCCAATTTGTCGTTATTGTGTAACATCCTGTAAGATAGAAGGTACCATAAGCTGTCTGTAACTTAATAGTTTCTTATTATAATAATGTATTGTCGTTTAATTTTTTTGACATATTATCCAAAAATTCAACAAAATTAATCATATGAGTAATAATTATTTTAATTTAATATGTAATTACAAGTTATAATTTATTTTACGTCACCGATGGATGAACAATAATGGTAGTTTTAAACCATAAAATTTATATTATTAAATTATTTTATTGTTTCTAGTAACTACCATTCCATTTGCTAATTTTAATTGGAGTTTAATGGCTAAATTTTCCATGTAAAATGTTTGATAATTATTAGAATTTGTATTTTTAATGGATATGGATGAAATAATATTGGCTAATCGTGATAATTTGGAATGGAAACGCTTAAAATTTTTATTAGAAAATATAGCTATTAGTAATTGGTTGTGTTTAGACATATTATGGTTTAACATGAAAGATTCAGGTCAGTACGTTTTTTGTTTTTGGATTTGACTATACTACAGAATAACATGGATACTTTTATATCCATGTATTACAGAATTAATTTTAACAATATTTTATAATTTTATTGTAAGTGCAAGAAAAAAAAAGAGTTATTAATTATTCTTAACTTACACTACTTGCACTAGCTGCTGCAATTTCACAAATAAATTTTAAATAATATTATATCTGTTTTATATAATAAATGTAATACTTCCGAGAGCTAAATATTATATGGTATTAGTTCGGTCTATTCACGGTTTCCTTCGCAATTCTTCCAAACAGCACCGATTACCACCAAAATTAGCCTATAGGTTCTAATTACTCTCTACTCCAAAGTTGCCAGTATATCGAGGGTCACTTTTACTCTGGGGGAGGGTCACTTTGTTCTGTATAGTTTTTTCTGAATGTCAATAATTTTCAACTTTTTCGAGAGTAGAAACATCAATTTTTCATAAGTATTTTATGAAAAACAATAGCTTGTTAAAGGTTAAAATCGAACTTTTCACATGAAATATGCAAAAAACAATGTCTTGCTCGAAGAAAACTCATGATACATTTCTTAAAGTGCTTAAAAAATCCTTAATTTTTTTATGGGACTTCCTAGTATTCAAATTAAGCGAGTTGTGACAAAAATAAAATTGGTCGCTAATGGAGACCTAAAAAAAAAGTATCACCACCACAATTACTGCTAAAATTTAAAATGATCGTTACCACTTTAAAATTTCCTTAATTTTTGTACTATGCGCTATAAGTTTGACGGGCTTTAAGTATTTAGTTTTGAAAAAATTTGAGTTTGAACTGAAGAATGCTTTTTTGCAAGGTTGCAAAAATTACATTTATTGAAAATTTACTCAAAAAATATGAAAGATACGCAAAATTTTGAAGAGTTAAAAATTTAAGTAATTTTTTTATTTATTTGCTGTAAATTAAGAATTAAGTATTGAAGATATGCCCGTTTAATGATGGAATATGTTCGCTCAATAGTGACTTTTTCAAGCCATGTCAGCTCAAACTTTTTATTAGTTCTTAAAAATCAATTACATTAGCTGTTGAATCCTACAAAACGGTTTCTTGTTGAACTAATTTGCTCAAAAATTAAGCAATTTATGGTAACAATACCCAGTCCCAAATTATTACAATTATCAATTATCTTTTCACTCTCGAATAAGTCGAAAAGTATTAACTTTAAGTAAAATCTTTATAGAATTGGCCAATCTATCAATTCCCATACTTATATTTAGTAAAAAATGTTCATCCTCGAGAAGGGGTGGAATCCACTCCCACAGTAAAAGGTCGAACACTCGAAAAATGAATAACTTTCAAGAAGAGAATAAGTGAACCTACAGCCAAATTTTGGTGCAAATCGGTGTTGTTTGGCAGAATTGGTAGAAGGTATGGTAATGTTACCGTGCATAGACTGGGCTAAATATGAAGCTCGAATATTCAATACTGAAAATAATTTGAATATAAAAGGCTTTTAGCGTGCATACAAACGTGGACCTAATAATATTACCACAAATCTTTATGGGATAGCAAGCTTAATTAACTAAATAGTACAAAATGATCTGATAAAGATTTATAGCCTTCTAAAGATTCTTAACCTGTTAAAATTTGCTCTGAAAATTAGAAGTCAATCTTGAGTAGTAAAGGAAATTCGATAATATAGTAAAAATCAATTGCTCTGTATTAAAATTTTAAAATAACTGGAAGTTGGAAAATATGTTGAATATCTATCTAAATATTTCTTTTTTTTAACCGACTTCAAAATAAAAAGTTTTCAATCCGTTTGTTTATATGCATTTTTTTAAAATATTTTTGTTTGCATATCATATTTCTTTATGGACCAATTTTTTTTTGCTTTGATTTATTACAGCTTCAAGACTGTTCCATATTAAATTGAAAAATAATGACTCAAATAAAAAAATTTTGGTGCTAAAAATTTAAGAAAAAAAAAATCTTTTAATAGTATAAAAGCTTGTATTAAAAAAAAAATTTTGGCAGTTCTTTTTTTATTATACATTTATCTTTATATAGTGGTTGTGTTATCCATACGATATTTTCTAAATGAAAATTGAAAATTTTTAATTTATCTAAGTGGATCTTATTTGTTCAAAGAGCCTTTTATATACAATTATGAATATCCATTTGGTAAGGTAATTTGACACTATTCTATTAGCAAAAAACAATAATGATAATTAATTAGACCGTAAAACAAATTTTATAATGCAATCAGAATAATTTACAGTTGTTTAGATTAAATAATTATTATCAAATATTCTTAATTCTACAACCATAGTATGTAGAATAGTGTGTACCGTATGTATAAAATCGAAGGCCTTTTATATGTAACCAATTTGAACAAAAATGCTTCTCTTGAATTCAATTGTATTTATAAAGTGTGACTGAAGTTTACATATGCAATTTTTATGAGTGCCTATACTTAGACTTCAAAAAATTGTAGGTAGCTGTGAAGTTTGATAAGAATACGTTGTTTGTATTCCAAATTATATTATTAAGTCGGATTATAGGAATTATAATATTTAAAATATATGTTAATTCAACAAAAATTACAGAAGCATTGCAAAATTTAATCGTTTTTTGTGTTTAGTTTGTTATTACCATATTTTTTGTTTATAAGGTGTTTATTTGAAAAGCTTCCCAAGGCAAATGATTTTTTTTTTGTTTTATTTTGTTTTTTGTTTTTTTGTTTTTTTTAGTATAATAAAACCTTCTAAAAAATTTTCTTCAAGGAATCAGTACCTTTACAGATATATAATTCGTTTCGTAGTATATTTATAAAAATAATAAACAACTATTTCTCCTTGATTTTATATAAGCTCTTCATTTTTGTTGCGAAAGTGTGACATTTATGAAAAATTTGTGCTATTTATGAAAAATATATCAAAACATGCGGTTTTTAAACGAAAAACATGCATTTTGAATTACGGATCAACTAAAAAAGTATTGAATTTTCGAAATTTTCTGTTTTATCGATTTCTGTGGTTACTTTATATGTTGAAATTTTCATCCCTTCGATTTAAAGGTTCGATCTATCCATCCTTCTCCTCGACTAGCGTCATCTTTTAAACTATAAAGGTTAAAAAAAATTATTCAAATCGGAGTAGTTTTGACCTATTGTGAATAAATTTCTATTTTTGTTCCTCTAATATTGAATGAAATATTTCTTGTAGATAAGAATGATAGTAAAAAATGTTCTTCAGTGTATATTTTATTGGGTTGAGTTAATTGAAATGATTGATTTTTGAGAATTAAGTACCCATTCACGAGATTTAAATAAGTATATTTTCATTTATTACTTTCAAAATTCGAAAAATATTTCCTGCTTGTTTTTGATTGATGTTGACCTACATTTTGATTCTACAATTTCCCGTAAAATATTACTTGAACTGAATCCATTGTTATTGACCATGAAAATTAGGTCAAAGAACTTTTATAAAAAAAGTATAAATAAAATGATTTTTAATCACATTTATCAACTTCCTAAACACCGGTCAGAAATGATAAATTTTGTTTTTAATTTTGACGGTCAAGTAAATAATTCGATAAAAAACATAAACATACTTTCAATTTCTCTAAGGTCACCTAGAAAGATGATTTTTAATATAAAATAAAAATGCAACCACATCAATTAGTCATCATAATTTTTTTTTTTTGGGTCAGTGTCCTTTAGAAACCGGTTTTCGGAGATTAAATGTATGTTTGTATGCATGTATGCATTCGATTTATTTTTTGTTGAAATATTTTTCTTCACGTAAAATATTCATTTAATGGAAGTAATTGTAAGGGCTCCGTAGAAAGAAAGAAAATTGTCCCTGCTCAATTTACTACTCTTAAGTAGAGTCTTGTAATCAATTTTGATTATTTTCTTTTGATTTTATAAATAATCTAAGTAAAAAATATAGAATAAATTTCGATTTTTTGCCCCAATTTCCTAGATCAAATTATTTTGTATTTTATAAATACGTATTTCGCCTACAAAGTAGTCATCATCAGTATGAATTAGCTAGTTATAATGATTCTGTGATGAGATGTTACTCGTGGCTACTTTAGCGACGGAGTACATACTGATGATGACTACTTTGTAGTCGAAATACGTATTTATAAAATACAAAATAATTTGATCTAGGAAATTGGGGCAAATAATCGAACTTTATTCAAAAAAATCCTAGAGCTCTCATTAATAATTATTAAAAAAAAAAAAATAGATATATTATCAAATATAAATATATATGTATGAAGTGTGAAATTAGATTACTAATTTCGAGTTAGAAGATTCTACCCGAATGCTCACAATAACCCGTTTTTCCCCAGGCAACATGGACTAATTTCCCCGTTCTACCTTAAGACTCGCAATAACTTTATTCAATATTGTAAAAAGATCCTTATCTGTAATCTGTAAGTGATAACATCATTTTCTTCTTCTAAAGGGAAAATTTCTATACTATATATTTATATAAATCATTTTCACACATTCTCTAACAAATAAAACTAAGTTTTGATCATCATTTGCCACCTACGCGGTTAATGGCGGTCGCGTTGATGGAAATGGCGGTCTAAGATCTTGAGAAAATTTTGCTTATATATCCCTCGATTGACTCTATACACAAAGATTCAAAAATTGACCGGAAACCCACACAGAGTGCATTCAATAAAAGCCTTGATTGTTAATTAATATTTTATTTTTGAATCAGTAATATTGAATCAAAATTGTGCGTACCTGATGTACTGGAAAAATAAAAAATAGACTTTATTAAAAATTCTAAACATCTTTCATAAAAACAAATACAATTAGAAAAAAATGTCTTCTTTACTTTTTTCAATTTCTTTTGTGATCGGCTTGGGTGACTAATCGGTTGGCCAATCGCTTAGTCGGTTAGTCGGTAAAAGTCATAATCAGTACAATTATAATTCCTGTCAATATTTCAGTCCAAAAACTTAAATCAAGAGTTTTGCTAAAGTAAATTTTCCGTTTTTATTACGGAACCCTTGTAAGTATTATACTCTTTAATATTATGGATATGTGTGATTAACTTTCTACAGCGGTATGTCTTTACATGTAAAGGTCGTTAAGTTTGTAAGAATGAGATTGGTATACCGCCTATTTTTGAGTTTGTTATCATATTTTATTTTGTTTGAAAAAAAACAAAAAATTGGTCACACATAGTGCGTTACCTAATCGAATTCATTTTAAAGAAATATTTAAATTGTGTTTTGTTGTAAAAAGTATTAATATTAAAAGTTCCCATTGAATCGAAGAATGACCAGAAAATCAGATATATTAAAATTTATACCCTTTTATCTCTTAGACGTCGATAATTTTAGAGCCATGTATTACTCTATTTACGTTAAAATAACCTTGATAAATTTAGCTAATTTTAGAAACGTTGGTGAAAAATAATTATCCAAAAACGATAAAATTTAACTTGCATAATTTCAATTTATAAACGCAGTGAAAAACATTTTGTGATGTAAGAATACTGAATAATAAATTTAAAAGTGAATAATAAATTTTTCAATTTCTAAACAATAATAAATTGTGCTCTTCGTTTTTCGACTTTTGAAGTAAATTGCTTTTCAATTAATTAATTAATTTTTTTTAACAATTAGTAGTATGAAATAACAATTAATTAATACGAAAAAAAACTGTTTTTTGTTTTATTTAATAGCAATATAGAGTTAAATATTTATAAATATCATTTAATTAAAGTAATTCTCGGTAGTCATCACTTTTTATCGAAAATTGTTTAATTTTTCATGATTTATTTTTATTTTGTATTAAAAAGTGAAAAATGCCTAGCCTAATATCACACAAAATGAGATACTTTCGGAACAGTGATGGATTTGCGCCTAGGTCCGTATAGCACAAAAATCTTAAAAATTTATGAGCGGTAAATGTAAAATAATTAGCCTTTGAAAACCTTCTGATTTTTTTGTAAATTATTAATATTGATTTTTAAGTTGACAATCTTTTGTACATACGCTAATAATATGCAAATTTTCGTACAAAATATATTTTACTTAAGCAACATTTTTTATTTCGTGCAAACTCGGTTTCAATTCACAGAAAATGATTTGTTTGTGAAAATTAGTAAAGATGCGGAAGGTAGTTGGTGCAATATACACGAATGTGTGAACCCAATAATACTTATTTATAGTGAAGAATACTGTCTTTTAATCCAAAGAGAAAATGCCAGGTACGATTTTTCTTTCGAAAAATTACTATAATTTTAAAGCAGCATGTCAACTGTGAGCAACTTGCTTCACTTAATTGCAAAAATGATAAAATAAGTCATTGGATTCTTTCAATTTACGGGACTTAATTACTGCATTCCGCAATTCCTTTGCAATAATCATTTAGCTAGTAAATTTAATTTTGCCGATTTAGCCTTAATGCTGTGAAGCCTAGCCTGGGGTGCAACAATTTAGAGGTAAGCATTTGATGAATAATTAAAAATTTGAAATTAATTTCATTCAAAATTGTATAAATAAAAACAAAAAATTTTAATTCCTCATTATTAATTAGCGCGGCATTTGCAAGTCCGCTACTGTTATTAATACAGGAATTATAACAATGATTCTGGGAATTATATAGTAATACGATCCGTTAAATAAAGCAGAGAATTTATTACCACAGAAAAATATATAAATGAAAAGTATGCAAAATATATAAAATATTTTTAATTGCCTATTTCATTCAAATACAACAATTGACTAACATAATATTTTTATAATTAAAAATTCTTAGAGGCCAAATGTACAAACTTTCATTTGCAATATCGTTTGATAAAGCAAATTAAATATATCTAACAAATAAAAATTCCATTTTTATGAGTTTAGTTGATAGTTTTGAAATAACAAGTGAGAGAGCAATTAACAGAATTAATTATTTAGATACTCGACATACAATTAAATTTCATTTGGACTATTTTTAATTAGCATTCATAAAATACTCTAAATATCCAGTCTATACACTTATATATATATATATATATATATATATATATATATATATATATATATATATATATATATATATATATATATATATATATATATATATATATATATATATATATATATAGATTATATGTTTATTACCTTAATTGAGTTAAAATTGTGACGAATGCAAATATTTTGCGAAAAACTCCTTCAAAAAAAAGTTTTTTGTTTCAAAGAAATAAACATTTTCTTTACTTGAACTTTTCTTCTATCTTTTATAGTTTAAAAGTCTGGTCAATGATCCAATTTTGCTCATTCACGAACTTTCTACTAAAACTTTAAACTCATTTTCTATGATAAGAATATGTCACTCAAATTACAATGCTAACATATATGAAAAAACTAAATTTTAATTTAATGAAAATTGATTAATTATTCAATATTATATGTTTTAAAAACTATAGATTATTGACTACCTTATAGAATCTGTAATTCTATGGATCAATTTTCATATAAATATCGCAATCGTTTTACCGAGTTTTCCATTAAATATCTAATATGGAGTGGAAACATATAGAAATTTCATATTGAACTTTCTAAAGCGAAGTTGTTATTATAAAGCCGATTTTGTAAGTCTTAAATTGTGTCTCTTCTTTCGATTCATGGCTCCTACCGTTGAATGGCACAGTTTTGAAGTGGATACCTTTGTTTCGAAAACAAAATATGTTAAAGGTGAGTGACGAATTTCATTCAACGTATGAAAGCGTTATATAAAATTAATTAGGCTTTCAGAAAATTCGATCCAGTCATTTTTTCATGCTAAATGAAAAAAAAAACTGGGAAAAGGCAATCTAAATTTTTTTTTCGAACTATAAATTTTGGTTATTATTTATTATTTCGGAAATGTAGACCTTTCAAAATTTGGCATGCAAAATCAAAATATGAATTTTCATCGCACAAAAACATTTGACATTGATTTTTTATCGATAAATTAAAAAAAAAGTAAATTTCCTGTTTATTTTATAACAAATATTTTCTCGGGAAAAATTTGACCTCAACGTGACCTCAATTAAATGTTTAATTGATGCATACCAAATTACTTATTATTATTATATTATTAATCATTTTAGTGTTATTAAAGTTTAGAGTTATTTGTGCGTATAAATAGTACCTTTGTTATCGAAGTCTTATTTCTAAAAATACAAACCATTAAAGGATATAGGAAGTCGAAATAAATATGACCACTTGATTGAGTATTGACAAAAGTAAACTATATGGAATTGCATATAAAAAAGTATTTGAAATAAAATTATGTTAACACATTTACTATCAGAATATACATCATAGGGTATTTGACTGATGGTAAATTTGTTATATTTCACAATTTCATTAAAATGTGAAATTAGGCAAAGATCGAAAATTAAATTAAAATTGATTAGAAATATGATATAAGTTATTATAGATTATTATCTATCTCTTTCTTGAAAATCATGGTTTATATGTAATTTATAAGGCGATACTACAAGTGACGTCATATGCAAGTATTACCCTCCTTGTTTTATGTGGATTTTTGAATGTAAATAATTTTTTGATGCGTCAGTGTGAAGATGCGTTAATTGAAGTAATTAAAAAATATCCTATTGAATGTGTGAAAATGAAAGTATAATCGATTTTTATATTTAATTAGGTTATGGGGTCGAATAAATTTATTAAGATTGGGTCAATCAGTTCAGTTTTATATATATATATACTTTATATATATACTTTTTTTATATTATTATTTACAAAATCACCACATATGCATAGGTAAGGTATAAAAACAAATAACAAACTCTTTTCCGCTTTATAATATTATTTCGCATATTTATTATATCTATCTAAATATATATGTATTTCAAGATATTATGAAATTTTTTTTTTTTTAGTTAACTTATTAATTTCGATATTTTGTAATTTGTAATGATTTCATTAACAGTATAATTCAGTTAAGAAAGGTAAATATGATACTATTCTATGGATACATTGATTGGCAACAAAATTGGGAATATGTTCGAAAAAAGTGTTAGGATAAAGTCGACGAGGTTATGACTACTTTATTAATTATTTTATTTATCATCGACACTATATGTTTCGTAAATTAGTATTAATTGAAATTTCTGGATAAATTGGATCAAATACAAGTTTCTCAATTTTAAATTTTAGTCCTACATGTTAATTGCAAACAAAAAAATGTTTATCGAATTTTACTTGATTCTAATCGGTAAGTCTTGAAGTCTCAATTTTTACTTTCTTTTACTGCTAGAGTATAGGAAGTATCGTAATCGTGTTAAAAATTTCTCGAGATTTCAAAGAAAATACATGTTTTGAGGTCGCCTTATTCCAAAAATGTAGTTTTCAGTGTATGTGTGTATGTCTATGACAGCTATATCGTCATTCAGCGACACTTTACCCAAAGTTCAACAAATTTGATATTCTGTCTTCATATTATCTCTATTAATGTCGCGTGTGTTCCACATTATTCGTGTGTTTTTTATATGAACATCTTAAAATATTGATACTCATTGGTTCCGAAAATAATTGGACTAGTAATCTCTTTCGTACGTGTTTTACTCAAAAACTACCCTGAGTGCAGCAGGGAATTGAACAGTTTTTATTCATTGCAATGAATAATTGTTACTTTTACTCATCTCCTCATATCATTGAAACACTTTTTAAATAAATAAAATTTCCATTCGTATAAAGAATTTCACTTTCGACATCGCTCAGTGTAAATAAACATATTTATTTATAAGTAAAAGTGAAAGAAGTTTAAACAACCTTGACTTAAATAATATAAAAATAATAAATAAATAAATATATTATGAATATTATTAAAAAACATACTTTTTTTTTATTTTGAAAATTGAGTATTAAATACTTTTACAATGGTGTAGGTATTCAAAAATTTTAAGTTGATTACATGTGGGGCTATCAATATGATTTATAAATAATGTTGCATCATAATTATTAAGTTCACTGGACGCGGAATTTTTATGTTAGAGGTGTGCGAGCCTTGCTCTAAGTGATACGATACCTGTTGGCTATTTAATTGATTCTGGTTTCATTTAAATAAATATTTTGACCGATATATTGAAATTCGTCTGAGTTATTTCAAATATTTTATTTTCTTTATTCATTTATTTATTTAATTTTTTTTGCAATTATTTACTTTTATTTGTTTGCAAAATCAATATTTATCTTTATAGAAATTACACCATTTTCAAAAGCAAAAAGATTTTATTGTCTTGTTCTATAGCTTTTGCTAAAAAATATATTAAACAAAGATAAGAAATATACTACCAATAATGGTCAAAGAATTTCCTCGTGGTGTATAAAAATGTTTATGTAAATAGCTATTATATGCGGAACGTCTTCACCGAATGAGTAATTTGGATACGATTTGAAAAAAAAGAAATTTCGACATTAAAATTCTTTGTTGACTTTAATTTTTTCGGTTTTGTCGTTATAATCCTTGATTTTTCTTCAATAGCTGCAATTTTTCCCAATAATCTTTCTTTCACTCTTTCACTAAATATAAATTTCATCAAAATTGGACGAATCTCGTTCACGAGATATCAACATTTAATTGAAAAAATAGGGGTAAATTTCGAGCGCTGTAGCTCCGGTAAGATAATTGATAGATGATATGTTTCTAGAATGGGACCATCTCGAACTCCTAAGCGACAAATATTTTAATACTCTTTCACTAGTTTTTAAGTTTTGCGCATCGACATACACACAAAATTTTGATATCGGTGTTTTTATTTAAAATTGGGAACATTATAATAGCGATGTCGGTAAATATCTAATATAACCGTAGTATTACGATTAACTATAATTATTTATTAATTTCTATGCGGTTATTGTTTGATTCTTAGAAGTTAAAAAAATAATTTTAAGTTTAAATAAGGCTATTGGAATGGATCAATCATCTAGTTTAATTAATGAGATTTTTTCATAAATTTCCTTTCATTAACTTGATTAATTAACAAAGTTTTCGACCGATCATTAATCTTGATGCATCCAAATATCATTTAAACATCGTTTGATTACAATAACATCTTGATTAGAATACTATTTATTTTTTAATTAAATCCGATTATATATTTTTAAGATGAATATTATTGATTTTATTTTCAGTAAATATGCATTTTGTATTGTGTTTTAAATTATTGCTTCGCAAAATATTTATAAATTTACTATACTTAACATTGCAGTGTTAATCAATCCGTCTTTATTCAAAAATAAATTAAATTCTCTTGGACTTGAATTGTATTAATAATATTACTAAAAATACACCGACTTGTACAATTGCGGAATGTTAAAAACATAAAAGAAATAAATGATATTTTAATGATCATATTTTTCTTAATAATTTTAATATAATTACTACGTCTACATTGTATGTTTAAAATTTTTCTTAAATATCCTAGAACAATGATTTTTGATGTAATTATTGTTATATGACCATTATTTTATTGTATATGTTACAGTCAAAGTATAAATTTAGTCCATCTATGAATTCACTAGTTACGATCTTCGTCGCTATTAATAATTGAGTGTAAGCATTGTCCCCACGATAAATTTGACATCTAACAATCTACTGGCTTCACTAGTATAAAATAATCACAAAAACACACCAATATTGAGTAGATAGGGCCTATAGTTTTTGCTAGTCTATTGTGTGTAAAGAAAAGTGAACATTTGTATTCTACAATTTGATTGGTTGTTTGAAGGTTATTAAATTCATTTGTTCACTATTATTGGATATTATGCAAAACGGCACATATTATATCTTTATAATATAATAAAATATAATAAATATAATAAAATATATTCACAAAAAAAAAAAAAAAAAGATAAAACAAGCCTTAATTTAGTCAGGCAGTAAATGCGTGTTCAATGGACAAACGAAAATAATTCTGCTCTATATTATTATATTCTACCACCGTTGCCTTAACTAATGCCTCATCGTTAATGCATAATGTAAACTTTAAGTAAATACAGTGTGCATCTTCATAAGATTAACTGATACTTTATTTGAAAGTAAACGCATAAGCATTTATTAACTAGTGTACATACATGCAACTGTATACTACGAAATTCATACTTTATCGATAACATATATTATGTACAAATTATCGAACATAGGATTTAATTGGTATAAAATACATATCTATGGTCTAAGGCATAATAAGAATTGATTAATGGTATTTATCAATTTCATATTTTCCACGTGTTAAAAAATTTTCACCCAACAATTATATATATATATATATATATATATATAATATATATATATATATATATATATATATATATATATATATATATATATATTTATATATATATATATATATATATATATATATATATACATATATATATATATATATATATATATATATATATATATATATATATATATATATATATATATATATATATATATATATATATATATATATATATATATATATATGTAAATCAAGGATATACCGGATCGTTAAAAATGGAGATATCCACGAATACGGATACGGATAATCAGTGTCAAGACCCCCAGATACGGAAATTATTGAAATGTGATTGTAATTTGTGATATCACTTTATTGGATTTGAATAATAATAAATTTTAATAATAAATTTGAATTTTGATAGTGTCAGTTTTAATAAATTAAAAAAAAACAAAAACAAAATAAATAAAATTACTAGTTAGTGTACCTTATGATAAGGTAGTCAGCTATAAGAATTACCACACTCCAGTGAGGGTTGAAATATTTTTGCCAAATATGTAATTTAAAAAATAGAAACTATTTTCATGGGATTTAACAGTATTCAATTGCTACCTTTACTTATGAATTGCGGATGTCCGCGGATACGGATTACGGATATTGGCACATCTCTTATATAAATATATCAGTTTATAATAATTACAAGCAAAACAAAACAACGAAGTAATATTTTTTACATTTATGTGTTGATTTGGCTTTTAAATTCAAGTTTAATATATTGATGGAAGCTAATTAATTGTTACAAAAACAAGAGAAAATGTTCAGAATAAAGGGAAACGTTTCAGGAAATACTCAGGGAGTGGTTTAGGAACCGTGGCCGATAATGATAATCCGTTACTGCATATATTAATTTAAATAACACCAGATTTATGTTGACGAAAAACAGAATTATTTTCTAAACTTGTAAAGAAAGAAATATTTCTTAATGGTCAGAGTTTATCAACACAGTTCCATGTTCCATAATTAATCTTAATTAATTATGACGTCAATAAAAATAACGACGTTTAATTAGATATAATGAAAAATGATTATTGAATTCTAGAACATCTACCTATTACTTTGTCTCTAATATGATATGTTTGAAGTACAATAAAAAAGAAACAACTGTTTAGACTTGTTTGTAAATTAAACAAAAAACCAGATTTTGTTTGAATTAAATGATATGTAATTAGGTGCAATATTAACTATTACAACACCGCGGAAGAGTCATTTATGTTATTTTTTTTTTTTTACTTTCATATGCACATTGGTTTTTAGACTTTAAACTATGCATGCTTTTGGATCATTCTGTCCAAAGTGCATTTTATACCTCTTCTCTTTGATTATAATTTGATTAACGAAGTATAAAGAGAAATGTAAAACAATTATTTTTTGCTTTAAAGATATTTCACAAAAAACTATAGTCCTATCTATGTGAAAGGCAATATTTTTCTCTATTAGATTGTTTTTCTGTCGAAAATGGGATTTGATATCAATTCTTTGGATATCTTGAAACGAAAATAATAGCTTTAATAATTTGCATTCACATTAACTTTTTTGAAAAATAACTATGTCTAGTTTAATCACCAAGTCGATTTGATAACCGTATTTATTGTTTAAGGATAAAAGCATACAAGTCAGCTGAAACAAAATGGATTAATGGATTTTGGATTTTTAAAAATTTTAGAGCGTGGTGTCAGGCATACTTTCAACGTATACGTAGACCTTTTCATCAGTCTATGGTGATGCCCAACCTTTTTCCAAATTCATTTCAAATTAGGGTAAAGACACTAAAACCGTATTTACAAAGCTATTTAATCTTTAAAATCTTTTTTTTTTTAAAGATTCAGAACATTTCGAAGTTTTTATCTGATTCGGGTTGGCATAGGCTAGCTTTTAGTGATCCAATTATATGAATAATATATTGCTAGATTATTTTAGCCATCCAATGGTGACTTGTCATTTTTTATTAAGTTCTTTACTTTATAATCTTATAATTAACTATATTAATCTATTGAAGCCGAAAATTGGTAAATTTACGAGAATCGCAATATTGAAATTGACCTAGTGAACTAAAATTTATAAACAAAAAATATTGCGCGTAAATTAATTTAAAAATACCAAAGGTAAAGTATAAGATTACATAAAACATTTGATGTAATATTATAAAATTGTCCTACAAACTAAAATTAAACAAAAAACTAGCATCTAAACATCGATCCGATTCATTAACATCGTTACACCTCTGTATACAAAGAACGTACAATGTGGTATGTAATGAATACAATCAATGTAAAAGTAACTCAGTTCGATTTATATAGCCTTAAAGAAATATGACAAAATTTAAAAAAATTATGCGAATTAAAATGGAAAAAATGTTTGCGTTGACATGTCGTATTACTTACTTATAATCATAATACATGTAAACGTTTGGAATTTTTTTGAACAATAATTGTAATTTAGACTTAAGAGACAGAGATTGCAATAGGATTTTTACGAGAAGGATCAATTTTTTCGACGGTATATTTAATGAACGTCAATTGTTTTAGAAAAAAAGATTCAAATAAAATCTCTTGTATGATTGGTTCATTTGTTATCTTTTTGACTACTCCAACATTTACTTTTTTTTTGTGTAAAATAGTAACTTTTAAAATATTTTGAACAATTAAATGTTTCTGTTTTACTTAAATGTTTAATCTTTGGGCTGCAAAAGTGTATGGGATCATGAGCCTCGCCTACTTTCATTTCTTTTTTTAATAGGGTATTGCCAGTACTGAACTGGTTCTAAATTTGCAATATTTCACATCAAAATGTGAAACTAAACTACCATTGCAAAAATCGGAAATTAAATTAAATTGATAAACAACGAAAAGATAAGCTATCAAAGATTACTTTCCATCCCTTTCTTGAAAACGATGCTTCACATGTAATTTATAAGGGCATACTAGCAACTTAAACGACTTCAGATATCATTTCGGTTTAAATGAGCATTTCTGTGGACTACAAAATTTATTTTTGAAATATATCATGTTCAGGAAGAAAATACGCTTCAATAAAGTTATACAAACAAATTTTTCATAGTTGATATCTTTTAATATCATCGAAACCATAAATTATTATGCCTAGATAAACTTGTGGTTTTCATATACACAAATAAATAAAAATGGAGTTTTTGCCTGTGTTTCATTTTTAAATAAACCTATATTGTTATTTACCTGTTACCAAAATACGAAGTTAGAGATTATTTCCCTTTTGTTTGATTGTTCAGGCTAATTTTCGAAATTGCGAACTGATTTTGTTGTAATTTCATTAGTAGTAAGAAAAATTTTCAGAAGTAGCATTCGGTGCTTTTTGTATAGAAAATCGTTCTTCAAAGGTATGGGATATGAGATCACATTTATTTAATTTATTAATTAAAACCAAGGAATTTGATTGGAATTTTCAGCAGGTACATCGCTTAAAACATAAAAAATGTGTTTTTGGTGTCTATTTGTGTATGTGTTTTCTTTAGGAAAAATGTTGGGAAAATTGAACTAAGCAAAATATTTTGCAACATACATACAACTGTACATGAATTATTAATTAATTCACTTAGTAATTTTGTTTTTTGTATTATTTATTACTCAGGCAAAAAAATTTCTTAATATTTCCCAATGTATATGAGAGTCAAAGAAAGTGATGTGACACGTCCCAGTCGATAATCATCTATGCGAACCTTCAATGTGCCATATTGTCTCTTAGTTATTTTGAGAATATATTTGAATAAATATAGAGATCTTGTGGTGTGAATATCACTTTTTTTTTTGTTGTAATTCCCCCAAAATATTGCAAGTACCAAAAAAGTGTCCACTAAAAATTAAAAAAGTATACATATAATTATTTTTTTATTGCAAACCTATAATTTTTTTATTATAAAACGTAGATAAATAATAAATAATTAAGTGAAATTATTAGGTTAGTAGTGTTAAATATTATTTTACTTTATTATTGTTTATACCTAGTTGTTGAATGAAAAATATATACATTATGGTGGTATTTGATTTTATACATATATTATATTGGTTTCAATAAGATAGTATTATTATATAAATATGTGTTATAATACTTACTATTGGCTGTAACGGATTACCTGTGTGCTCAAAAAATTATTCAGTATGTTGCAGTTTATTGAATATACCGTGATGTTTACTGAAAACAAAATGACATTGCAAGGACGTTGTTATACTTGATACAGTTTATTATTTATTATAATTTGTATATCCAAAATGTGGTTGTTTGCTGACAATTTCGTGGATTTGGGGGCATCAAATCGTCCTTTTTATGTCATTCAATCATCCGTCACTCAACTTGCCATAATATGAAAATTCTAAATGATGGAGACACTCAATCTGAAATGGTTAAAAGAAATCTAAGTATCTTACACTTTGACATGGGACAAAATGAGTAACTCAATTTATTTGAACTTATATCACTGTTTCTAACAAATTGACTTACATACAAATAATATTATATTATCTTGCAATTTTAAATACTTTTATAAAAAAACATTGACCGCTGATAGTGGCAAAATATCATTTAAGGAGATCCACGACCTCTCAAAAACTATTTGTACATTTTTTGAAAAAGCTATGAACATACGCAGTGCAATCAAACGAGTCGATAATTGGGCAAACACAAATGGATTCATTTGCATTTTCTACGAACACCAAATATATAAACCAATGTATTATTAGTGTTTTCCATATTTGAATACACTCTAATATAATTATGTCGGCAGTGGTGTCATTAGATGAAATGTGGATGTTGGCGACAGCTTTGCGAAGCATCATTAATCTATTAGTAAGACAGAAAACTGAAATGAATTATACATTAATTTGTGAGTGTCTTGAAAATTAAATAATAAATATATTTAAAAAAAATTAAAATTTGCCTGGCATCTTAACTACGCTATGGTTTATATCAGCCACTATTTCATTTATGATAGTAACAATACATATTGAACGAACATAGTTTTTCTTGCCACATCGTTTCACAAATATGGGCGTTAATCAATTTTTATCTCAAAAAACTTCTCTAATATTAGTGAAGGATTTAAAAAAAATAAGATAGCCTGTTCAAATATTTTAAATTTATACATGGCAATGTATACTAAGGAACTCTAACTGTAACATCTATGATTTAGCACAGGGGTCTCCAAACTTTCCAGCCATAGTTATTACTCCAGTAAGTTCCGAGGGCCAAAACCATATTAATAATTATTCAACATAAAATTAGAATACTTCAGTAAACTAAATTTAATTTGCTATAAAAAATATGTTCTCCTAAAGGCTCTCCGCGGGCCGGACAAAATCTGTCCTCGGGCCAGATGTGGCCTGCGGGCGGTAGTTTGGAGACCCCTGATTTAGCATATAAGCAAAACGATGTCGAATCAAAATGTTCGCAACACGTAATTTAATGTAAACACACTATATAAAAAAAATGAATAAACTGTATTAGGTTTTATAAATATATACATAGAAAACAAGATGGTTGTTGGAAGTTTTGTAAGAAATAAATATTTAAACCGGTTCGTTTTCACTTTTATTCCAATTCATGCAGAAATCAACAATAAATATATTTAAACATTACCTACATTACCAACAAATGAAAAAAAAAAGTCATATCATTTTATAAATTGTTATTAAAGGTAGGTAAGTTATTCACCGCGAACTTAAGTACGTATTTATAATGCTACATTTTGTTTATCAGTAGCGTAAAACATATACGAGGAGGTATGATTATTGGAGGATTAAATAAAAAACTAGCTATTCTGGTACAGCAATCATTCAAGTAAGTTTTGAAGAGAAATAATATCTACAGTTTTACAAAGCTGCTTCGTCCTTCGTTTATCACCTTGTGATAAAATATTACGATTTCCTGAACGAAATCATGCATAAATACTGAAAATTATCGTTGCTGTTTCTCAATGAAAAAATTCTAAATTCAGAAAAAAAAAATAACTCTAAACAAATTATGCAAAACAAATAATATGCAAAATTCCGATTTCCTTGAAGATCATGCAATTTTTCTGTAATCTTGTTGTCCTAAGTCTTTTCTATATTTTGATCATTTGTTTAATGGATCAATTAATTTTTACAAAATTTCCCACTGCAGCGCTACCGAACTACAACTGACAGATAGGCTTTACAGGTGGCCTGTACAATTTGTAAAGCCTATCTGTCGGTTTGAATGTTTTGTAGTGAAAATAATATGTTTGTAACCGGCTAGAATTTTGAGAGAAATTCAGCTATGACATTGCCTCATTTCCACGTCAGATTTGAAAATGTTGACAAAATTTATTTTTATTTTTCGCAATGGTCGTATATCTATTTTTATCGACTGGGTAATCAATATTTATATCATGTTCTCATTGTAGAGTTCGAGAGAAATTGGGTTTATTGGTATGATTCATATCACTTCCACTAAACCCACTCTTCTATCTTATAAAATTTAATCTTAATATCTATTCATTATTAATAATTTGGCTATTATTACGAAAAACAATTTAAATTTGCCAAGCCCTCATAGGACAGATAAGTGAATTTTTTCATAGATTATACATGTGTCAGTTATTACATGTGATTACCTCATATAATCCTCTTGTGAAACTTGTATGGCGTATCTAATTTAAGTATCCCTTTATTTTGTGAGTTCTTCATGCTCCTTAGAAATTCTAGTCAGGTATCTATTTGGATTTTGTTTTTTTAATTAAGGTGGCGCTGAACCGATCATATAGCGCGGTTGACAGTCAATAGAAGGACGCACAGATTGACGTCTTGAGTAGGACCAACAGGCTCTGGAATGAGAGGTAGACCAGCTTTCTGGTGGACAACCGATCATTGGATGTATACAGCAAAACAGAGACGCTTAGAAATTCCTAGAGTACGCCTTTACCTTCCATTAACCGGGGTACTGCTTTTTATTTTAAGATTAAACATGTTATTTTCTTTAAGATTTTTTTTTGGTAATTTTTTGAGTAAGAAATATATATTAAGGCATTCTATTTTTATTTTTATTTTTTTGGTATTTATTTTTTAATTTTATTGATTATCTATTTCAATTAAAAAAAAGGCTGGTATATTTATTTATCCTGGTGTATAGGCGAGTTTCCTGTCCAAGAGAAATGAGTTCCATCATTTTGTACCCAAAAACGTCGTTAGAAATATTCTGATTGATAAAATTATTAAAATTTTTATAATAAAGAGAAGGCAGATAAATTTTTCTCATAAGAGCATTTTTTCGGAAGTTACCCGTATATTATTTATTTCATCGTTGCAAATTTTTCTGTATCCATCATTTTTAGTTCCTTCCAGCATCTGCGGTACTGTATAGAAACAAATGAGCTAAAGTAATATTAGTACAGGTAAGTAAACAAATGGTATGCAGTTTTTAATAATTCACAAATAATAACAGGCATATGGTACATTATTATTATTCTTTGGTACCAAAAACAAAACTTTTTATAATTGCTAATTTTGTGAGACGACATCAATACTTAATAATTGTGAATGATTAATTTTTTAAGCATCTATAAATCGATTTTTTTTTTCATTCTTGTGAAGTGATTAAGAAATTTATGTAATTACAATAATTTTATCTGAAAACACGTCATCAATTAAATAAATACATTTTGATGAGATATTATAATGGTTGACCTGGAAATGAAAAATGATTTTATTTTTTATCTTATTCATGTTTTATTAAGAATTAAGTATTTTACATTGAAATACTTTTGTTGTCTTTAATGTATAGTAAAGATATTGACAAATAGCTGAATATTCGAACTTTAGGTTTTATGTGTTTGTTTTATCAAATATTGGGTAGCTCCAATTTTCTTACCTCTCCAGTGTATGAAAAATCTATGTGTTGAATCATCAAAAAGCTAGCAGAGGAAAATGACTTTAAATATGCTGCTTTGTGTTTTTTAGGTGTAGCAAAATAAAATTTGGTGCTCAAAATTTTAATTGTCATTATGATGCACTGTCTCCGAGATATTTTGCTGGCAGAGCAATATGAAAAAATAACTTTTATAATACAAAGTAAGTACTATAATTTGGTGCTTTTAAGGTGTGTATCCAATAAATCAATTTAATCGAGATTACCAAAAAAATCACAGCACTCTGATTTACTTATATAAATCACTGCTAAAAAAAGTGTCTAGTTAGCAATGACATCTTGAATAGAAATATGCTCTTAGGTGAGTTTTAGATGATAAAAAAATTACATAAGTTCTCAATTAAAAATTTTTAGCCATTAAGATGTACTGCTGCTATCATATTCCACTGGCTGAGAAAATCTGAAATAAAAACTATAACGATGTAATGTTAGTACCAAAATTAGATGCCATTTAGAGGCTTTTATGGTGCACCTTCAATAAATCCATTTAATCAAAATTACCAAAATAGTCCGTGAATAGTCCGTTCTAGCTTGACACTTTTCAGCAGTGATTCGTGTTGCATGGATTTTTTTGGTTATATATATTTAATTGATTTATTGAATGCACTCCATAAAAACACCTATTAGCACCTAATTCCGGTAATTACTTAATATAAAAAAGTTAATTTTTCACATTGATTTACCAGCGTGATATCACGATAGCATTGCATCATAATGACTTAATTAATCATTTAAGCACCTAAAAAGCATCTAATTTTGAGTATATTTAAATTCTATTTCAAATACTTCCCTCTGATAACTTGACTACATCTCCGTTTGATTCTTTCTTATAGTTTATAGTTTCCAAAAATCCATGTGGAAAATGTTTTTGTCTTCCATTGTATTGTAAACGCATCTTATAAAATTGCTGTTCGTTCGTAAATCAATTTATAATAATATTTTATTTCGTCATACCAATAAAATTATTTATAAAATTCAATAATAATAAAATTGACAAATAGTACTTTCATAAATAAGATGATTTATACCTCAAAAATGTGTTATATATTTCAAAATGTTTAATCAAATTATCAAAATTGTTTATATATTAGAGTAAAATTGAATAGGCAAAAATTATACACCACATTCTAAAAATATAATTACGCGTTTAGAAAACTGAAATATTGAGTAGCTAAAATTTTCGTAAAAGTCTAAAAGTGATTATTTTTGTCCATTTTACTTAAGACAATCATTAAAATGACTCTATATTTTACAGTCCATTGAAAAAGGAAGGAAGCCAAAAAGTAGACCATAAACATGGCAGATAACTTTCGGATGCCTACTATTGAAGCCATTCTTAACAAAATTCCATTGAAAGCATTTTGTGCTCGATTTTTACAAATACGAGTACCTTCAGAGCCAACTCTATATAATAATCTAATTGTTATGCATTTAATATCTAACTAGTTGCTACTGGCTGCTTCGCTACCGTACAAAAGTAGAGAAGTACAAAAACATATCAGATTTAATAGTACTTGGTAATTTAATTGTTAATTTCAACCCGTTTTTAACCTCGTTAGACGATGAGTTTCAATAATATAAGAAACACATCGTCTATCAATTCTGATAAAGAATGTTTATGTAAAATTTGAAATAGTTTGGACCGAGAAATCACGTTGTTCAATACAAACTTTGCCCCATTTTCACGCTCCTTAGGGGTTGAATTTCGCAAAATCCTTTCTCATCATATGCCCGGCTTTTGGTGTGGTACACCCGGTACTTCCTGCTTTGATATACTTGATAAAGCGTATATAGACCTCCAGAGCTAAATCGAGCGAGCCAGATAAAGATACGGTATCTCAATTACGTGCTGAGAAGTGTACATTTTACTAATCTGACGATTTGAGCGTCATGTAAGAGGCCTGTCTCATTTGAAAGATTGTGACCTTTTACATTGTCTTGCATCACACTCAAGTCTATCTGATAAGTAAAATATACACTTTTCAGCACGTAATCAGTTTACCTTATATTAATCTGATGCACTCGATTAAATCCACATATCTATTTTTTCGTTATAATATTCAGATCGGCTAGCCTATACGAGTGTCACTATATAGAGAGTAAGGTTTGGTGCAGGTACTGAACAAGAGGTTTGGTATCTCCCATATCTCAATCTGTTGCCCTCGAGAATATCCAAAAATCCCCGCTTGGGATCCGCTACCAAAAAGAACACACAGTCAGTCAGTGAGTCAATTAGACTAAGCTTTTTATATGCATAGAAAATGTCCAGTATTAACTTAACTGTCTGTAATTATTCTTTTATTAAACTACAATTATCTATTTTGGAAATTTTCTTTAATATTAATGTGGTAAACAACTTTTATGTTTGAAATGCAAAGGAATAAATATAATGATTTCTAAAAAGTTAATTATGCATTTTAATTGGTCATTTAAAAAACTTTTAAGTCACATTTATTCCAACATGCTTTTTTTTTTTGCTGAAAATTATTCAAAGGTAAATGCGTATTCTGGATATAGACCTGCCACTCATTACATTCCTTCTTCTTTAAATAATATCGCCTATAAGAAATTCATTGCATAAATATCATAAGTCCAATAAATTTCGATTTTTTTGTTATTATATGATCACCATTTCTTAAATTCCAAAACATCTTCAGTATTTAGCTCTCAGATTGTTAATGTTGAGCTGGATTTTTCGAATAAATTTCGATTTTTTGCCCAATTTCCTAGATCAAATTATTTTGTATTTTAAAATACGTATTTCGACTACAAAGTAGTCATCATCAGTAAAAATTAGCTAGTTGTAATTATTCTCTGAGGAGACGTTACTCGTTACTAATTTGGTGACGGTTTGCACAGTTAGGAAAGATTCCATGTAATTTACACATTGTTAAAAAGTTTATGTCTGCATAACAGACAAACATAGTGAGATATAGCAATAGCAAATATAACTATTGACTAGAATAAATTCTGCGCAAAATAATTCGTTTATCATTCGCAGCACCGGTATTTCTTATCTTTATATTTATTTATTTCTAAATCTCGTTGTTGAGAAAACCGATTGTAAAATATTTTATTAATTTTTTTATTAATTTTTTCTCTAGTTATTATGCGTTTTGTCAATTTAGTCAATTTAACGTTTTGATTGATTATTTCATCAATTTTTTTTCAACGAAATTATTATTAAAAAAAATTACGTTTACTGTGTGTGGCTCACTTAGGATTGTTTTGGAAATATCTACTAACCCTATTTCTTGCTTATTTTTTTCAATATTATTATCAATAAACTGTGAAGCTTATTTTATATTTAAATTTTTCATACTTAAATACTAAATTAAGCATAAAAAAATCCCTAAAACCCGTTTGTTTAAGTATGAAACAGTTTCTATTGATTTCAGAAAAAATGCAGTTGTGTGACTATTGGCGTTTTTTGAATGGTCGATTAATTTCGATGCAATAGTTTTATTTATTATAAATTTTAAAAATAAGTAAAATAATGCATTTATGATATTATCCAAAAAGAAATTGCCATTCACCTATAGGTTGAACAAAGAAGCAGCTAGTTTACTTATTAAGGTAAGCGTTATTAAATAGCATCTAATTAGTATATAACTTTTAAGACGAAGAAAAATCTCTTAAATATGCTATAAATTTGTAATGATGATTCTAAGAAAAAAATTATTGCAAAAAACCCCATTTGCATTTAAAATAAATTATGCAAACAATTCGATAAAACCTTGGTGATTCGAGCACGCAATATTTAAATAAAATTAATAATTGGCAAATTAATTAAATTCCATATGATCATTAAGAAATAAAAATCAAATTTAGAAAAATCTGTGATATAAATTTTCGTAACTAGTAAAAGTACCTAACCAATAACAAATCTTATAGCTAGCCATAAGATTTTGTCACTGAATCTTTTTAATTACAATTATAAAATTGTGGACAACATTTCTTTGTTTGATCAATCGATAATTATTATCAAATTTTTGTACAAAATTATTTTGTTTTTTCTTACTTCGATATTTCGATTGATTAGATTAGCCGATTTCTATTATATCGAGATTTTGAACTTACTCTCGCCGTGAGTTGTTAATACTCTGACTTTGATAGTATGCGATTTTACTCGGCTGAGTACATATTTGAGCATTGGCCGACTCAAAATGAGTACTTGGCCTCTTATGATGGACGCCCTAACGTTTAATTAAGATTTGTGAATTTTAATTTTGTAATTATAATTTTAATTTTTGGAAAATATGGAAAACAATAATTTTTGCTTCTCAAATTCAAATTTATTTTCTATATCCACCGTAAATAAATTAATGATTAAGTTATGTCAATAAAATTAAGGAAAAACTTAACCGATCCTTTAAGCCCGCTTAATTTTGAACAATGCTTATTGACCAAAATCGGAAAGCTTACAAAGAAAGTTGATAAGAGAGATGAAAGGCTATTTTTGGAATTTTTCGATTGGTTTAAAAAATGAATATTTTTTAAGTTCATGGAATATTACTAAATTTAAAATAAATATTATATTTAAGTTAATATTCTACAAGAATTTGCAAATTTTCGAACCTAATAGCTATTTTGGTAAGTTCTTATACAGGGTGTTTCAGAAGAGAAAGTAAATATTTTAGAAGGCACTACAGACGAAATGTAATAAAAAATTCTTTATGACCTGAGTTCAAGTTTTAATTTTTTTGAAATTCGATTAATACACTTTTTGAAACCCATATACCAACACATGAAAATAAAATGCATTGGAGCCAGGATGGAATTTTTGAAAAATAACCTTTAACGTTCTCATTTGCCTTCCATTAAAATTTTTTTGGGATACATACTTTATATATTTTCTCCCTGAAACAGTCTGTATTTAAAATTTTGGTATAAATTCATGTTGCCAGGTAAAATAGTAAGTCACCGTTTCGTGACTGAATTCATTTTTAAACATCAATTTATCTATTTACAATTTTTTGATGGCCAGCATATTTACTAATTTGAATATAAAACTTCTAATTGAGTGAGAATAATCTTTGCGTGAAATTTTAATTAAAGAACAACTTCGTAATCATATTTACGTTACAAATAAATGATAAAAAGTAATTATTATTATTTAATTAATAATTTCTTTATTTTGTACCTAAATTTAATTTATTATAGTTATTTGTGTACATTTTTGCAGATCTATGCATTTAATTGTTTATTTATTTTAAAATCACCTTACTTATTTCCACGTATTTAAAAGTAGGTCATGAACTATTTTTTTTTTTATTGTTATTTAAAATAAAATAATAATTCAATACAGTTTTTTTGTTTTAGTTTAATTTTTCGATTAAACGATTTTTAGAGATATCTTTGGATATTTTAATAAGTAAATGTAGACTAAACTACAAAATTCAGAAATTCTAATTTATTCTTTTTTTTAGCGTTCTTTATGCAAGCTTACTGTATTTAAAATAATGTTTATAATTTACTATTTTATATTCAATTTTTAATAAATTTTTACCGAGGCAAATAATCAGTATTTCCTCTAAGAAATAAATTTGAAGCCGCTGGAAACTTCATTTTATCAGTTACGAACGATTGCCAATGAATTGAAAATAATTGCACCGGTATACAACTTTTCATGAAATAAAACCGTAACTTTTAAAGTTTATTTGTTATCTTAACATAAAAATTTATGCTCATATTGAACATAAGGAACTGTAGTACACGGTTAATGTGTTAATGTGTTAATTTGCATTTAGATTTATATTTTTATTATCTAAGATCGAAGCATCCGGCTTATAATGTCCACAGAAACTGTCTAATAGCGGAAATGGATATGCACATATTTGTGTATCTATATTACGTACTCTATATGTAAGTTTATACATATAGGCCATATTATACTACGGTGGTTTAATGAGGCCCAAAAAGAGAGTTTTTTACAGTAACATTTTAAAACGTTTGTCTTTTACTGTAAGTTTTAGACTTTTATGATAAATCAAATTAACAAACTTTGTAGAAAGCATACAAATTTAGAGTTGAAAAAAAAAAGAATTTCGTTCTTGACGGGGAACCCCGCACGCACTATTGTTTTTTTATGATGACAAAGTAAACCAAACATAAACAAACATCATGATTTTCGACAAGTTGTAGGAAAAGGGATATAAAAGTTTAATTTCTGTAAACTTGAAACTTTTTATCTTACAGAACCAAAGACTGGAGAGACTATTTTCATAGCATGAAATAACTTTGAAAACTATATGAATAACATTTGTTTCTGATTGTTATGATTGTTTTTGTGCAGTTTTGGGATTATTTGGTAAAAACTTCAGGTGAAACAGGTGAATATTAAAATCAAAATTAAACTCTCTGCCTCGTAGAAGATATTTTCTTTATTTCTGGTTACAACAGTATTGCATGGATCGTTTACAATATTTCAAAATCAACATTTTTTTAGTTTAATTTATGCCTTTAGGTTTTTTAGGTTTTTTAAAAGTAATTCAGTTCTGGAAATATTCACGTGGGTTTATAAAATGAGTGAGTTTTATCTTGTACTATCAATTTTAGTATTTCTTATAATTATTGCAGCTCTGATCGATTCCATATTTTTGGTAGCTTCCTTTCTATTTCATTATTTTTTAACATGTAAAAAAATGGTAAATTTTTATACAATTTTTGGATTATATATATTTTTTAAAGTCTCAATTAATTCAATTACCAACAGCTATTATTTGAATGGGTTCATTATTATGTATGTTTACATCATAAAACCAAATTACTTCGAATACCATCGAGACAATCAAGCGACATATGCAACTCCTATGTTAGTTAATAATATTAATAATTAATATTAATAATTTCAAAATTCTTGGTATTTGTTGCATGTCGTATAGAAAAGATAATATTATACCATCTTGCACATTTACAAGACGAAGAATATGTAGTAACATCTAAATGAAGTACGATACTAAGCGTTTAACTTAAATATATTAAATTTGTTTAAACATATTGGGGGCTCGATATAATTTGGTATGACTTAAGTAAAAAACTAATTTTAATAATACTTTTTAATTAGTATTTACACAATTTTTTATCTTGTTTTTTACACTAATGCCATAAATAAGACAAAATTGAATTAACAGTGTAAAAGTTATTTGTTCAAATGAATGACAATTAAAAATTTTTTACTGAAAATGCGTACTAGAATGATAATTATAAAATTACGAAAAAATTCTTTAAATTAAAATATGAACAATTTTGATGATGAATGAAGTTCAATGTCTGAAATTGACAGATCATCGCTTGCAGCAAAAGTAAAAGTAAAAACAACGAAGATATTGCCGTGACGTGATTTTTTTTATTGTAATCATTGGCGTCAGTTCAAGTTTTTTGGTGTGCATTTTTTATATAAAAAAGCATTTGTTTTGGAATAATAATTCGGAAGACATTGAAAACAATTTAGTAAATTTGTTAAATAAATAAGACAGAGATGAATATAACATTTATGTTTTTTGTAGAAGTTTTATTATGGAATAATAATTAGGAAGATATTATTCAATACTTTTATGTTATACTTTACATTTTTTTTCTTGGACTTTATAGTCTAATATACGTGAATGCTTTTGTATATTCATTTCTAAAAAGTATGTGAATTACAACACTTCAATAATATTTTTATTATACATGCTATTGAATTGTTATTTACTCATTCAAAATTTTAGCCCAAGCTGGAATCAAATCATATGAAAAATCAAGCATGTGCCCTAGTACAAGTAACCATTCGAATCTACGATAAAACATGGTAATACTTCAAAACAAAAACCTTTAGTTTTCTGATTCATAATTCTGTCTAGAATTTTTATTGAATACATATCTATAATTTTTTATTTGAAATTAAGGGATGAAAAAAGAAAGTGTTACCTTATGCAAGAGTATGTATTATGTAATAATGTTAGTTTTCGATGTCAGAGATTAAATCGTTGGATTCTTGATTGAATTTTGATTGTATTTAAAAACCAAATGTTTATATTTTAACAAGAAAAAATACCAAAAATATGCCAAAAGAAAATCGAATATTATATGAAAAGATCTAGCTTACGAATAATAAATATCCAACGTTACTAGAAAAAGGAACAGATTTGTAAATTATACCTCCAAATTCTAAAGTTTACATTCATTAAAATTAATAGCATAAATGAAATTAGAGGAGTTGGTGGAATCTTCAACTAAAAAAATTTCGATTTTAATTAAAAGGCCGGCGTAGAGATAAAAGCGTATATTGATCAATGACCAGAATTGACATTATTTTTATAATTTCACAGTATTTTATAGAAGCCTATTTATCCCGCGATAAATTTTGGTATATAATTAAAAATCTTCAAAAATTTCTGCTAATAAATTCAATAAATTTTCTGTCAATTTTTCAATATTTCTGATAGAATCTGTTACCATCTTTCAGATTAAAGCGAGATAGCATAATTTGTGGTATAACTTTTAAAAGTGTATATTTCTTTTATAAAATTCAGTTTAAAAGAAAATATTGGCAAAGTTGCTCCCCAAAGAATACTTGGAAAGAATGCTAATGATTTTACAAATTGTACTCGTAATCATATGAATGTAATTATTCTGCTTGACCGACTTGCATGACTTACACATCTTTTTGTGCAATCTGCTTTGTGATCTCATATGCTTTTCTACACAGTTGAATCTCTATCAATTTTGGCCTCCAACATTAATGCAATTTGTTAATATCGGCTGATGTGACAGGTTGGGATTTCTTGATTTATTTTCAAAATGCTGACGCTTACACGATAGGAATTTTTCAGAAAATATTTTCGAAGTTTAAAAAGATATTAGATATGCCTACATAATTAAAATTACTTCTGCTGTACGATTCATAGAAATTTATTAAAATCGAGGCTTCACAAAAGGATTTAATATTCTATTTAATCTCGGTGTAATGGAGATAAAACGATGCTTCACTCATGTTTGCAAAACTATTACCACTGAGAATATAAATGGATTAGCTTTGGATATTAAAAGATCGTTCTTGCTTATTCTTAGGCTGAAGAAGGCTTAATTACAACATGTTTAATTAACTCTCGAGTGGTAATATCCCTCCGCTTAATACATCTAATGCAGCGTACATATGTGCAATATTCGTTCATAACGTAAAATAGTTTTCGTAAATCGGTACAAGTTACGTGTTACGAGACCAATAGTTTGTAGGTGTTGCGATCAAATTTACCGACAATTTGTGGGACGCGATGTAACATCGTCGCGTATCAACTTTTGTTACACGATGGTGTTACGTGTTTACGTCCACACAAAGCTTGCTACTATACGTCAAAGTCTCGTTACGGTATTACGTTACACGCGAATGTTGTACGTACTCGGCTTTATATGTGGTCAACTTCTACCGTTGTTAATTATTTAGTGTCTGATTATCTGATTTCTACATGATCATGCAAATAAACTCTCAATGTTTCTTCATTTAAATGTTAAAAACAAAAAAGTTAATTTTTGAGGTTATCCGACTTCAGACTCAAAATTTTTTGGCAATTCTTTTAATGTGTCTGGCTGAAATTTATTTTAATATCATGTGTAAGCCCTCAAATTTGGTTTTTCAAAAAGACCAAATTAAATATTTGCCAAAACACAATTCGGATTCAAATTTCGATTGAAAATTTTTTTAATTCTTTGACTTTCTGGCACTTATAAATCTGGTATGTGAGAGTGTACAAGATTGCTGTTATTGAAAAATTGATTAGGCGATACATTAAGACTACTTTAATTCCTTAAAGATATAATAAGTGAATCTTGTTCGTGCCGAATTAAATTCTCTAAGTATCGTTTGATACTGTTTTATTATGGAATTTATTTAAAAGTAAAAAGATAATTTCCATTACAAACAATTTAATTGCCAATTAAAGATGAATCCGTAGGACTTTTAATCACTCTCATCAGAAAATTGGGAAATTCTAAAATCGCTAAAAATAAGTTCGTTTTTCTCTGTAGTGTTCATAAATTAAACGTCAGAGTTTCTATTGTTAAATAAAAATCATTTGAACAAAGCACCTAACACGTCATTCTGCATCAATTTTTCTTTTCAAAATAATCAAGTCTTTTAATTTGTTATAGTATGCACTATTTTTTTTTTAAATTATATGATTTTTATATAAAATTATTCAGCAAATTTGTGTCCCACTTTTTTATTGTTAAACTAACTGCATTGATTAAAAGAAGTAGGGGAGAGTTTTGCAAAAAAGTTATGTCTTTATGTAACTACAAATATTTTACAGATTTTACTAATAAAGATAACGATTGTAATTGGACAGGGAACACAAGTGATTGATAATTTTAGTTGAGGATAATTTTGAATAATTCTCTTTTCCGGGTCTACCCACAATACATAAAATTCAAAGTTTGCCAATAAAATATTGATATTGCAGTAGTTTATGTATACGATTTTTCAGTTCCCAAATTAGGCTTCAGAAGTAGTCTATGAACTGGGATAATCATTTTAAAACATGTTCTCTGTTCGAATATTATGTGTTCACAAACTCAGCAAGGAGATAGAAGCAGAAACTTTAAAGACAATATAATTTTACTCTTATTATTGTTATAATGATCCTATTTAAAATATATTATTCTTGTCAAAAATTAATTTTTATTACTAATTAATGTATATAATTATATAACAATTAATATTATATCCTTTCACAATTAAAATATTTTAGTTGCATTAAAATTATAAAAATAACATAAATACTGTTATTATTACATGAAAGTTCATTTTGAGACGCTTAATTAGATTTTTATTTAGATCCTTTGATAGATTTTCATGAATGAACTGCTCCAATTTGTATAAATTTCGATTTTTTCGCCCTAATTTTCTCGATTAAATTATTTGTATTTTTATAAATACGTATTTCGACTACAAAGTAGTCATCATCAGTATGAATTAGCTAGTTGTAATGATTCTCTGAGGAGATATTACTCGTTGCTAATTTGGTGACGGTTTGCATGTGCAAACGTGTAATTTATTCGAAAAGTTCTCATTAATAATTATGAAATGCTCGAACTTGGTTGAGAATGAAGATTGCAAAACATCAGTCTATAAAAAATAATTTACAAAAATTAAAAATTTCTTTTATAGTCAAACATCTATAAATCAATTAAATTTTGTCATTTAATGAAGGTTCCAGGTCTAGGAAAAACACGAATCTTAAATTTATTATTTCTGTATTCTGAAATCTATACAAAAAAATTAACATTTCTATAAAGTTTATTAATTTGATTTATCGTAATAGTCTTAAAAATACAACAAAAAGCAATAATTTTAAAAATATTTTGGTCCTTATTAAATCGCCGTACTATAATAATAGTTTTTCCTTAATCATCTTCAAAAGTACTCCTTAAGATTATTCTTTAATTAGAAAAAACAACTTATGGAACTTTCATTATACATTTCCTTTCTCGCGTTAGATAAAAAAAATATTGTGTTTCCTAAGAGAAACGAAGCAAATCAAACTTAAAAAAAAATGGCTTTTATTCTTTCAATAACCAAAGAAAACATCTATTTATTTAAAAACATATTTAGTATGGTCATTGAAGAGATATGGATTTTACGTCGTTAACGCATTCGGCCGTAGCAACGTTTTATGTATAATTTCTATCGATATTTTAAACTTATTCTTTGAAATATATCATAATTGTATGCAAACTAATGAGTACCTCCAGATAATTTTTGGTAAAATAGACACACCAATATCTGCGAAAAGATTCAAAAAGTTACCAGTGCTTTCTTTGTTCTACTTTTGCCAATATTGCTGTAGGCTTTTTCCAGTATACTTGTAGGTATTCTATCGACAAATGATAAAGAAGGCTAATAGACTTACGCATATTTACACTGGGCCTTATTAGCCGGATGAAAAGTTCTTAGGAAAAACAAAAAAATATCAATTAAATCTAAATGCAAATAAACACCATTTATCGTGTACTTCAGTTATTCATGTCAAATATAAGCAAGAATTTAATGCTAAGTTTACAAACTTATTTCATCAAAAGTTATAAAACGGTGCAATTATTGTCTGGTAATTTATAAATCGTTCTTTACTGAAGTCATCAGCGGTTTCGAATTTATTTCATAAAGGCTAAACGACAAAAGGGAAATTTTTCCAAAAAATTATTTAGGCCTTAAATCTCTCATTTAGCTCGGGTGCCTTATTAAGCACGATTAAGCTCTGGTGGCTCCTAACATAACCATCATTTGAATTTCAACATTATATCACTATGGCACACAATATGACGTTTGACAGTACAACAATTTCTAGATTGAATACATTTTGTTTGAAAAAATTTTTATATTTTACTTACACGAATTTTTATGTCTACAATATAAAAGCAGTTTTTCTTTTAACAAAGCTCATCCTATACGAAGGTGTAAGTCGGTTAATTACAATAAATTGAAAGGAAATACTAAATAATTAAATAAATGTAAAACAACTAAACATATATAGCGATTTGTTGGGATTCAAATTTACTAAACCAAACATTTTTTCAACGACTTAAAAATTATTTTTTGTTTCATGTTTACAAATAGCTAGCTATAACTAAACAATTATTGTGTATAAACTAATATTACATTTCCGTGTAAATATTATTATTCTAGTAACTTCCGTTTATTAAAAATTGCATTTATACAAATACAAATAAAGGCGAGTTAATGGAGAATTTTATAGGTAAAAAAAAAAATGTAATATAAATATTGATCGAAATGCCTATATAGTAAATTGTTTATTGATATAAATAAATAAAAATTATATTTAAACAAGTGAAGATAACACATAACATATTTAATTCTTTAGATACACAATATTTGATTGAGGATCAATGTTTGAACAACTTTTAATCAATAACATTTATAAAATACTCTAAATATCCAATCAATAGAATTTTATAAATACACATATAAGTAATAATAATATTTATTGTAATTATAAATGTGTTTATTAGCTAAATTTGAAATAAAATTTTTGCGAATGCAAATATTTTGCGAAAAAATGTTTTGAATAAAAGTTACAAAAAATATTTTTTTATTGTATTTTAATTTTAGTTTAATCTTTTATGGGTTAAAGTTGGGTCACGGATTTAAAGTTTTGACCCAATTTCGATAATTCACAAATATAAACTGATTTTATAGGTACCAAATATGCCACCAAAATTTTAGCTAGCTATTTTCTTTTCATTTTTCAGTTGTCTTGATGACAGACTGTCGAACGAATTGACGAAAAAACGGAAGTGTACAATTAACGTGATTTTATGAACATCTTTATCAAAATTTTCTTATTGGGTGAATATTTGCTTGCGAAAAAACTTCTGATTATACGAATATTTGAATCCCAGCAGTAGCAATTTGTCAATTATATTTAGAATTTCATGGTAAATAATAAGACTCCCTTTGCAATGACAAGAACAAGTAATTGGCTATGCTGACGAAGTTTTCCTGTGGTTTTCCTCTCAAAAATTCCAGCCACATATCGGCATAATTTTGTTAAAAACAGTGATAACTTGTAAATATAAATAAAATATTCAATTCAAATAAAAAGCATCTTAAAAAATCAGTGTTTCCATTGATGCATACACGAACAAGATTCATTATCAATTATCCTTATGAATTATCCGATATTAGCGAATACGTACTGAGAAAAGATGCACAGAGAAAAAGGGAACTTTTAACTATAAATTTATAAACACATTGTGAACATTTGCATTTTATTTTTTGTCGATGTTTTTTTTGCGTTTCACTGACTCGCCTAATTTGACTTTGGTTACTTACATTGTAAGTACATTGCGAGTATCTAGACATAAGTATAATTTTTGTTGTTATGTTTTTACATGATGTCTGTTTGTTATTGCAAAAAATGAGACAGGTAAAATTTATAAAACACATAATATACTTTTTATAATTTTTACCTCTGTACGCAAGCTACATACCTACCTATTGTATAATGTAAAAAAAAAAGTAATTATACATTTTAAAATTTTGCTCTTGGAAATATCCGCTTTTCGACTCAATTTTGAAAAATATGGACCGGCATGCAATAAATTTGCTAGGCTGTTTTCCAAATGAAGAGCGGATATTGATTGATTTGGCATAATTTAAATTTGCTTTTTTATGGAGCAGAACTTTTTTAATCTCTAAAGCAAATTACTAATTTGTTTGTTTTCTTGATATTCTTTGAAAAAACAAACAAATGTTTTTCATCTTATCCAAATTTCAAAAAAACCGTAAAATTCAGGATCTCATCTTGGCAACAGCTTCTTTACTTTTTGTTAATTTCAAAATATATCCTGGTTTGAAGACAATTTTCAATATCGGTGTATAAATTGGTCAAAATTTGAAAAGTTTAGTTAATAATTTAATAAAATTAATAATAAAATAACAAATTAGATCTGCTTTTGAATATTTAAGTCCTTACATATGAATCAAACCGATAACGCTGTGTTTTTACTTTACTTTTACATTTTTTAATCAACTGTTATAATATTAATTTTCAATTATTACTTTCTGCTTACAAAAACTGTCCTAGTAAAGCCAGAAATGACGCTTTTATGTTCTATTTTAGAAAATATTAATATTAATAGGTAGTATAAGATTAGAAATGCAAAAAGCTCTGTATTTATAGTACATAATAATAAAATCAATTTTACCATTGGGGTAAGATGTTATTACTCAAAAAGCCTGTAATGTCACAGTTTAAAATATAGAGTATGTTCGCGTTTGGAAACCTATCTAATCTGTCATATGTTGTCCTTAATGCAGGTAATTTGATATGCAAATTTTTATACTACTTTTTAGTTATTATATTAAAAACATTTGATATAAAGTGCTCTGTATTTATAGCACAGAATACTAAAATCAATTTTACCGTTGAACTAAGACGTTATTACTCAAGATAGAGTACTTTATAGTGATAAATATTGAAAACAATAAAACTTATTCCAGTCTATTTAATTTTTTAAGAACTTCCATAGCTTAAACGTTCATTATGTAATTATTATGGATTATATACAAAATTAAAGTTTAAAACTATTCATTTTTATAGGGTGCATTCACTGTTTTATTGTGTTTGTCGATATCTTACGTATTTGGAAATTATTGAAACTAGTGAGCTAAGTACTTTTATTAAAATTATTATCTTTATACCTGTTTGTGACGATAGTATCCATACTCTTGCGTCATAGCTTTGGCAGTAAATTAAATCAATTAATATATGCAGACTAATAAAAACGTTTTCATCGTATTTAGGACTATTATTAAACTTTACTTCTCTCTACAAATATTTTATGGAAAGAATATTTCGTAATAATTGTAATCGAAACCACAGCTAGATAAGTATTTGTAGTTAATATTTAATATTTATTGGTATATAGATAGGTAGGTAGGTACGTATACATTTTATCTTTAGTTATTATTACGTACTCAATTTCAATAAATACGCTGATATTGTGACACATTGATATAATTAAATATATAATTTTGTAAGATTTGTAATTTTAATAATGACCTATGGTAATATATTTTTAATATTACACGATTGATTTAATTATGCATGTAAAATAATTTTATACACAGATAGATAGCTTGGTATAATTATTATTATTTTATCTATTTACAGGTGTAAATATACTAAATTATTTTATAAATATTTGTAAACATTTTAATAATTGATAAATACAATTTGTCTAAATCGAACAATATGTTGTATATCAATTAAACGCTAAAAAAAATCACTGTTAAATTATTATATATGGATGACGTGACTTTTATCCAAGAACGTCATTATTTGATCATCAGCATCAAAAGACTGTTATTGGTGAAGTATTGATGAAGTTGAAAAATGAACAGCACAGAAGTTTAAAGCTAGTCATATTTGTTATTTCTCAAAGGATAAAAAAACGTTTTCGATAAAAAAATTGGATTTTATATTTTTGTCACTAATGGCCCCCATTTATTTTAAAAATATTTTAATAAATAAAATTCCAGCGTTACGCTTTTGGGATGGGCACTTAAACTACTAAACAGATTATAATGAAATATTAACTACACGTTCGATGCTTTTTCAACAATTTTCTCTTATAGTAATTTTGTATGGAAAAAAATTAATTGAATAAATAAATAAGAATTAAAAGTGTTTTAGCCCTAAGATAGGGTTTTTGTATTCAATATGAATTGGTTTGTGGGAATGAAAAATTAATTTTTTTATTAATGTATTTATTTGCTTATAAATAGGGTTTAATCAATTGGAAAATTTGCTTTTCGAAGTTTTTGCTATGAAAATTGTCTCAACAACGGGTGACCAGGCCTAATAGTATACTAATATATTAAATTTCCGCGTCATGATGTTGGACCTAGATTCAAACGTCAAATGTTATTTTGAAGCAAAACATTTACAATATGTATCATTAAGCGTTTGAAATTTGTTAAAAACTATACTTGAACTGTAAAATAGTTCTATAATAAATTTATATAGATTTTTACGTGAATATTATGGTCAATTTAATCGTCCTATTATATCAACAATTCACAACAATGTGCAAGAGTTCAAAGAATTTTGACTCTTAAGAATTATCCAAAAAACTTGACGTAATTGGATATACATAATTTTGAAAAACTTATTTCAGTTATTGAAAGTAATACACTAATAGTCTAAACAAATTACTGAAAATAAAAATAACGAGATTTCGATGCTTTTTCCAGATTTATTCCAATCTTATTTAACTCCGATTTATCCACATTGATTTGCTAAATCCCTTGATTCATTTATTAAATAGTAAAATTAATTTATGTTTCTAAAATAATATTTATTAACTCAAAGCAAATTTTTTCAAATGATGTTTCAGAACTTTGCAAAAAAAAAACTCGTCTGTGAATTTGATATCCAAGCAAAACTAGTAGCTTCCCATTGTATTTTTTATTTTACTTTATACTGAAGCCGTTGAAGTTAAATTTTCGATTTCAAATTTAAAATTCGTAGAATGAAGTCGGAGATATTTGTTATGTGGTCGACTTTATGCATCCCAAATTTTGAAACACCTTAGAATCACGTGTAATAGAGGAACATTTAGTTAAAAAAATCGGTTTAGTTAATTTTTTGTACTGAGTCTATCTAAAAACAAACAAAGTATATAAATTTATTTTAGTTGATGAATTTTACTAGGAACTTATTTATTATTGTTTTCAATGGAAAAATTCGTGTGGACCTAGCGGGTTGCATCAAGAAATTTATAAAAAAATTTGTTTTTGTTGCTAATTTTAACTCTTAGTATAATTTTTTTTTGTATTTAGAACGACTCAGCAATTAATAATGTTTATTTTATATTCATGAGAAAGAAAGATAGTAAAATATTGAACACTTTAATTTCTGCCTTGTATTTATTTTATAACAAAAGAATTTAGGTCAACTTGAGTGAACTTGTTATGGCTTAATAATACATAAAACAGCTTACATAATATGTTCAATAACAATAATTTTATTAAGTGCTCCAACAGCAATTATAAAATATCGATATTATATATAGAAATTGAAAATGAAAATATCATAAATTAGCCAATATATTGGATTTATTTGATTGATTGCATTTACAAAACTCATATTCATACCTTTATTGACAAATATCTGTTCTGTACCAATACGCCGCAATGTGGGGATAGAATAATTAAGCCAATATAAATAATTCTTTATTTAACTCTTGCTTTAAGAAATGGTAAGTGTAAGTACATTTTAAAAAAGAAAAATAAAACTGTAGAAAAAAAATCCAGTACATTTATTTACCCTACCCAATGTGGGCATATAATGATTTGTAGTATTTCATATATTCTTGATTTTATATTCTTATACGGGCGATTCTGAAGTATATTGTAATATTTATAATATTTAATGTTTTTCTTGTTTCTATAAATAAATATATCTTATAAAATTTAAAGCCATTAAAAATGTTGATTTTAGAACAGAATAAGTAGTAAAATTCAGTATCACTTATATTTAAAGTTGGTTTCTTGAACAGCAGATAGGAAAGAAAACTATATCGCTAATAGCAAATGTTTTCAAAATTATTTTTTATTTTTTAGGGGGTCACTTTTTGAATTGGAGCTTATTCGTCAGCACCATCTGTTGACGAATAAATCGGATATACAGTTGGAGCATAGAAGATAGTGTAAAGGGGCGATTCATTAATTCGATCTGTTGGTGTTAAAGTGAACGTAAGTATGAGATTTAATATATCGTTAAACTAATGATATCTGTTGATGGATAAGTTTATGTATGACGTGACACGATGAATGTGTTATGTTTCAAGTAGTAATAGGTGAAATAAACATAAAGAACGTTTCTACGTGATTCGAAACAATGTAAAATACCCGTATGTCGAATATCTAAACAATTAACACTATTGGTTGATAAACACTTGTTTTGGTAATAGCTTGTGAGCAATTAATTTTGTGGTTTTACTCATTTTTATTACTTTTAAGTCGTTTAATAATTTTATTTATATCTAAATTTAATTAAATTAATTTTTTTTTTCTTTAAATTATTTTATTTCTTAAGAAAAATGAGTCTAAGTAAATAATATCTATCTAGTCGTTTTGATGGCGCCATTACAAAAAAAACAAAAGATACTTTGAAAATAGGACCAATTAAAAAAGGCAATAATGACATTTATTTGTTTGTGAATTGTATCAAAAGTATCCAATAAAAAGCTCATTAAACTTTTTTTAAATTTTAAATTTGAATAAAAATTCAATGAAGAACAGATATGTTCCATTTTACAACTATTTAATATTTACCACCATTATTACAAAATTAGAAAATTTACTACAAATTATTTATTACACTATATTTGTTTTCAGAAATTGATCCGTGTTTGTGTAATAGCGATACGTCTCTAACGGTTTAACCAAAATTCACCAATCTTGGTAATAATCAGATATCCGGATGTTCCATGTGATTTCGTGAAGATTTAGTAGTAAAAAAAGTGAAGATCAGTAGTAAAAGAAAGTAAAAGTATAATATTTTAGGATATATATCGAAATAATATAATAGCGAAAAAATCTACCAAACTATCAGATTAATTGTTAATTCTTTAATTTAAACTTATTGTATTTACACATATATAATATTGTTATCAATAGTCAAAATTAATATCCACAAAAAAAAAAAAAGATTTAATGTCAAGATTCTAAACCGGTTTTCTTTTTAATATTTGGAAACAAATCAACCAATTATATATTTTAATGGAAAAAATGAAAAAAAAACTGGAAATAAATATCACAGTGAAACAAATTTGAAATAATTTCTTGTTTTGAAAATTTAAATTTAAAAAAATCTGAGTTATTTTAGTCTAATAAAGGAAGGTTAAAATATATGTCACCTTTTTAAACGATAGATTAACATCTTCACTGCGTGTATGACGGTAAAAACGTAAAAACTTAAAAATTTTATGAGTATAATAATAATCTATTAAATTTGATATCTTAAAAGTGAAATTTTTTCAGATAAATTAGATGGAATTTGGAAGTAATACTATCTCAGTAGTATGTACTTTCTTTATATATATGTGTGTGCTTAGATCACGTACGTCACAATTATATATTTAACCAAATTTTTTTTTTAAGTAATTATATTTTTGTTAGCCGGAAGAGAATTGCTGCTATATTTCATTTACGTATCATCTATCAATAGTACTTTTTGGATTATATACAGTCTGATTCATTATGCAAACTTATACATTTACTGATTTTGATGTTAAGTAATTAAATTTTCATAGGCTTTACTTAATGCTAAAGGAAGTAAGCGCTTGTCATCTACATAATTAAAAGTATAATCTATTAGTATACCATTATTTTAACTTTGCATAAACAAGTGGCTCTTATGGATTATTAAATGATTAACATTTAAAATATCTGTAAAAAATGTGAAACATGTAAATGTTGAAAAAAAAAAACATATGTCCGCCTTTTGACGCTTGTGGACACAATCAAAATCGTTACGAGTTGGGAAAAACAAAACAGGCCAATTTTTGAGAATTTTCGTAAAGGAAAAGTTGGCACACTAATTATAATAGAGCTATAGAGACTTTTATAGATGGGTATTTATAAATAATATGGGTATGGGCACCCAATATAGTTACTTTGTAGCAAATAAATAGTTATGTTTGGTTAATTAACCTGTGGTCCCCATAGAAACATTTGTGAAAACGAAAGGTATGACTATTCTAGTATCGGATGACTTGATCTTCTCTACAAATAGCTTAGAACCATCCCAATTAACATTACATTTCTATTAAAAGATCTCATCCGAAACGATCCACACGTTTGGAAAATATTCTAATAATTTGCCAGCAGATATACAGGCAAATATAAGAAGGTAAGCCATTAAAAGAAGTTACCGTTCTTTGTTATGCGAAATAATCGACCTCAACGTGAATTTGTGGAGTAAATTTTAAGAGCCATAGTTTTCTTTTTCGATTGTTGAGATATAATATGCTTTTTCTTAAGTAAACGTATTGTATTTAGGAAATGGGTAATAGTGGCTGTGAATATAACGCCATGTTTAGTTAAAAAAGTGAATAACAAATATGATGGGTAAAAATTACAATTCGTAACTGTTTCTAAGCCATTTACAAAACTTTGAATAATAGTTTTACTGCTTTCTCGACAAAATTTGAAGAGTACAGAAAATTTTGTAATTTAACCATTCGCCATCTTTTGTGTTCTGTCTTGAAAAGTATCCTCCTTTTACCACCAAACGTCGCCTGATAAATTAATTTTCCAAATGATTACCATGTTTAGTAAAAGTATAAGCATTGATAAAAATTGAGTATAGTCTAATTAATTTAAGGTCACTAATAAAATTTTATCTAAGCATGGAGCATGAATCAAATATTGTCAAATTCTTTAATTTAAATGGCTTACACTTTACATTCAACACCAGAAGAGTGTATGTTATTTGAATAAATTTCGATTTTTTGCCCCAATTTCCTAGATCAAATTATTTTGTATTTTATAAATACGTATTTCCACTACAAAGTAGTCATCATTAGTATGAATTAGCTAGTTGTAATGATTCTCTGAGGAGATGTTACTCGTTGCTAATTTGGTGACGGTTTGCACGATAATTTATAAAATACAAAATAATTTAATCTAGAAAATTGGGGCAAAAAATCGAAATTTATTCGAAAAAATCCTAGAGTTCTCATTAATAATTATAAAAAAAAATGTTATTTATTGACCAAATTAATGACATTAAATCGTGATGAAAAAAACATTTGCTTTTTCTCGACCTTTATTACGAAATCTATCATCCACTTGCCTTATTGTAATGGAAATTACGCACAAAACACTAAATAAAGTATTATTATTTACAAAAAATGAATCTTCCAAATCTACTATACATGCAACAAATGAACGGATAAAAAAGTGTATGGAAATTTAAAAATCATACTAAATAATTTCTGTCCGTTATGTTTGTTGCATTCAACAAAAAGTAGTTGTACGTTTTGCGTTCGTTTGTGTATTTTAAATAAAATAATAAAATATTTTATATTATTATTAAAACAAAATTTTTACGTTTTGGTTAGTGTTTTTCATACTACGCGATTATAAAATTGTATGTTAATCTTATTTAGAATTTAGTTTTACACATTTTAACACATTTTTAGTATTATTTTTATTTTTTTTAATTAATTTTCTTTAATATTTCCCATATATTTCTTTAAATAAGTACTAACAACTAATTGATTTATTTATTTTAATTATATTACTTTTTAGTTATTCGAATTCTAATTTCTTATATGATATGCAGTTTTTTTTTTTTTAAATAATAATGCAGTTTTAATTTAAGATATTAAATAAAAATTGTTGAAAATGCAATTATAAAAATTGATAAAAAAAGTGTGTGAAAAGTAAATTTTTAAGTAAAAAAATATTTAATTTTGTACATAATTTTTTTTTTTTTTTTGTTATATAAAAGGATTTGGAAAATTAGTGAATTTTTGTGCGTCAATTTGGATATATTGTAGTGCTCATTCAATTTTATAAATTAATAAAAAATTAATTATTGCGGTATGTATTAATTATTAATTATTTTAATTTTTTTTTAATACGACTACTTAAAATATTTTTTATCAGTTATCATACTCAAAATTTATTTTATATATTTGAATATCATTTTGTATGTACCTATTATTATTTTGTATTTTTTATTATCTGATTAAAAAATTAAATAAATTGAAATATAACTAATATGGAGCAAAATATTTTAAAAATTCGAATTTAAAAAATCTCAGAAGTTCTTTCATTTCAAATAATACAATTTTTTATTGTTTCGAGCTGAATATCAAAAAAAGGGTGTAATGAATAGAATAATAACTTTATATTAGCTTTGTCAACCGGAATGCTGACATGAAACATAACTGAATCGCTTATTTAAAGGAAAATGTTTATGGGACACAATTGACTAGTTTTGCTCTTTTACGAATATTAAATCACTTTTTATATCTTGAATAAATCATAAAAGCTTCAGCTTTACTTTTTATTCTCTACATGACGAACAGACAGTCGAAAATGGACAAATCTTGTGAATCTTGATAATTATTACCTTAAATATTTTCTAGCATTACAAATTTTAGACTAAATTTTATTCACCGTTACGAATTGTATACAATTATATACCTTTATCCGATTTAATAGTATAAATTTAATATATTCTATATATGTTTAATATAAAAATTACTGACGTGGTTCAATAATTATTCGAGTGATATGATTGTCTTCTGATAAATCATTGTTCGGTTTGTGTTGACATAATTACTATCACAATTCTGGATCATTGAAGCAGAACAAATAAGTAGGATTTTATTATAACATATTCCGAGGCAATACTTTAAACTGAGAGATATTACCTGAATTATATTTAAAATAATATTTTCGAATTAAATATTATTTTCAAATCTGCAGAGCATCTATTTTACGTATTTTACGAATAAGTGCTCTCATATAAAATTATTGCAAGTTTTATCAAAATCTTTTATAAAAAAATTAATAATTTCATATGAATTATATAATTTCGTCATTCACAAAATTATGACGTCTTAAAAAATTTGTTATAATTTATATTTTTAATAGAAAGTGCACGCAACTTCCGTGAAAGTAAATGATTGAAGTCATCATAACTGTACCAAGTCAAGAAAGGATTTTAAATTTTTTTGTCAAAAAAATTAATATTTATATGCAAGTTTTTTTATTATGTAATTTTTTGTTTTGTTTTAAATGCCTTATATAGATATTTAATTTTTAAAATGAATACTTATTATTGAGGGTTAATATACCATGTAAAATCAATATGTAATCTTTAGTGTAAGATATAATTAGCTGCTGTTATTTTTATTTTTATTTATTTTATTTTTTTTTTTTTTTTTAATAATTCTTGCATCTTGTCTCTTTTATATTATTCGAATAATATAATTATTTTCAGATTCGTAAAACTCAATTTAAAATTACTTAATCTATTAAAGCGTCACGAGTAGCTAAAATTTATTGAGATCGTAGATCCAGAAAACCCCATAAACCAATTTGACTCATTTACGAACTTGATCTTATGTCTAAAATACATCACCAAAATTTAAGATCGCTATTTCTTATTTTGTTTTTGAGTAATTTTGATGATGGACAATCAGACCTGGAAAAAAGACTAATTTAGAAAGACTAATGAACACCTATACAACAATTTTGTTTGTGTGGTCAATATTTGCTACGGTTATTCTGCCATATTCTAAATAAGTTGAGTAAGAAAGTGGAAATAAAGTGAAAATTTTTTAGTTTTATTAGTTATTTATATGGCTTTCCACAAATTAATGTTCGATTCAATTAAAAATAAAATAATACGGAAATAAACAAATTATTTTAACATTCTAGAATATTTAAGAAGATCAATGGTACCTATTTTATATAACTTAAATAATTACTTTAAATAGATGACTTTCACCCGTCAAAAAGTAAAAGAAATTAAATAATTTGGTTAGAACTTGATCTAAGATATACTATTAATAGGTTTTTTTCTGCATCTTAAGGTCAAAAACATTTGAACCATTAGAGTAAATATAAATAGTATTTTAAATTATTAACAAACATTTTTTATCATTCCATTGACGTATAATTTATTAAAGAAATTATAAAATATAATTTTTTTCCTCTAACTAATAACAGAGGTATTTAAAGACACAAATTTTAAAGAAAAAAAGTTATATACATAAATGAAAAAAGATACGCTGTGCATTTTTATGCGAACTTTTAAAACTAAAAGTTAGATCAGAAAGGTGTAACATGGTAGAGAAAGAAAATCTTTTAAAATATCGATTGTACCAACTCAATTAAAAAGATGTCCTTGTAAATTAAAAAAAAAAACACTGCCAAAATATCCTCGTGTTACTTTAATAGCTGTATGCCTCGTACGTCTTCAATGAATAAGTTGCAATTTAGATATGAGATGAAATAAATGAATAAAATTTGTTGTACTAATAAGCTAACTAACGAAGCTTAATTTTTTTTCGATTTTCTGTTAAAATTTGTTTTCCCTCTATATCCAGAATAATTGCAACATAATTCAAATCACTGACTCGTATATCGTGAGGAAGTTTTATGTCTATTAATGACAGCGTATTTTTAGCGATTGCAAAGGATCGTATATGTTTTTCACGCATAAATGTGTGTTAAGGTTTCGTTATATTCTTCTTAAAAACCCAATTGTGCTTAGTGTTTGAAAACAGAAAAAAATGGGGTATTTTTATCGGAAAAGAGTAACACGATAGTAAAAAAATTTACCAAACCTTTCGAGTAGCGAAATAAAGGAATTTAAAAGGGGATTGCAAAAATATACATCTTTATATAATAAAAAGATATGTCTGGCTTATTTTATATATGAAGCTATACTTTTACTAAAGAATTTCTTTCTTTTGATTGTCTATAATTGTCTATATGAATTTCCATGACAACAATTGTTGTTATTTATCTCATTTTTTTTTCTGGCTTTAGCTATTTTTAGCTATATAGCCATTACCCAAAGTGGATTATTATTATTAAACAACAACAGTACACAGTAATGCTAGTTGGTCACCCATCCAAATACATATTGTGACTGCTGTTGCTTAACTTTTATTAGTTGGGCTGAGCATGTCATTACGTTACGTCAGGCCGGCGTCCATATTTATCTCATTATGAAAATCAAATAATGATTAATTATAAAAAATTTTCAATTTGAAAATTCAAAAGAATAAAATGGTACATAAATATTTGTTTCGTATAAATTGTACATATTGATTTCTTTGATTGCATTAAAAGATTTTCTTTTTATTTTTTGTGCGTATTCATATAACAGCAGAATGTTTTTTAATTTCTTAAAATATTTTTTGCTTTGTATTAAGCTTTTATGGCATTACCATATTAATTAGTGGTTTCTTAAATAATTATCCAACTATGTTTTTTAGTGCACTAGGTTTAAATTTTCTGTTTTGCAGACGGTTTTTTGATTTTTTAAATTGTTTACTTTATTGTAATAACTATTTTGCATTTTCTTGATTAAATTTATAAAGTACATCATACGTTTTTATGAATGCTAATTTGTAGTATTGAAATTGTAGATGTGGTATTATAGAAATTGCTAAAAACCACAATATTTAATATGATTATTAAGAGGTTGTTTACATTAAAGTTCTCATTACAAATAGCGTATAGGTCTTCATAATCACTAAACCTAATTTATGGAACAAAATTTAGGTTTACTAATATTTGCCCCACTGTTAGGTATAACTTGGTATTTGTTACAAAATTTGAGTAATGATACGAAATTTCATACTTCACATTAGAATGTGTTTCAATACTTTACACAACTAAAGCTCGATAACTTGACTTTAATAAATGAGGCAATTTATCAAATTGTTTCATTTCAACATTCAGGCTTTATATTTGATGTCAAATATGGATCACCCCCACCGTCTATTATCGAGGGCTAACCAAATTTTTGAGTTGTTAATTTATATTATTGAACTATAACCAAATTTAGTTTTATTACAAAATAATATTATGAAATCATCTATATCGTAATTCGTATCCATGTTTTATAACGTTCAATCTCAAAATATATTTAAATGTATATTCTCAAATATAAAAATAGTAATTTTATAAAATGCCTTTTACGATTTTTTGTATAGACAGTATATTTTACCTATACGACTTATTACGACTCCTTTCGACAAGACACCTAAACATCAAATCTATTGCGCATGCTTACGTCTACCGATAAGCAACTAGCCGACTATTGTACAATGGCCTTTGGTGAATAAAAATAAATATTTTACATTAGGCAAAACACATCATATGTCAATATCTATCAAATTTTAAAAAATGTTCCAAAATTAGTTTATTCTATAATGTTAGTCAATCGCGTTTTAATTTCAAATCTTTTGTTTAGTAAATAAAATAATAATAATTATTCTTATGAATAAAATTATTAATTAATAATTTAATAGTTTGTCGATTTAATAACTTAAGCGTTAATTGACATGTAAATATTTATATAAAATAATTACATATTATTAAAAATAGTAAATTATTATTTATTTAAAATGCTACCTCTACACATCTTAATTAATATCATAAACAATCAATAAAACAAGTAACTATTGTCATTTGAACTTTATCCGTAGTGTGCATAATACATGGAAGGAGCTTGTTAATCGATTGATACGCCACAATTAACATAATATAAAATTTTCTAATAAAACATCTGTATTCTGGTAATTGGTATTTAGTCGATTGTTTTCACGTAAATTGTGTAACAACTGTCAAACAGAAATTATCTGACATTGAGAGGAAACGATGAAAATTATAGGATAATTTAAAAAAAATGGTATTTAACTGTAGTTATTAACGTTGAAAACTGTAAGAAGGATCATCATTCATTAGTATAATCATAATTCAGAATTTTTTTAGTATAATTTTTAATTAAATGAATAATGATTCATTTAAATTTCTTAATCAATTTTTATAAACCTGTGTTAAGTGATAGAGACCTCTATAGAGTCTATTAATAAAGTCAATCGGTAATATAAGTTATATTTTTTATTAATTTTCGAGAATAAATAACTAAAAGAATACTTATCCAAATGTTATGAAATTGGAATGCACAATTTTGACATAAATATATAAATTTGGATTTTTACTTTAGAATCCTTATTACGGGAAAACCTCTTCGTGAATGTCCTCCGCTTTTATATCAAGATTGTGCATATTGAATTTCATTACATATGGATAATTATTTTGTGAGTTATTTATGCAAGAAAATTAAAAAAAAAAATACGATATATATATATATATATATATATGTATATATATATATATATATATATATATATATATATATATATATATATATATATATATATATATATATATATATATATATATATATATATATATATATATATATATATATGTATATATCAGTATAACGACATCAGTTAAATATAGTTAAAGTTATCGCTATTTTGGTAATTATTCAATTATTTTTGTTTGACATATGTTAAACAATTTACATGCAAACAATCGAATAAGTAATTATATTTTCAAGAATGCAGATGTTTTTTTGAGCAAATTTACCTACTGATGGTACCATCTAGACAATACCTAGAGTGATGCTTTGACCAAGTCCATTTTAGAAACATCTCACGTATCAATTACTTTTTCAGAGATAATTCGGCGCTCGAAACTTACCCATGTTTTTTCACTTAAACACTGATATCTATCTTATGAGCCATTCATCCTATTTTAATGAAGTTTTATTTATAAGTATATGCGTAGTATCGGTTTATATAGGTCATTGAAATTGGGCTAAAATTGATTATTCTGGAAAATCATTTATAAAGAAAAAAAATTAGAAACGAGAAAACGTTAAAAAAGTTAGCTTACTGTCACAAGTTAGATTCTTGTTTTTATCACTTGTTACATTATTTCCACTATTAATCCGAACAAACAACTATACACCTGTAAATTTTTAAACTTTATAACAAACAATATTGATAGACTGTGCGAAATTTATGTCTATGTTTCTCTGATATTCTTATAAACAATATTACCTGTGTTTCAAAAGTATAACATCATGGATGTGCTTCTACATCTGGAAACATCAAAATATGCTAATATACAATATTGATGAGGTCATATATACTTTCAAAACACACACAATATCAACGTGTGACGTAAGATGTTATACTTAATTCCGGAACTATCAGGATGTGCGCCGTATTGAATCTAAAGTTTTTTTAAATTTGAACTTTTTAATTAGAAAAAAAATTGAAAAAATAAAAATTGTTCTGTTACGAAACTTAAACACACTGTTAAGTATATATAGGGCAAATGAAGCCCACCTTACTTAAATAGATGCTATATTTTTTTGAATTCTAGGGATAAAACATCTACAAAGTTTATTTGATTTATCATTAAACTGTAAAAAATACAACAAAAGACATTACTTTAAAAAATATTTTACTTTTAAAAAGCTAAAGAGGCCGTATTGAACCGCCGTATTATAATACCTGTAAACAAGTAGTTTTTCTTTAATCATCTGCAAAAGGGCTCCTTAATATTGTTCTTAAATTAGAAAAAACAACTTATGAAACTTTCATTATACGTGTCTTTTAGTAATTACTCTCGGGTTAAGCAAAAATACTTTTCAAAAAGTATTGTCTTTTCTGCGAGAAACTAGGTAAATCAAATTAAAAAAGTGGCTATTTCTCTTTGAATAACGAAAGAACACATTGTATTTATTTAAAACTATAATTAATATAGTTAAAGGAGAAATATAGATTTAACGTCGTTAACGTATATGGCTATGGTCACGTTTTTTGTAGTATTTTCATTGATATTATGAGGTCCTTCTTGACTACTTACCATGAAAAATTTATCGTACACTTTTTCAATTCTTGGAAATATTCTGTCACCCATTTTAAGATGCGCCTACAAATGGCTTTTTGTAAAATAGATACATCCATGTTTGCGAATCATTTCTGCTACATGATCCTTTTCTTGGACTTTATTCAATATAGAACCTAGAACCATGAACCGAACTTTTCAAACTTTAAACCTTTGTCACGGATGCAAGCTTTTTTAAGATCGATAAGACCGTAAATTTGCGTTGGCTTGTTAGCCGGATGACTATATCTTAGAACAAAATGAAAAAATTGAATTAATATGAATCTGAATGCAAATTAAAACATTAATCGTTTCCTACGGTTCCTTATGTCCAAACAATAATTTTTATGTTAATATAATAATTAAACATTTTTAATAATTAAACATTTTTAATGGTTTTATTTGATCAAAAGTTATAAAACGGTGCAATAATTGTTACTTATTTGACGAATCGTTCGTTACTGACATTATGACGTCCCAACGGCTTTAATTCATTGAGACTAAACCAAACAAAGGCATCTATGCGTAAGGAAATATTTTTCAAATTTATTTAGGCCTCAAATTTTGAACGTGGCCCTCTTATTACCACTTGGGCCTTATCTGCCTCAGGTACCATGTATGTAGTTGATTTTTATAAACTCTTTTGTAACATACGTTACTCTTGAGACTAAACCAAACAAAGGTATCTATGCGTAAGGAAATATTTTTCAAATTTATTTAGGCCTCAAATTTTGAACGTGGCCCTCTTATTACCACTTGGGCCTTATCTGCCTCAGGTACCATGTATGTAGTTGATTTTTATAAACTCTTTTGTAACATCAGTAACTCTTTAATATCTTCCGTATTAAACTTTTTTTTAAATCGTGTATACCATCAACCTTGCTTCCAGACGACATCATCACCATTCAAAAACATGGTACCATGTCAAGCTTGTCAACCTTGAATACTTGTGTATCAATAGCCGACCTCCAGACAAACAGTAAACTATAAAAATTTTAAATAAGTAATTTTGAACTTAGTAAAAAAAATGAATTTATCTGAAATTATGAAAACATTTTTAAGAAACATAAAATAATTGATTTAAATTCAACGAACTTGTTATTATGCAATGGATTTGCTATAACAAGTTAGATTCACTGATTTCATTTGTTAGGAGTGTTAATCTAGATCATTAGATCACATATTCATTTAGATTTGTATTACATATGTAATTTTAATGTAGCACATTGTTTGATCGCAGTTGACCAAACAGTTTTTCATCAATATAAACGGTCAGGTACACAAAATGAGACACTTGATATCAGATTATATCAAAGAGTACTTGGGCCATTTAAGTACCGATCTTTGTATAATTCTGTAATTTTTTTAAATGAGGGATCACAGTATCCTTAATACGGACACCACGTTTTCGCAGTAATCAACCCTTCACGTAAGGAGCTTTTATTTATTAGAAAGAAGTGAGAGTTGAGTTGAGTCAAAATAGTAAATGTGTAAAAAAGTTGGAGATAAGAATTGTAGAGAGTTTGGCAATTATAAAAAATAACAGAACAAGAGTCAGTTGTTTTTTACACATTTACACAAAGAATTTACCTGTATGGGCCAAATCAACACATTTCAGAAAGAAATTCTCCTTCATTGTTTCAGATTTACTTAAACTTTGATAAACGTATACTATTAAGACTAAGAAAATTCGAGATATGTAAATTTTTCATAAACTAGCCAAAAAACTGCAAAGGCATATCTTTTAAATTGTTCTAGAAGCGACCCGAATTAAACTATAGGACTGGAAGATATGTCATTTTGCATTATGATAAGAGTATGGTATAACACGGTTAGGTCAAAAAGGTGAGTTGATTTGGCATGCGAATGACCTGTATGCGAAATTTACACATGGTTGTGTGAAAAATCAAGGCGCTCTGGCTCTGTTATTTTTAATACTAGCCAAATAAACAAAGGCAGTTTTAAGTATAAAATTATATGCTCTATAATTTGTATTTGAATTTTTTTTTCTTACTCTCTGACTGCTGCATGCTACCTTCCATTCATATGCCTCATTCTATTATTTTAATTTATTTTGTACAATTATGAATTATTTAATAAAACAATGATAAAAGAATTGAATTGAATTACCCTAAAGACCGAACTCAACTCTGAACCATTTCAAATATTTAAAAGATGATAACTTGCTGGGTTGATTCTTGTCAGAACGTCGTTTCCATATTTCCCATTCTCCGATTCATAACTGAACAAAATTATTATCTTTTAGAACGACCGTTACTCACATTGCACACGAACACGAACACCACATCTGTTGAAGATTCTTTTCTATTTGGACATAAACTAAATAAGTAAAGTAAAATTCTTGTTCATTTAATTACGTACTCTGTTCTTCCGTCTATACTCCACAATCTTTAACTATAAGTAAACTATTGAGTTAACAGAAATCTCCGACCTCGCTTGTCATAATAAGTTACTTTAAAATTAATTGACCTCCAAACTTGGTCTCCGCTTGCGACCTCACTTCTTATAATGTATATTATAATCTACATAAATACTATGTCTCATTTAAACTTTAATTTTTCAAAGTAAAAAAAAAAAAAAACAAGAAATTAAAATTTGTAAATTAGTGTTTGAAAATAAAATATCTAATTTAATGGTACGCTCATTTTTATGAATACGGTTAAGGAATTTCGCAGATAAAATTATAACTATGCCTTTCAATTTCAAATTTTGATAATAACCATTGCTTTTCATCACTTGAATCGCTAATAATTTTTTTCGGGAATGATTCAAAAGTAGGGAAATTTTTTGTTTTATTCTTTTTCATTTTTAATGAGTTGCTATACTCTATATAACATTATTGTGAAATATTTATATAAATGAAATTTGTAAAAAGAATCTTTGAAAATAAAGTACCTATTTACATAGTACGGTCACTTTGGAATTTGATCAAAATTGTCAGAAATATATATTGAAAATTTCTGTAAAGATTCTAATGCCAATATATTGTTTAGTAGTAATTTTTCGCAAATAAATTGAACCAACTATAAAAAATGAATTAAAATTTAAAATTCAAATAATTGCCTTGTTACCCATTTATGCCGAGAAATGAATAACGCAAACTTCGACAAGTACTTGTCTAAAGCAAAATATAATTTATAATACTTTTTTACTTTTTGGTACATTTTTTGAAGTTAGTTTTATTTATTTTACTTTTGACTGTTGCATATACAGCCTCATATTTTCCAGCCGGGAAAATGTCTCTTGGGTGATACACAGCCCCCAAAAGTTATTTTTGCACTCTTTTTTGTTTAGGGTAGGCATTTTCCCACATCCTCTTAGAACTGGTAAAAAAACCATTCAAATTTGACAACGCTGTGAAGTCAGGTGTGTTCTTCATACATTAAAAAAACATGTTGAATTGACTTGAGAATTTTTCTTTTTTTCGCCTGCAACTGAATCTATACTAATATTATATAGAGGAAACTTTTGAATTTTTGTATGCAGTTTTGTATATAATGAATAAACTTGAAAACTACTGGACCGATTTGAAAAACTATTTCACCGTTGGAAAGCTACACTATCCCTGGCTGACATAGGATTTTTTTATCACTGTATTCCACGGAAGCGGAAACTACTCTAGTGAAATCACATGACGTCCACTAGTATTATATATAAGTAGAGGTAACATTTTCATAATAACCACCAATACACCGTAATGTTTTACACCACTTGATTTGAATTAAGATTGATTATTCACATGGCAAAAATTATATCAACAATTTAAATGGTCTGCTCATAATGATCTCAGTATTGTTTGTTTTCCAGTATGTATATTTCTGTTTAATATAATTTTTAAATGTAAGGAAACCAAAAGTTGTTACTTGATTGAATATAATTAATATTTCATTCAAGGAAAGTTGAAATGAATTAATAAATATAAAAATAAATACTTTTAAAATATTTGTGTAGGGTGTAAACCGTACTATATTTGGTACTCATTGAAAATACACTTGTTGTGTTCCGGTGTTATTTGTTTTTTTATAGCTAAAATAATATATAAGTGATGATAACAACTAACATTGTTAATTGTATAAATATCCAGCATATGACTTGTAGTGCTTGACTCGATTATCAATGTTTGAACTATTTTTAAATATTCGCATTAATAAAATACTCTAAATATGCAGTCTATACAATTTTTATGTAATTAATAATAATGTTGGTAATGAGATAAAACATATGTTCAAGCAATCAAATAGCCTGGATACAGTATTTGATACAAAATAATTGTTTTCGACAATTTTTTGGACATCAGAGATTATTATTGAATTATTCTTGTAGTTATAATATAAATAATCTCAATTGGTAGGTATCACCTTCTACCTCTGTTATTAAATCTGACAACGTAAATTGGACCCCTCGGTTATTAAATCAACAGATAATATAATAGAAAAACAAAATAATTCAAAAATTTTGGAAGAGCTATAAAACATAATTTGTAATTTTTCAATTGAGAAACTTTTTTTTACAAGAAAAACAACTGGAAAAAATTTTATATACTTTTTGGTTTTGTTTTTTATAATAAAGTTCAAAAACCAATACAAAATACCGAAAAAAAATTTCTTTTTAGTAGTCATTGACAAACCAATTTTATCATCTATGGAACTGGAATAAAAAAATTTAGTAATAATTTTTGATAATAAATATATTAAAGTATCAATTCCATAATTACACGATTGATTTATATATTGAAAAAATTATTTCCCCCAAGTCTGATTAATTATTGAAAAGATAAATAAATATTAATGTTTTATTTTTGTTTTTTTAAACAACCGGTTAAATTTTACTAGTATAATATTGTAATTTATAACCGGACCTATAAACAAGATTTAATATTCAAATTTGTCCATGATTAAAAATATTTCTCCAGCATTTAATCAGTTTCAATTTATCTTACGTGAGTTTTACATTAATTTTGTGAGTGGTTCATTATTGTGGAATAAATTTTTATCTATCGTAAGATACGTTAATGTGAGTAAAATATGTAATTCTATTTGTTATAGATTTTAGAAAAAATAAATAGTGAAATGGTTGTCGTACATCTAATTAATTTTTAAATTTACATTTATTGAAAATAAATTATACTTGTACTATTAACTATTTTTAATGTAATAATATTATTTTATTATAATTATTATTATTATTATTAACAATTAATCTAATTAATATATAATTCTCAAATTTATATACATTTCTAATTGTAACCGCTACATATAATTCAGTTGAAGGATGACGGGAAATGACGGGATATTTTGTTCTTAAATTTAATTCAGTATTATGCTACTTCCGGGAAAAACAACATACAATGAATGTTGCGCGCGTTTTTTGATTCATTAATATACTTTAACATTAATGAATAAACTTAAAATCTATACATTCTTAATATCTTTGAAAATTATATGTCTGTGGGTGCCATGTCAAAACGATGCAACAGATATACGTGATTTTTGATACAAAAATTGTGGATTATGTGATTTTAGGCAGAGTCTTATTTTGAAACAAATTATTTTAAGTTTGGGAAAATATTTAATCCATCTAAAAATAATTGAATAGTTAAGCATTAACAAAAAACAAAAAAAAAACAAATAAATAAAAATATTATACTTAGGTATGGGGGAGAACGGGGTAATGGTGATCACTTCAGAAAAATGTGAATAAAGACAAAATTAAAATTAAACGATATACTTATTTTAATCAATTAAACATATTCTCTAACAAATGATCTTTTATTTGGAAACTTTTATTTAAATAAAGAGGAAGCTTAAATTAAAAAAAAAAAATTCACAATCATGAACCACACACGCGGTTAATGGCGGTCTTGTTTCGGCAAATGGTGGTCTAAGATCCTAAAGTATATTTCACCTATTGCACAAATAGTGTGACCAGAAATCCACATAGAATGCATCGGTATATTTTTTTTTTCTGTCTAGTTTGAAGAGTTGTAAATGATATTTCCATGAGTTTCGCCACTTTTCTCATAGATTCACCTTTATCGATAAGTTTTATAGCTTTTTCCAAAATTTCTGTTGTCCATTTCGTCTTTCCGGTAGACCTACGTCTTAATTTTGGCATCTTTAAAATAAAAATAAATAGAAATCAAAATCAAATATGTAAAGAGTTTAAAGAGCGGATATGTGTCCAGGGCTATAAGATGAATGTTTTTTTGATATTCAAGAATTGTAAAGTCTATTTTTTTTTATCATAATCGATCAAATAGAATTAAGATGCACCAATTTCGATTGTGTAGTAGCAACTGAACAAGGATTTTCCGGCAAACAAGATGGTATAATACGAACGTCTGTTCGTATATACATGCTTTAGCACTACTACTAATTCGATTTTGACTGATGATGATGACCGCCATTACCCATTTTTCCTCTATATATAATATCATATAACTGATATAAAAATTTTTTATATCAAGAATAACACTTTATTTTTCATTATGTAAATGGGGTTACAAGCAAAATTTTGGTATTCATGTTTATGGAATCACATAATTAGCTCATTTCCATTTATCCACACGTCCGTTCGTCTGTCATCAAGGTAAAAAAAGTAAAGAGATAACAAATTGAAATTTTGGTTGTGCGTTCTAGGAGTAAAAAGTAAGTTCGCGAAAATAAGCATTTGCCCATTGGGTCCAGGACCTTAACTTTTGAACTATAAATGATAGAAACAAATTTCAAAACAAAACGTGCTTATTTTATTAACACAAACAACATTTGTTTGAACCAATTTTTTCGTAAAATGTTCGCCTTTGTTGCGTAGAGTTTTAATTTATAGCATGATAATCGAAAACTCGTTTTGTTTATATTTTAGTGCCAATTTTTGATAAAAATTTATTTTGGTTTGTCTTTCTTAACACCAGTAAAGACAACAACATTTTATTATTAATTATTTTTATTTAAAACGTAATAGGTATATTTCAAAGACTATTTCTTCATCAGACGTTTTTAGTTGAAAAAAATTTTATTTGTAAGCAAGTTTTTGGTTGTTACGAAAACTTTTGAATTATATATTTGGTTTGGAAATGCTGTTAACCTAGTAAATGTGCATTTCTAACCCAAATATATAAATTTTCGTAATAACCAAAAATTTTTTACAAATAATATTAGAATAATAAAAAATAAATCAATCAAAATTATTAATAATAAAGCCTTGTTATTAAAGTTTTAATAAGTGTGAGCCTAAAAAATAATTTTATAATTATTTATGAGAACTTTAGGATTTTTCGAATAAATTTCGATTTTTGCCCCAATTTCCTAGATCAAATTAATTTGTCATCATCAGTATAAATTAGCTAGTTGAAATGATTCTCTGAGGAGATGTTACTGTTTGCAAACTGTTACCAAATTAGCTTCCTCCTCAGAGAATCATTACAACTAGCTTATTTATACTGATGATGACTACTTTATAGTCGAAATACGTATTTATAAAAATAAAAATTAATTGGATCTAGGAAATTGGGGCATAAATCGAAATGTATGCTAAAAAATAAAAATCAATTTTATTATCGTATCTCTATTTTTATTGTTTATTAATAAATAATATGTAACAAAAGGAACATAGCTCCTACCGGATGTCATCCAACACCATTCGTTTTTTTTCTACTATTGACCCTCAATTAAAACGAAACGACAACAGAGCCACGAGTAAACACATATTTGATAAAATTTCATTCTCCAAACTGATTTTGTTATTATCTGATCGAAAATTTCCAATTAGAATTTTGAATGTATAAGAATAATTATGCAGATATTTTTATAAATTATTTAATTATCCATTTAATGATGCTAGATGATGTTCAAAATGTACTCGCCTTTTCATACGATTGTTAATTATTTATGAGCTATTAAAATTGGACAGGTTAATTAACCTGAAATCAACTATTATTAATTTGTAATTTGATATTTTATCTGTAAAATTCTATATCTTGCATATTTTCAGATTGGAAAGTATAGACGAGTATATAAAAAATGGAATAGCTCCTAAAATTATTTTCAAATAATAAACTGATTATTTATTAAGAATTAGAGGTGAAAACATCAAGACAAAGCTTTTACTTAGTGATACTTGTCTTGATGTTTATACTGATCCTTCATCCTCTAATTCTTAATAAATAATTCATCACACAAGATCTTGATTAATAAAAAAAAATGAGTAATGATGGAAAAATATTTCCTATCTTCAAGTTTTGAAAGAACTATATGTATTTGCTAATCAAAGAACTAAATCTGCTCTAAAATAAAATTGTAAATGGTAGGCGACAAATGAAAATTGATAGAGCTGTGTTATCAATTATCTCAGGTTCTAAACAGTAAAAAATTTGGAACCTTCGATTTATAAATAAAAATTATTCTTAATCTATGAAAAAGATAAAAATCTGTAGAAAAAAATTTTTAGAACGGTTTACAACGATGATTTTATTTAAAAAAAATTGTTTTGCATAAAAAAAAAATTTTGTCGTATTTATCGGCAATTAATATGCCAATAAATTAAATGCATACATAAAAATAAAACCTAATGAAAATTAAGTCTATTCTTAAAATAAAATCAAAAATTATTATGCAAACGATTCAGAATTTTTAAATTTAGTTAACTATCTAATATACTTACCACTATTTCTATTTGTTGTCAGTATATTTTATCATATTGGTAACATTTATTAATTAAATCTATTTTAATCTATTTAGTTTTCTAGTTTTTTTATTTTTAAATTCTTTTTATAAATTTATTTGTCTTGTTAATTGATATTATTTATTAAACATATTTTAATTTATGTTTACAAAATTTCTTATCTTATTTGAACGGGAATTCAATATGGAAAATGGTATCGACATGGAAATATAATCACATTTTTATTTTATACATTGAACAAAATCCAAAACTTTTATTAATGCGGAGAAATAAAATTGAAAAAAAAAAAATTTCTAAAATAAAAATTTATAAACGAAAAATACAATAATTAGTTTATTATTATTATGTATTTTTTGTTTTTTTTGTCCCAATAAAAAACTGGTGGGCTGATTTTTATATTACGTAATTACACGTCGAATAAATGCTAGTTTATTTTTTCAAGAAGTAATCGAGTCGAGAAAAAACGAGCATACATATACAATGGCATCTCTTTAAAAGCGTTCGATATATGTTCTAGTAAGGATATATCAAAATTCGGGATTCACAAAATCAGCCCAATTAAAAGAACTGGCAAGTTAATAATTAAAAAAAAAATTAAAATATAAACACAACTGTGTTTTACATAAATTATTTTAAATTTCTTATATAAGAGATTCGTAATATAAATGTTTACTAAATTTTATAAAAATTGGTCAAGAATTTTTGTTTTAAAGCCAATTTAAAATTATTAATTTTATTGAAAAAAAAATTCCATTGTTTTGAAATATTAATATTGAAAAAAAAAAAAATAGACATAGCATAATTTTTTGAAATGTATAATGTCAGATAATTATTATTCGCAATTTTGTAATCACAAATCAAATCATGTTTAAAGTAAATTACGTAACATTATTTTTAAATTATGATGACACTAATTTTTATTATTTTTTTTAAATATAATTTCATTTTTTGATTTTCTGATGAAAACATTTATTTAAATATTTACGACTTATTTGTTAAGTACCTGTAAACTTTAACCCATGAGCTAATTGTTATTTCAACTTACTATTTGAACTTTACACTTTAACTATATTATAAATGTGAAATACACTGCCCATAATGGATACAGAACTTTCTCGTGATATATGAATGGGTTTAATGAAATATGGGTTTAATTATACTGGACGGCTTGACCAATTGACTTGAAATTTGGGTACATATTATATTCAAAAATGCATTTTCTTGAAATTTGAGTGCATATTATATTCAAAAATGCATTTTCTGCCTTTCAATGACAAAAAATTCTCTGTAACATAAATCTGGCATTTTTTTTACTAGTTTTTCTTTTTCTACAAGGTAATCTTTCTGGGTTAATCTAATTTTCTTAAAATTCAAATGACTTGTAGAAACAAACTTTCACCATGCATACTCATTTTCCAAAAAAAAAAAACAAAAAAAACTATTTGTCAAGTTTAATGAGAACGAAAATCATATGCCAAAAAATTACAAAATTCCTTTCAGAAGTTTGGTTTTTACGTGATTGTAAATATGATTTTAAGTGAAACTAATCGGAAGGTCGAGATAAAATTAAAGATGCGGTTCGATTTATGTAAAATATTAAAAAATAGCTATCCAAATGCTATAAAATTTGATATGTACTCCTGACATAAAATCGGAACTCGGGTGGAGTTAATTGCGTAAAAACTTTTCTAAATATAAAATAAAATGTTTACTTTTACTTTAGAAATCTTTTTCAAAAGAAACTCTTTGATGCACTCTCCGTTTTCATATCAAGATTGATAACAAAATTCAATTATTATTTTTTTTGGTTATTTCTGCGCGAAAATTGAATAGAATACAATTGGCGATTGTCGTTATTATAGAGGTCTCATTTTTTATCAATTCTCATTAAAACATCATTAACAAGCCTCGTTCCTCCTGTAACGTAAATAATCAATTTTTCCAACGTTTTATAAAACACTGAAAACGCTTTTAAATTTTCAATTTTCACAAAATAGTTTTGTACATATTTTAGTATTCCAAAATATTCCGATAGAATGAATGATTGTAATATCTGATAAAGATTATTTTTAAATGGTCAGACTGCAGATTGTCAAAAGTAAACTTTTTTGATTAAATATCGAAACACAAATAAAAATGTGATGTCAAAATGGGGACTTTACTTTTTGGGAACTGCACGTAGTACATAAGCAGATAGTAGAAATTTAACCTTAACTTTAACAATAATGAATTTTTGAAATAAATTTTAATGGATTTAAATTAATTTACTTAAGGGGGGAGCCTGCTTTAGAGGCTTCAAAAAATCGAGAATTTTTTCGAGAATTTTTTTGGGAAGGAAATAATTATTCGATTGCAACGAAACTTTTAGGTTTCATTGTTATATATTTCTACTGCCTTCTCAAGTTTTTTCATTAAAATACATGTCATATTATGCCTGGTACAAGGATTTCGCCAAGGCGCCTCGAGCGTACATGTGTCGTGCGGCGGGAAAGATGCAGGTCGCAATTTCCATCTGAAACAAAAAAAAACAAAAAAAAAATTTTATTTTCAATAGTATATCTTCTAGTTAAACCAAGAAAATTCAAAGAAAAGTGAGAAATTCAACAACTTTTTGCATATTAAAAAAAAATCATGTTTTTGGAAAAAAAATTCACTTTAGATTGTTTAAAAAGTGGGATAATTATAACTTTTTTAATTTTTAAGGTTCAAATAAAAGAGAATTTAATTCTGAATACAATAAATGTCTCGTTTCGATAGGACGTAAAATTTTTTTCCAATCTTTCCCGCCAATTAGCAAAATGCGTAAAAATGAAAAACCGAGAAATCGCTCGTCAAAGTTTTCGTACATAAAAAATCGTAATAATCTTGAACTTACCACAATAATGTGCTAATCAGCGATTCCTGGTCATAGCGTAACAATTTAGACTCTTCGAAAAACTGGTTTTCACCCTGATGTTCGAGTCTGTGGGCTGTTCTGTCCTCTTTACTTGAAAATTCGTCGCGCCTGTTTTGTCGGGTGACGCGCTCCTTGTCGACTCCCTCTGCGAAATTGTTGCATTGCTGTTCATTTTTCAAGTCTAATAACTGCATGGTTTTCAATACTGCACTCTAGCCTTCATTGAACATTCCTCCAGCGATGTAAGCAGCAATCTCGACGATTTTAATGCCTGAGTTAAGGTGTTTAGGTGCGATGCGCCACACAGTGGCTCCATAATGACCTTCTACGAATAGTTTATAGTTTATAGTGTCTCGAAGGACTATTAGCCCCTTTGGATACGTACAATAAGTACAATACAAACAATAGATTGAGGGGCTGAGCGTGGGCACTCCGAGCAATCCGGCCGCTCGTACCTACCTGCTCGACGCTTGCTCACTATTTCTTCTGTAATTCCGAAAATAATTTGAATTTGCTTATGAAATTTAAGGGACACATTCTTGGATAGTTCGGGAAGACATTTGTGCAAAAAAAAAATCGTTTTTTTTTTGAAGCCTCTAAAGCAGGCTCCCCCCTTAAGATGTTTTTATTATAGCTATAACTTTTTTTTAAATGCCCAGGATAAATAAAAAACATCTTCTAATTTCACGCTCATATTTTTTATAGTTTGTCATGATACTGTCATACTCAAATCAAAAATCTAGATTAGAATTAACAGTCACAAAAAATAAGATTAGTAGTTAAAATTTAATCTAAATGGGTATAAAGTAAAAAAAAAAAAAATGTTGTCATTAAACTTGACCCTAAACATTACAGACGTTCAAAGTCATTTTTGAGGCAAATAAATTTGTATTGTATTTAAATTTTTATTAACAAAAATATTTAAAAATTTGACGGTCAAATTATAAAATTCAACAATTTAAACAGTGCATAAAATGCACGATTGTTACTTAAAATATCTATATAGCATCAGATAAAGATATGGGAGATATTTTATCCTTTCTTGAGTATCTCCCCCAAATCGTTACTCTCTATATGGTGTCGCTTTTGTAGAGTAGGGTTTTTTGTAGGATAGGAATTCCAAATTGGCCTGTTTATGTGTGTGTTTGTTTGTATGTTTGTGTGTGATAGCGATATTGTATTGAATGTTTAATTCAAAATTCGCCATTCTGTCAAACGGGTCACTAACTTTTTTCGTGTAATTTTCATGTTTTTTCTTTTTTCTTGAAAATGTCTTTAACGACTTTCTTCAAACTTTGTATGTTCCCATTTTATGCTCTACAACATTTTTCGTGGAAAATTCAAATATGAAAAAAAAATTCTTCGACATATTTAGCTACACTGTACATACTAAGTGAAAGTTGAATAGTAGGTAAAAGAAAGTCCTATGAATCGCGTCGCAGCAGATTTTAGTTAAATGAACGGGTTGTTTACTAAATTTAAATTTTTATCAATTTTTTACCTACGTGCGATTTAATTCCAGCATATCGCAATACAAATTCAAATTTAACCTTAGCGTGATATAATTACACTTCAACACAAAGGCAATATCAAAATAAATAAATAGTATTTAATAATGAAATGCCTTTCAATTATTGAATAAATATTATTATAACACTTAATACAAATAAAATATTACAATTAATAATAATAATTTATTTCTTATTAAATAATAATCATAATTAGATGTAAAATGATGCAAAAATTGAATAATGTGATGAACAAACCAACTCTTTGATTTTGAAATAAATTATTATGAAATTGTATTTTATTTATATATAATTTTATAAAATTCTCTTTTCTAATCAATCGTCGTAGATGATGTATAGGAAAATTTGTTTCATGTATATTATAGTTAAAAAAAAAAAATTGAAAATAATAATTAGCAGTGTCAATTGATTAAATAATCGACTGTGGTTAAATACTATATCTCCTAGGCTAATATAGTAATATATAAGTACTAGCTGACCCGGCAAACGTTATTTGTCATATAAATTATTTGTAGTGAATCCCCGTGTGAAATTATAAGCATTTTTAATGCCAAATCGTAATAAAAAAAATATAATGGAAAATTTTGTCCAAAAAAAATTTTTTTTGAGTGGGGCACTTTTAAGGATAAAAAAAGTAGTTTTTGACCGATTCTCAGACTTTTTTTGGATTGAATTGTGGCGAATCTAAACGACAAATTGTTTGAAATAAAAGTTGTTTGTTTTGGAGAAACATGCTTTTCTCTTTTGGCTTAAAAGCTGGGTCTGAGGTTGATAACACCTAGAAAATCGTCTTTTCTCATTCACGAACTTTTTAAGTCTATAAAACCTGACTAAAATGTCAGCTTGCTTTGCCAAAATTTTGTTAGTTGCAATATTTAAAAGCGTTGCAAACTTTAGACTAAATTTAATATAATCTCAATAATTTCATATATGTCGGTTATAAAAAGAATAAAATAAGAGTTTAAGAATTAATGTTTTACATTGTAATAAAAAGATAATAATATATAATTTGTTATATGCATAATTTTATAGCATGGTGATTTACCGTTTAGATAGTGTACTGAACGGTAAATAAAGTAAGATATAAAAGATTCTAAATGCATGGTTTATCGAAGAAGATCAGATTTTATAGCTCTCAAGTTGTTAATAATAAATTCCTGAAATGACAAAACAACTATGCTTTTTTCTTTGGTACAATATCTATCAATTTGATAATTTTTGTATTGTTCATCTACTCTATTATATTTGTACTATAATATATTTCAATTTTTCAAGGACTACATTCTCAAGAAAATGAAATTAAACGAAACCATTTTTCACATTCTTTTAATGAAAATTTGATGCTTTAATTAAATTAAATTAGTACTTATTTTTTGAGTTATTTTTAGACCGGGACATTCTTGGTCTTGAGTCTTGGTCTTGGTCTTGCTCAAATACATCGAGTCTTGGTCTTGTGACATGTTGTTGGTCTTGAATATTTTGATCTGATTTTTTTTTTGTTTGTTAATTTTTCTGTGCAATATCATTATGAAGATTATTAAAGGTATACATTATAAATTACTCAAATTAATAATTAACATCTAAAACACTTTATTTCATTGCAATCATAATCAGCTGCATGGTTGCAACTTTGCAGAGTCGTAAATTTATAATGGGCGCAAGACTTAATTAATGTAATTTCCTGATTAAAGATACAAAGTGGTCTTTTATTGCTGCACCCGTATGTTTGTTTATTGTAGTTTGTTTCTGTATAACTCTGAATGTGGCCACATAATGTTCGTATACAATACAAATGTATTTTAATATAACGCATATAAGGCATCAGTTTTAAGTTTTGTTCTCGGACGCGCTTGTTCGATCTTGGTCTTGGGTTTACGGGTGTACAGATAATCTTGGTCGTGATCTTATTTTTTGCTATACCAGGACCAAGACCAATTATTCTGATCACTATAAATAAGTTAATATATATTTTTGATAACTTTATAAAAACCCATTTTTCCCCTTTAGGGCTATATTTTAAAAACTCATTTTCGAATTTTATTGGATTGAAATGAAACTTTGTGTAAAAGTTCATGCAACCAAACTCATATTTTTTTGTTTTCCTTTGTTGGATATATCAAACTTTAATCTACGTTTTTACTTTTCAAGGTTTGAATTATTATCATCTACGTTCTTACACGATTTTTTGTTCAAAATTTTATGATTTTTAACGTAGGAAATTGTGCTATACCTTGATATATATGATATAACTTGTACTCTTCACACTTGTATGTGTTTAATTTTAATAATATTTCCTTAGTGTTTATAACAATTTTGTTTGTTCTAAATTTCAAGTCCATATACCCAATATTTAAGTTGGGTGCGGATATCAATCCGTTTATTGTTATTGTATGTAAATGTTATTTAACTTTGATTGATGTAGTTTCATTACCATTCAGTATATTATTAAAAGGCGCATCAATATTTTTATTTTATTTGTACTTTCAATTTATTTATAATTTTTTCTCTTTTATTATAAAAATATGTCATTATTATGAAATGTCATATTTTTTGTGTGCATCTATTCAGCATAGCATGGTTATTATGCATTTTGTACAGTCTTTAAAATTAGCTGATGCAATAATCCATTTAAAAATGTCTTTATTTGAAAAATAAGAATTTTTTAGTAGAACAAAGATCATAATTCAACCTAGTTTTGCATGAAAATTTGAACCATTAAATTATTTTTAATTATTCAAAATAAATTATAAAAAGGCTGGAATAAATTGCAAAGTCATATTAGTCGAAGAAATGAAACACAATAATTGGCCTTAGGTACTATCAATTTTTTGCACAGTAAGACGACTTTTAATGCGGTTTAGTACATTGGATTCGTGAGAATATCTAAACACTTTGTGAACTAATCGAATTATGAAGAAATCCCAAATTGTATTTGCGCATAAGAAAAATGCATTTCAGAAGTGCATTTTGAAGTAGACAATTATTAAAAATTCGAAGAGTCCAATTTTGTTGCTGGGTGGAGGGGGATTGTTGAATACGAATCAGTGGGAACTCAGTGAGAACCTGCTTTAACTTCTTCCTCTGGAGTATTATGACTGTTTATAATTTAATTGACCTAAACACGTTATTCGGGAGTTTTCGAGGTAGCTGGATATAAAAAGTGGTTAGTGAGAGCATCAAATTCGTGTTCCCGAAAACCCCCAAGTAAAAAAATTATTTCTTCATAATAAAATTAGTTCACAATGTTCACAAATCCATCTTACTGCGTAAAAGATCGATCATCTTAAATTTATGAAAATTTAACTGTAATGAATGCTTTGGAATGTTTTTAATAGTATGTATAGGTATTTTTCAATATTTTAGTTTTTTTAATTTTAAGTAAAATTTTTTTAGAATTATTTTAATTTAAATAAATTTGGTTTGAAAATTAATATATTTAACCTACAGATTTTTCCTAATGATGGAATAAATTTGTGAACCAATAAAGAAACAACATTACTTAAAAAGTAATTTGTTATGAATTGTATATTTTCTTTGTCATTGAAATTGAAATGCATGTAATAAATAATTTAATATATCTCATATAATAATATTAAAATTAATCGACAAAATAAATTTTTAATGGCGGACTGGCAAACAGTTCGGTAAAGAATGAGAAATCCAGACTTAAATTTTTACTTGCTGTAAAAATAAAAGTTAAAAAAAATCAATAAAAACATGTTTAACTTAAAGCTGCTGATCGTTACCTGTACCGAATTATTCTTTTTAAGATTTCAAAAAAAGAAAAAAAAAATGTAATGGGAGCCTGTATGTATCAGTTAGCTAAAATTGTATATCTATGTTTAAGAAAAATTGCGAAGGTAATGAAGAACAATTGTAAAACAAATATTGTGTTTCTCTAAGAGCCTTTAGTATTTTTCATATTAACATAAATGCTTATAAAATTTATAAATGTAATATTGAAGAATACATTCTAAAAATGATATGACCTTATAAGAACATAAATACTACACATAAGTGTATTTTTACAAATCCTTAAGAAAACAAAATGCTGCACTTGCTTTTTTTTATACTTAGTATATTTTTATACCTTTTTCATGACTGTTATGTTGTATTGAGTTGTTTATCAGAATTAATTTTGTTTATCTATGTACAAAAATTAAAAAGTAAACATCATAAAATTAGTGTGTTCTATAATTTTAAATCAGCGTGAAAGATTTAGATCATCGACTATTTTTGTTTGTTTGGGTAATACGCCTTTAAATTTCACATATAAACCATGACTCGTTTATCTTTGAAATTAAAAATAGCTAATGGTATAATTAGTGGTGGTAATTTCTGTGATGCTTATTTAATTTTCTTTGCGATTTTCTATGCTTTTTCTTACATGATAATTTTCCAGACTAATCAATTTTATCAAAATAGCAAACAGAAGGAAAACTATATCACTATTGCACGTGCAATTCACGATATTGAGTGAACGATTCACAAGAGATTGACAAAAAATTTGTTAATATTTAGATGTTTTGTATGTACCTCTGAATTACAGATAAACCCATAGATTATTTAGGAACCACCTAAGCTACTTTCATTTTGCAAAACGTCGATGTATATACTGTTTGCTGTTTCAAGAAAAAAAGTAAATATTTAAAGAAATGGATGTATTAACGAATTTCAATAAAAAAATTCCATATAACATGAGTCCAATTTTTATTTAGCACAGAGATTCAGCTGTTATTGTGTGATCCAAACAAATTTTTAAGCGAAGGTAAATGAAGATGTTCAAAGTTGATTTTCAAAAGTTCCATTACTGAGTTCAAAATATTATATTTTGATTTCTTGTGTTAGTACACCGTTAGCTATGGGTTTCTATGGTCGTATTCATCGATTGCCAAAAATAGTGTTGAAAATTAAAATAAAACCTGGACACCTTCTAAACTATTTACTTTTGTCTTGAAACGCAATATCGAAATTTTTCAAACCGTACTCAAAGAGTTTTCAAACCGAGGAGACAAAAAAGCAATACTCGGAAAATATAAATAAATATATTGACAATTACTATTAAACGGACTAACTTTTCAAAATACATGACCTTATAAGAACATCTTTACTATATTCTATCATTAGTATGATTTTAAATTGTATTTACTCACACATATTCGATGACAAATCAAAAATTTTTTATGCATGCAATTATTAATTACTTTTCTAGTTTTAATTGAACAATGTTTTATTCTTAAGCAATCTATCTTTGATAAATTTATATGATGATATTTAACTTCTTCAATTAATAATAAATGTATGTCAAAATTTTATTGCATAGAAGGACGAATCATTGTGTATACTTAAATAATGGTATTCTAGGTATCCAGGATGAGTCATGAGTAATTGGTTTGAATATAATAGTAGGAGAACCCAAGTGGCGCGTTTTGATCACAAACCTGGAAAATAAACACACCTGGATAATCTCGAGTGCAACCGAATTTTTTATTTCGATGGAAATAATTTAAATAAAACGTAAAAAATATAATAAGAAGATTCTAAGCGTTTTTAAAAATCGTCAGCATAAAAAAATTCTTCAAAATAATCTTCAGGTTTAGAACCAGCACGATCATGATATATATCAAGCTGAAAGTCCTATATGAAGTGGCAATTTTTTTTGCATTTTTCAACTGCTACCACGAGCTTGCGTTACATCCGAATTGTCAAATTTTTTAATGGGAGCTACGTAAAGGTTCACTTAACATCCTCTATGAATATGCAATTTTTTTCCTGTCCAATTTATCTCTTCCTTACAGCCATCTTTATCATAAAAACCAGCAGATTTACTAACCTATACATGTCTCAGACACACTTTGGAGTTATACCCTATCAATATCTGACACGTTTGAGTATGTCCAGGTAGCTGTTTTTGTCTTTAAATTTTTAAAAGACTGTACTCGCCTCCCCGGCCGATAAAAAGTTATTCATTACATGACCATTATTTCTTTATACCATCTAATCTTCAAAATTAAGTAGGTTTCAACGACGCTCGAGTAAATCCTCATTCAGCATGGTGGGAAAATTCTGCATGCATCATAACAAATTTAAGCAGGAAATATACTTTAATGATAACAGGAACACTAAACTTTCTGGTTGCTAGATGAATCTGAATCAGAATGTGCAATTTTAATTATTTATGTATAAGAAAATATTTCCAAATTTTCATATTTATTTTTCTTTGTTTCAGGATAATATATCTTAAAATTAAGAAATATGGCGCTGTACAATAATTCTATAACAAGATACTATGATCATCTATTTATCGAGTTAGCAGGTAAATTTTCCAATTTAATATCTTATAAATTATATCTTATTGATTGATTTATAAAATAAATATTCTTGTGAATTTTAATAATAAATTTCTTTAGTAACCAATTAATTTAATTATATGTATTTCGAAAAATCGATTAATCAATTAATTTATTAAAGAAAAATTTTCCAATTCTCCAATTAAATTTAAATATTATTTACGTTGTATTCAATGAATCATTTATGTTGTATAATATAAGGAGTGTGGCCAAAACTTTACTCAGAGATTAGCTGCTCTCTGTCCCCTGTCCGCAGACCGTAACTGCTCCAGGATAATATTTTTTTTTTAAGAGTGTATGATTACCCCCTCTCACCCAACAAATTGCATCACATAAAAAATCATCATGCAAAATTTTTAAGCTTATAGACAAAACAGTTTTGGCTGTGTTGATATGTTAGTCAGTCCCGTGTTCCTTAATATATTTACGGATAAACAACTCGGTAAAAATTATCATCCAAAATAAATTCTGTATTAGATGCACATCCAATTATAATTCCATCTCGCAGTATAATTGTATTTCCAGAAAGCAGTTTGTCCACATGTTTCTCTTTTTTTTTGGTGTTTTTCACACAACTTGATTATAATATGAGTGATAATTATTATATTTTTATTTACTTAGAGCATAACTTCTTATAATATTATTACATAGATATTTATCTATTTTTTAAAGAATTTAATTTTTGAAGCGTATTAATGGGATGAACCCGAAACATTAAAGTTTGGTCAGCTTTCGTTAAAACTTTTCTTTTTTAAGTCCAATTTTAATAGTTAAAATTTTTTCACAAAATAAAAATATTTAAGGTAGATTGATCCTTAATTGTTTTTATTTGTGAATTTTTTTCGATAGGAAATAATCTATTCGAAAAAATATTATTTATTTTTGTAGATAATAATCGTTTTATAAAGTGAACATATTTCCATTTCGAAAGCAAAATAATGCAATTTTGAAAGGTAATTTATAATAAATGCGGTGGTAATTTACCAAACACGGTTCTCCCTTTTTGGAAGTATTAAATTTTACCCCAATTAAAATCTTTTATGAAGATTATTGAAATCCTTTGACATCCTTCCATTTAGTTGAATCCAAAAGTAAAGTAGTGATATATTATTCAAGAAAAAAGTATCCTTTGTCAATTTATTTTACGGGTTTATTCATTAAATTTAATAGCACCTGTGTATAAATTTTTACTCTTAAAGTAATTAAAAATAGGTATATTTGTTTGTTTATTATTACCGGGATTTTCCTATACGATGTACGTAATTTTGTACATTAGATTAATTATATTTACATTTCCGGGCATATTAAATTTTAATATAGGTACTTAGATTCTAATTTTTATCGCTCTTTGTTAACTTTGAAAACAAGTCATAATATTATGAAATAAATCATTCTATTTTTTTTTATTTTTCCCAGTAAAATACACAAACTGTATTTTAATAGATCAAAATAAATATAAAATTTAAATAACCCTTTTACTATCAGCGCTAAATATTTTTGAATATTCATTTTTAATTGCATATTTTGTTTAGTTTATGAAATAAAATTGTACCTTTTATTTAACTTTGTATAAAAAAGTCTGTTAATTTTTTTTTTGAATTAAGGTTTTTTGTTCTGAAATCTCAAAGTGCAAAAAAGAATTTAACGTTTCATAATCTTGAACACATCTTTCATTGAATATTTTTCATGAATGATATTTTTATATACAAATAGAACCGTTTGTTTTTAGGCACTTTTCAGCAATAAAAAGGGGAAATAAAGCTTCAAAACTCGTAAATTGCAGATTTCTATATAACTTTTAATGCATGAGAAATAAATAACAATCTTTCGTATATATTATACTTATTTATAATTTTAAGAAAATGAATTTCAGCTTCAAGTTTACTTGATCCGTTATTCTGGTGGAGTAAGCTGAGCGTTTTAGGCTTTTACATGTAGATGCAATTTGGGAAAATTTATGTTTACCTTTTTATATTACTTTTACTGTTATATTTTCATCTGATTTAACTTACGTTACGAATTTCAATATAGTTTTTTTATTTGTTCACGACACAAAAACTAACAAATAAGAAACGAAATTAAACAATCCACATTATTTTGCATTGTTGCTTAATAAATTATTGACAATAAAACACAAAATATCAATACTTCATAATTGCTATATAAAGACCGATTCTGCTAAATAAAAAATTTAAAAAGAAACTTAAATAATTTAATATTCCCTATAAATTGATTGTTTTTTCTTTTTCAGATCCAAGAACAAATGATTGGTTTCTAATAAAATCACCGATGCCTGGTTTGACAATAATAGGACTATATTTATATTTCACTTTATCATGGGGACCAAGATATATGCAACATAGAAAACCATTCTCTTTAAAAAATACATTAATAGTATACAATTTTATTCAAGTTATAGTTAGCATATGGTTGTTTGTTGAGGTAAATTTCTTATTTTTCATATTTTAAGTACATCGTTTGATATACTTTGTTAATTTATACATTCTTATAAAAAAAGACAGTTATGAAAAAATTATGTTATGAAAAAATATTATGTAACTGAAAAGTAGCTTTTTTATTTACAATTTCGGTTAACTAAAAAGAAAATTGACTAATATGAAAATAATTATTTTTAAATAGGTACATAATAAAATTTTAAAATTTTCAAAGAGCTTAAAACGGCACGCTTTCTGATTCAAAGATAAAAACGGGAATAGTTGGCTTTGGTTTTACAAAATCTAAATAAAATACATTAATTTGAAGGTTGATGAAAAATCAAATTCATTCACTTTCTTGTGGAAATTTATTTACCAAAGTTTATAAAAATTTAGGGGGAGACCCTTAATGATAGAATAAGATAAAATTATTTTTATCTTTTTCAAACTGTGTTTAAGATGTTTTATTTTTTAAATTAGCTTTTTTACTCCAAAAATCCAAAATAATAACGAATCGAGGTTTATTGGTGGCACCGAAATAACTTTATAGATTAGAAAGTTCAAAATTTTTCATTACTTAATATATTTATTTATTTTTAAACAAATGACGTAAACAAATATAATTATAATGCTTATTTTAAAATTTAAATTCAATCATTCTATTAATTCTGGTAGCTTTGGGTTTCTATAATTATACTTTTGTTTTAGGCGATAGACGCTGGTTGGGGTAATAAATATAGTTGGCGATGTGAACCTGTCGATTTTTCCCGGTCTCCAGAAGCAATGAGAGTAAGTGTAAATTTATTATTGGAATATATCCATTTAAAAAGAAAAACTTTTACAAAAAATTAAGAAACATATCCCATAAATTTAAATAGTTTCAGCTCAAAATTTGCTTACAAGCACATATATCTACCTGGATTGCATATTTAGAGTAGTTTATGAATGTCAATAAATATCATTCACATACGTCATAAATATAAATGATACTCAACGATTCGTCGAGTATGTTGAACCATTAATATTGTTAGTTGCTATTTTTAATTGTAATTCATCCATTTACGTTATTGTGTTAATAGTTAAATAATAATTTAACCAATTATTTGGCAAAAATTAACAGCAGTAATTCATTTTAGAAAATTAGTTAAAATTTTGTATTTTGAAGTTTTCGAATTTATCAATATTAAAACAAACATATATATATATATATATATATATATATATATATATATATATATATATATATATATATATATATATATATATATATATATATATATATATATATATATATATATTATTATGTAGTGTTTTCTTGATATTTGGAAAGAGGTTTTAGAACTTTTCTAATTTTTTAAGATTTTGATTATTCTGTAAACCGGGATGCGATGACCTTAAGGAGAGATTAGGGGCAAAAAATGTATTATTAAAATTTTTTTATTTTAGTGATTCAGTTTTACCCAAAACTCAAAAGTTTATTAATAATTTTAAATTAATAGATTTTGTAAAAAAAAATTTTCTTGAGATCAATAACCTTTCGAAGTCGGTGCTAATCTTATCTTTAGTTAAAATATTGATTGGTTGGTGTCGATTTGGTCACACGGTAATTGGTAACAAGGAAATTATTTATAGAAGTTTTTAATTTAAAATTATTCTTTAATTTTAATTAATTATTTTGAAGGCGGTTATTTTTTTTTAAATTTTCTTTTGTAGTCATAAACAAACATTTAAACATTCAACATAATCAGAATTATAAAAGTATATAAGTTCTGATTATTTCTCAATTCGGTGTACATTGTTCAAAACTCAAAATGCGATCATTTTCTATATTCTACGATATATTATTATATTTTAATTGGAAAAATCAATCCTTATTTATTTTTTTTTTTGCAGATTGCACGTGGTGTGTATATCTATTTCCTGGCAAAAATGTCAGAATTACTAGATACAGTATTCTTTGTATTACGAAAACGTGACCGTCAGATAACATTCTTACACATGTACCATCATACGGTTATGCCAATGATTAGTTGGGGATGTACCAAATATTATCCAGGTGGTCATGGAACATTTATTGGTTTTATTAATTCATTTGTACATATTATTATGTATACATATTATATGTTTGCTGCGATGGGGCCTCAATATCAAAAATATTTATGGTGGAAACGTTACATTACAACTTTACAAATGGTAAGATATACTTTTATTTGATATATAACTTGTTATACAATCTAGTAATAAAATTGCATAAACTAAAAATGTTACTAAATCTAGCATTATTATTTTTTGTTTATGCAACTTGTTATTCATAGAGTATATACAAAGTGTATATATAAATGACATTCAACACATAAAACATGAGCTACAATTTCTATGTTTTCCACAACGAAATATATTATGGTCATTTGACGGAAACTTAAATGAAATGTAACCGGAGCGATGGGAAATTAAATTATTTTTAATGTAATAATAATACAAAGTTTATTCGCTACTAATTCTAGCTTGTATTTAAAAAATTTTTTAATTTACGTCGATCAATAAAAAATAAATCCCACTCGTTAAATTTAATACATAATATTAATTATATTAGGTGGATAAATAAATTTACACACTTGAACTGCAGTTGAATATGGAGTAACATCCGAAACATGTCGCATAATTAGAATAAAATAAAGTGGTTAAGCAAAATAAAAAAATTAAAGTGTGTAAATTTATTTATCCACCTAACACAATTAATACCATGAAATACTACAAATTAAAGCTCTCTACCATTAATTTAATACATAAGTCTAAATTCTTTGTTCCATGAGAATCAAGAATATTTAAATTAATTTTGATATTGGAAATACAAAAAAATTTTGTGGTGACCTCATTTTAGAATTTCCTGGCATGTTATGTTATGGCCTTCGTGCAAATTTAAAGCGTGTTTTAATTTATTTTTTAAACACTTTTTTATTTTTATTTTAGATAAGAAACAAGGAAAAAATAAAAAATAAAAGCTAAATAACTATATTAAAAATATTTCGAAAAATTTTCAAAAATTCCTTGTTACAATTAATTTTTAAATTTAAACTTCTCTATTTAAATTTTTTAAAAGTTCGAATTTTCGTATAAATTATTTTCTTAATAATAAATGTCTATTACCTTTAAACTTTTATAAGATTATTTTAAAAATATGCGCCATTAGAGTTCAGTAAGTCTTCAAGACGTATTATTTTATTAGTACAAATAAAAAGATCTATCTTTCTATTGTTAAACAAATACAGCTATATACATAGATATCATGTCACTGTTCAGTAATACTTTAAAGATTCAATATAAACTTACAATTTGAGATGGAAAATAATTATTGACATAACTTCTTCATTTTTGAATCATTTTTAATTTTTATTATTTATAAAATAATGGAAACTCATGGAGTTCGCCCACAGTTTCTTTCACAATAATCTTACCTACTATCCCTATATATTTCCAAAATAAAAGAATAATTATTCATTACTTGATAATGCCTCTATAAATAGAAAATGCACTCGTAATTTTTTAAAATTTTTCCAGGGAAAATTAGACAAAGTTAAAAGTTTCCATTATTTTATAAAAATGAATTTTCACAAAATAAATAATGAATCTATAAATGTTTTAACGAATTTTGTAATGTTGTTCAATCTAATTTCACATTTTAATATGAAATATAACAACTTCATTATCAGTCAGCCCTACTAACATTATTGCAATGATAATTTATATTGCGGTGATGATTCAAAAAAAATGTTTTTTTTTTATATTTTCAGTTACAATTCTGTATTTCATTCATCCATTCGGCTCAATTATTATTCATCGATTGTGGATACCCAAGATGGTCCGTATACTTTACCTTACCGAATGCAATTTTCTTCTACTTTTTATTCAACAATTTCTATAAAGAAGCGTACAATGCTGCTGATAAGAAATCAATGAAAAATGGACAATTAAAGAATGGTAAAGCAATAAATGGTACAACGGCAAACGGCACAACGGCAAACGGTTCAATCGCAAATGGAAAAACATCAAATGGTGCAATCAATAACAATCATAAATTCGATAAAAAAGAAGAATGATTTCTCACGAAAATTTTTATATAAATTGGTATTCGTATTTGAAAATTATTTTTCAATAATTCCAGATGAAATTTGTTACGCCATTTATTTTAAGTTATCTGGAGTTATTGGATCAATTTCTTTAGTTGTTTCGTTTTTGAATAACACAATATTTAAAGTTAGTGTTTTTGTAAATATTTTGTAAAATTTTCAATATTTTGTTATTCACTCTTTGAGTATATTCTCAGTTCTAGGACTATGATATTTACCCAAGAAATATGCATTTTTGGGAAGGCAAATAGAAATTTTCAAAAACATATAATTACTTTGGTTTACTGCATGCAAAAAAAAAAATATCAGAGATTGGGAAGATTTCTGGAAATCGTGTCATTTTGATTTCCTAGTACAAATTATGTTACCGAATTATGGGCTAAATTACGTAGATAATAAGTTTTATATGACGTCTGTTTTAACGAAATAATACTTATTTGTCGTTTTTGCTAAAGCTTTTAAGTTTTTTATGTGAAATTGCATAGGCGGGTCATTTTTGTACGAGTTATATCATTATGAAAATGAATTCTCTGTCCAATTAGAGACAATTTTAATCCTAAACAAAAAGTTCTATATTAATGAATTATAATATGGATCAATAAATATGCTTGTATTTGATTGTTTTAAATTTTCTGCGTCATTAATATCTAGTCAACTATGAAGTTACAGATAATGGGCGTGTTTGGCCGAAGTAATTACTTACTAAACTTAGTAAGCCAGTCAGCATAAATAATTTAAAATCTTTAAGCTAACTATAGCGTTTTTCGACCAGGACAGGCTTACTGGCTTAACATAACACTAAATACCGGTTTACGTTACATCCCGTACATAACCTTATAGACTAAATATAATTGACAGTACTAAATTTAGGAATATAATTTAATTCCTGTAAATAGTTGCAAATGGATAATTTTATGAGAAATATTTTATTGGAAGAAATATTAAATGAGCCAGTGACAATGACAGATATGTTCCTGTCCGTTTTGTTTACATCAACAATAAGCAAAATGGCGTCGTAAATTTAGCCATGCTTACTGCGTTATCACTTATTTTGTGTCCCGGCCGATTTTGTAAGTATAATAAGTGACTTACTAAATTTAGTATGTACTTACTTCGGCCAAACACCATAAATGGATGCTTAAGGATTTATTGAAATAAATTTTTGCACCTATTTATCCCCAACGCACGATTGGAGTTTACTCCTTAAGTTATACATACGCACATAGGTTGCGCACAAAAATCGTAACGAGATCAGTCGGTAACTATATTTTACTACTCATACCGGGCTCTTTATATGAAAATCGATTCTAAAGGAGTGAGCTCCTAAAAAACACATAAAAAGCTATGATCCAAGTAATAGAACATCTACTTAAGTAATTCAAAATTGCGTACAAAATATTCTGTAAGGTCGATTGCCTCTAATGTATGTAGTAAACAGTTCAAATAAATTTATTATATAATTAAAATCATTTACCATAATTTGTAAGGTGAGTAATGTATGTGCATAATAAACATTTCATCAACTTCGTTGACAACTCGAACACAAACATTCTCAACGCTTATAATATTATTTTAAGAGAATTTGATCCGAAAGAAAATATTGCTATTTTGTGAGTTGCACAGATGGTGAAATTAAAAAAATTAAAAACATTTATTAAACAAAATTAAAGCATTCGAATCGCTTTAAAACTACGTATTAAATTACACAACGTATTTTTATAAATTTAGTTCGATAAAAAAATAGTCAATTTGTTATAATATTTTTGTGTTAATTGTTTTACAGATTTATGGTAAATAAATCAATTTTTTAATTTTTGGAAATATATTATTGCCAGTTTTTTGTTAAATGTAATATGTAAGATGTAAATCTAAAGTATTCTTAATTTTTAATTGTAATATTTTTATTTTATTAATTATAATTATTTTGTATAATGTTTGTTTATAGAACATTAATTTTAAAAATTAAATTTTTAATTATTATATTAAAGTTTCGTTATCTTAATATTGAAACCATTTTTTGTACAAATTGAGAGATATTACATTGATACAACTCGACATAAATTTTCCCGTTTGAATTAAAGTATACAAAAATAGGGAGAATAAAATATAATTCACTATTTTTTAAATTATTTATAGTAAAATTTTGAAATTTTATATATATGATGGTTATATAATATCATCATACTCAATTTCTTCCACCGAAATACATTAAGATCCAGTGCATTAAGTTGATCATGAAGTTTAATTGATTTTAATAATTTTTGACTCTTTTCGTGGTAAAAAAATACCTTCCTTTCTGAAAAATTCGAGGATGGAATATAAAAATATACGAAGAGCAATTTTTTTACGTTAAAGTAAAGAAAAGATTTGGAGAAAGTAGTATGTTGGATTTGTTTTTAGCTCATTGCACTACTCCATTATTTTCTCAAGTGTCTTTGAAATGAAAATATAGATGGATACATTGATATAATAATAAATTTTAAAAAATCAGTACGTGGCCATTATTCTATATTCATTTCTTAATATTCGAATCGAAATCGTATTCCAATAAATAGAAGAATAATAAGTCACTGAATACTACATAATAAAAATGATTTTTAAATATTAATAAATTTAAACTTGTTTTGTTAATATGTACCATTCTCGAATCCTTTATCCGATCACCGAAGTTAGAAAGTCTACCCCATTATCCAGATTATTGCTAGCAATTATAAAACGGGTCAAGAAAGAATATATCGTATAATATTTTTCAATCGGGACACATAATAAATAATCCAGGGGCCCTTAAAATATAGGATGAAACACCAGAAAATGTCATCGAGAAAGGAGATAAGAGCAATCAACTAGGCTGTAACGTAAAAAAGTTAAACCTGTTGAGTCGTGAGTCCATGGGACCTACTAGATAATTTTACCCATTCATAAACCAAAACTCACTTTTCAGGTTTATAATACTCCACCAAAATTAGTTTCCTTATGCATTGAAAAAAATCAAGAGTATTAAAGCTTCTTGCATATTTTTTTTATTTTATTTTATTTTATTTTTTTAATAATAATAAAAAGACTTCTGAGGAGATAATATATAATAATCTACGGACTAATCTTATAGATTATATCTATAAGATAATAATCTATGTTTCAAAAATGAAAATAAATTGATAAACAATTGTTCAATCAAGTCGCGTGTAATAAAAATCATGGATAATTTATTATAAAAATTTGTTTTTTAATTATTTGTTATTCTTTATAATTTAAAATAATAAATTTATAATTTATTTAAATTGGTGGTTTTATGTAATAATAATAATAAATTATCATGTTATTCGCATTGTCCAATATAGTTGTTGTAAAAAAAGGATCAATACATAAAAATTTAGTTTGAATAATAATTTTTTTAGAGAAATAAAATTAATAGAGCTAAGAGAGATATATTATGAACTTGAAGTGAATTAAGCATATAATTTCAAGGTCATCTTTTAGTACGATCTTCGTCTACCTTTCGTAACTTTTTCTCTAACATCGTCATTTTTTGAGTAATTCTGATACCCCGATCTTTTTATTACACCGAGTTTATATTAGTTATACTCGATATGTATACAAAATGACACAGTAAACTTAAGTTTTAAGTTTGAAACGCTAGAAAATACTGAAGCCACAAACAAAATTTATAAGTGTTTTTTTTTAATTTATTAGGTGTTATAGGTGTTTATAGAATCAGCTAATTAACCCATTTTCGCATTTACGCCCGTCACTAAGATTACTCAAAGTCGACAAGGGATGGTGAGGTTAAATTTTAGTGGTGTATTCTAGACATAAAAAGTGACCTTTAGGTTCGTTAATGTACAAAATCGGTCGATTGGGTCCAATGGATCTATGACCCAACTTATAAAGCTTAAACCAACTTTATGTTAACCAACCTTTTTAAACTATATAGAAGAAAAAATCAAAGACAAAAATGTTTGATTTATGAAAAAACCCAATTTTAATAATTTAAAAAAAATGATTAAAAATAGTTGAAATATTAATATCTGATTCAGTTTGTCGAGTATCTTATCTACACACAAAACCCAAAGAAAAAAGTTCATTATTATTTTCATCAGTTAAATACACTCTTTTTTCTTAATTGAGATAAAATTATTTAAATTAATTAACCAGCATTCATAATCATGCCGTTTCAAGAAAAGGTTATTGGGAGTGATGGTTTTACTCGAAACCAGCATTAACCACAGGAAAAATTCCAATACTGATTATATAATGTAATTTTAGAAATTCAAACATTGTTTAATGAGCTTTTAAAATAGTATTTCTAATATAATGTATTGTGTGTAAAATAATTGTCTATTATTGACCAAGTGAAGTAAGTATATGGTACAATTAGACGATTGCGACATGTCATGACATTTGCTACACATGTTTATCACATTCAGGAAATATTTTATTTATAATTTTTTATTTTCAAGAAAATGCATTTGAAAATTTTTTAATTATCTCGAAACAAATTATTATCAAGATATGTTTCTTATTTACCCCTGGCAAAAAAGTATTTATATTTTTAATTGATCTAATGATAACAAATTAAATTATAACGTTTGCTTATTCGAAAGTTCTTCTCGGTACATTAATGCTAAAAATTTACTAACAATTTAAAATTTAAATTTATGTTAGTTTTTTCGTTTATATTATTTATTAAAAATTGAATATTTTTCCATTAGTAAGTTTAATATGCAATGAATGTAAAATATTTTTGCAATGTGTGAATTCGGTCATGGTAAATAAACAACAATTATCCTTTGTATAAAATTATTGACTACAGTTTTCTTGAAAATTTTTCAGTTCACTTACTATCGAAATTAAAATTAACATATTCAGGGCAGATTATATCAAGGTCATTTCGATTAAAATAATATACATGCAACATATAATACTTTGGATGTCTATTGTTCAGAATGATCGAAGGTCAAGGAGTATTTGTTGGATTCGATTTTTAGATATCTGATTTATTTTCGATGTTAGGCGTACTGCTGTAACCAACTGATTGGGCCACTCTCGGGCCACATCTCTACATGGATACATCGAGAGCTGGAACTTTACCTGGAATTGGGGTACCAAGGAGAATAAAGCAATCGATTCTTTTAGGTCAATATGCAAACAGAACTCTTGTCTTCTTGAGAGGTGTCCAAATCTATAAAACGATGGGTAACAGTGGTGAGCTCAACAGAATTTTCTCAGATAGTTTGGCTGCTCTTCGGGTCTTTAAGGCTTCAAGGTTCTAATCAACGAGTTTTCTTGATAGCTACGAGGAACTCAATTGCTTGGTACTGAATAAGACCAGGCTGATCACGGTTCCACGTCACTCGTATTTGGCATAAAAATATACATACTTGTGACTCGTTTAAAAAATATCTGCAAAAATTAACCCTTCACCATCAACCGTTGCGGAAATACTGCCCGGACAAAGCCGACGGCGCTAATCACTATTTTTTCGAGTGCGAACGCTGGAGAAACCATACAACTAACATCGAAGGAATCATTGGCAGACCTGAGAGCCAAGTGAATAACATGATACGGAGAGAGGAAAACTGGAATACAATCGCAACCTTCGCACGACGCGTCTTCACAGCACGGACTGGATTGAAGTATCGATAATGGGAATTCACCCTTGCACCTTTATGGGGGGAAAAAAGCGGAGGTTTTTTAGTGGGTGGAAATCTCACACTACCGACAATTATCTTTCGAAGGCGGTGTCATTCAAAGATTTTTCTTCCTCAATATAAAAAAAGACATATATACACACATAGAAACATACACACAAACGAAATGCAGAATCTGCTAGTCATACCGTAGATGTCACTTTGGTAAATAACGAAAGTGCATGATGCATGCATGGCATACACTTTTAAACTTGTTGAATGGAATTTCAAAAATATTCAGTATATAAATGGAAAAATTATCTGCATAAATACGATTTGAAGTACATTCTTATAAGTGAGAATTCATTATCGGCTTGTTCAAACGTTGAATTTTGACTTTTGATCAACACAATAAATTATTTTTATGATGTATAAATCCATTCAACTCTTTTAAAATATTAGACCATAAAACCATAAAACTATTAGTATTAAAAACATTTAGATAAGTGGCTATATTTTTCTAATCATGCTTGACGTTTTAACATTTTAATAACATATGTATAATGTCATTAAGGTTATAATCGCTGAGTGTTAAACAGAACTCTGACATCGAAAGTAACCAAAGATTACTTAAGTTTGGTGGTAGCAATTTTACCAGCTTGAACTCAACGAATACTTATCATCAAAATAAAAAAAGTATGAATTAAATATTTATCAAACATATTGTGAATTAAATATTACCAGAGTAATATTTATAGTTACCTAAACAAACAAAAATCCAAATATGAACTTGGCTGGCGTCCCAGATCATAGTGTCAACACATTTTATTAAATAATTTCCAGTGTTATCCAAAAATGTTAATAAAAAACCAAACAATTTTATGAAAATATTTTATTCTTATACTACATTCTGTAGGAAGAAATCCCACAAGTAACAAAAAACTTTTTACATAGAAGGCATGTTAGAAAATGTATATATTTGTGAAAGAATCACTGTATTAAATATTATTTATACCATCCTTAATAATATCTCTAATGGAGAAAAAAAATTTCATTTATGATATTTGTATCATTATCTATTACACAGCCTTCGTCATTTACCTGTAAGTATTGCTGTCTCTCTCTGATTCAAACGCTGCATACACGGAACAAATGATTGAAAAGAACACTTTTAAAAAATGAAACCTTTTTCATTTTCGATTAAGAATATTATTACGTATTGTATAAAGGATAAAAAAAAATCTTTAATATTTTATTCTTATTTTTATTTACTTTTTTAATGTATTTTACTGGATGAAAAGTATTCCAATTAGACTATTCTTCCGATTCCAACTAGACTACTTACTATCTCTATGTCTCTATGAAATCATAAAAAACAATTAGCATAAAATTAATTTATTTATTAAGACTAATTTGATTTTATTTTCTTATATGAATATAAATAGAATTTTGAGAATAATACAAAAAATATAAAACAATGAACAATGAATGCAAGCGATAAAAATTTAGGGGCATCGCAGTCTAATACAAGTAGTACTATGTAATAAACAATATTTAATACAAATTGTATCTGAAAAAAAAAAATTTAATTAAAAACGTGTCATAATATTTTAAAAATTGTTAAAAAAATTTAATATTACATTATTTAAATAAATTAGACCAGCAAGTGGGCGATATAAAAATTAACGTTGAGCGTAGACTTAAATATAATCTCCTCTCCCCTTTAGACGAACTACTAAGCTTGTTGCTATTTTAATGATTGCTTAGTATAAATTAAGCAAAAATAAATACTTTTGAATTTTTTCGAAAAGTGCTTTGTTTTCGGGGTATAAGTGTTAAATATGGATTCCCGAATTCATCTGCTAACATTTTAATTTCAGCATTTGTAAAGAGTAATATTTTCATACAATATATGTTGTTTGTTCGCAAAATTTGTTTTTTAAGTTTCTTACGTTTTAACCTCATAGAATTAGGATTATTTGGTGAATTTTTTTAGCACGAAAACAAAGTATTAAAAAAAAAAATTCAAAAATGTTAACTTTTGTCCAAATAATACAACTTTTGAACAATTTTGATGTTTTTCGAAAATATGATAACAGATCAAAAGTGTTTATTTTTTCAAGAAAATTATAAAAATTGTTCAAAAGTATTTTTGTTTAATGGAAAAATAAACACTTTTGAACTTTTATGATGTTTTTGAAAAATTCTTCGTTTTTGAGCTATAAGCGGTTTTACTTTGGAAAAATCGGAAGCTTCGGTGGAGCTACTTTGTTGGTTTACAACTAATTGTTGTCTGTGGTGCAATAATACCATTAATACCTAAAACCATTAAATAAAATATTAAACATACCAATTGTAAAATTGTAATATATCGTTTCCACCATAAATATTTTTGATATTTGGGTCCTAATGCTGATATAAAATAATATCCATACATAAACATGTGTACAAAATTATTGTTAAATGCCGATATTATACCTTGTTCACCAGGTAAATATTTTAAATATAACCACACAACAAGAATTGAACTTGCATGATGATACACGTGTAGTTTAGACACTTGTACAAATTTTTTACGTAAGACAAAGCATGTGGTATCAATTAATTCTATTATTTTTGCTATTAAATACCACCAAACGCCTATATGCATCTAAAAATTAAAATCAATTTATTCAACATAATATAGAAAAAAAAAATTTATAAAATCTAATCACGCAAAAACACTCAAGTAAGCTTTTATTAATGAGTGAGGCCCGTATTCACAATCAATTTACGAAAACTTGTGACATATGTTATATTGAATGTAATAAGGAAACCTCTTTTGTGAGATTATTACCTTGCCAGGTTAATCGCTTTTATGTTTTTAAATTGAATATTGTCTAAATTAACTTACCCGAAATGACAATATGAAAAATTAAATACCTTTGACCCCCTCCCCCTCTCTCGAGTTGTTACAGTATTCCTAGCTTAGACATATTTTTAGAAGTGTATTTATCAATGACTTTATATCATTACGGGCACCTAGCCCATTTGTTAATAGTTTGGTGAAGTTCATTTATTGATAAGTAAGCGTATAAGTAATAACATTAGATTAATATAATTAATCCCCCCTTTTTTTGGTTGTAATGAACGATGAATCGATATCAAAAATTGTAATCATGAGCTATAAGAATAAGCTTCGTAATTTATTTTATCCCCTTACAAGTCGTCACTATAAAATCCGATACCCCTCCTACTAGCCAATTTGTATCTTCATACCTATCTTTGGTCCAGCAAATATTTTCCTATCTCCCTAAAATGTAGGTATTCTTACCTAGATAATCCATTATATATTTAATACCAAATCATACTTACTTCTAATACAAATTGTGGATTTTTATTTGGATGACACCCATTTGTTATTAAATAGTATGCATAATCCACCCGTATTCCAGTAATGTAAAAACACATTAGACTGCTGAATAAAACTTCAAATGCATTATAAAAAATAATAAATGAGCGTAAATCATATGGTTCACGTGATTCCATAAATTTGGGTCCAATTTTATAAACAAATAATAAATATAATCCAATTATGGATAACATTGGTATTGGTGTTGACATTAACGGCCATTGATCAATTTGTGGATCTATAAGAATGTATTTAAATTGATCAATGAATAATTAAAAGTTTAATCACACATATTTTCTTAGAAATTTTTTTGAATTTTTATTGTTTCATAACTGGCTTTTTAAGTCCACGTGGTATCATTAATATTTTACTAAATTTAAATTAATCTCAAGCTTGGTGAAACGAAGTTCTTCGCCAGAGAAAACAACGCGTAATTAAATGAGAGCAGCTTCACTTTGACTTTTTAGCCAAAAGGCTCTCTTCCCAAAAACCAAGACCCCAAGCTCTATTGAACATTCAACAGACGCAACGGCATCCGAAATTGTAAACTGAGATAACCGTGTATTTTCGTGTGTACCGAAAATACACGGTTATCTGTCTATCTAATTCGTTGCTTTTTTTTACCATACATTCTATTGAGTATTTATATAGATAAAAGGAATTCGGTCCGGATTGAATATAAAAGATATTGTAATAATAGAGAAGTTATCAGTATTATCACTTCAATTGAAGCGTCTACGAATACAAATCAGAAGGTATATTTCTTTAAATATTTAAAAATAAGCAAGACATTCAAAAATCACGATTAATCAAAGAAGCACATATTTTTTTATTATGGTATTGAATCTAGTTTCAACTTTTGAACTGTAAAATATCAAATTTTTTAAATATAAAATTTTTACAAAATAATATAAATTAATATTTTGCTAGATCGATTCCGATTATTTTGACAATCATCTTCAGTAGACCTTACACATAACTTAATCATTTTAAAAAAATATTAAAATATTAACTTTATTTTTTTAATATATAATTGCGACTCATCCAATATTTACAACCTATGGAATTTTGACCTTATCAGGTAGGTACATAAATCTATGATAAACGGTGTTTTTGTAATACAATTTTACTACAGATTACAATAGTGTAATAATTTTTTTGTCTGTTTTAATATTAAATACCCTTTTGGATATTTATAGGTAATATAACCAATATTTTTATTTATATTCATTTTATTTTACAGGATTAATAGCTGTTTAATATTTTTGACTTTATTTTATTTTATTAGTCCATTTGTTTATGGTATTAAATACCATTTGGTTTTATTAATCAATATATTTATTACTTTAATTCTATTTAGTTCACAGGTTCATAATATTTTATTTAATTTATATTAATTACCAAGTTGCTAATTTTTGCTTTTCAGGTTCAACGTGATTTTTCAATTTCAATACATTTTTATTTAATTTTTTTACTACACTATGTTTGATTAGTTAATTTATTGTCTTTATAAGAGTGTATATACATTTTGTTATTTATTAATCCATTGTTATGTGTAAGATATACTGAAGTTGATTGTCAAAACAATCGAACACGGTCTAATATTGGATATCGTTTTTCGATCGTATAATCAAAAATTAATTAATGGTGGATGAATTATTTGTATTTACTCCAAAACATACTCCAGAAATGTAAAATTTTAGACTAATCGATGTTTAAATATTTTTAAAAAATTACCTCTTTGTGTCGTAAACCATTTATCATCACACAATGAAGTTGTAGTGTTCATATTAAATGCGTTGTAATGTTGGCTTCTTCAAGAAAACTCGTTAAATAAAATTTTATTTTAATAATTAAATTTTACATCAATTAGTTAATTAAAAGTTGATAAAACGATTTTATCAATAAATATTTAAATTCTGATTTTAATAATAAATAAATAAATAATTAAATTTTTTTTTTATCTTTTTAATCGTAAAAAATATTAATAATTAATTTTTAATTAATATATTCTGAAAGATTATCTTTTTTAATTTTTATTATAAAATATGTTTTCTATTTGAAAATAAATTTTAAACTATATTTTCTATTTTTGAAAAAAGTGTCCTATCATTTAGTATAGGCACGCGTGCGACACGACATAACTCACTACGATTTGCTGTATCAAACGCAAATGACTAGGTCAACGCAAACTAATGACACGACGCTACGTAGCGCTTCTGATAATCGCGTGGCGCGAGAAACTGTGTCTCGGGCACTGTGCCACGCGTTTGTTGTGTCTTGCCAAAAGTGCTACATAGCGTCGTGTCGTAAGGTTGCGTTGATCCATTCTCACGTGTCACGATACTACGAACAACTTAAACTAATAAATAAAAATAAAACACAAAATAAACAAAAACACGTGTCTTCAAGGCGAGAGAGGTGCGTGGCATTATGTGTTGCCTACCACGACGCAAGTTTCGCGATCGAGTCGTACTAATCGCGTCATGTCTTGTCGCACTCGTCACACTCACCACAATATGCTCTAAGCCTTAATGATAAAACATCTTAAATGTTTGTATAAATCTACTCTCAGTTCCTAGAAAATTGAATAAATTAAAGAATAATTTCTATCTCATTTTCTCTAATTAAATTTAATTTGTTTATGAAATAAATAGCAAAATGATGATAATATCACGAGAAGGTTTTTCAACAATGTTATAAAAATGATAATTTTTTTAAATGAAATGGTGATCATATTTATTTATTTTAATTCAGGCTGGTTTGTTAATAATAACGAAGTAAAAGGCAAGCAAAAGATATAACAAATATATTTAAAACACCAAAAACTTTATGTCCGAAAAATATCACTAGATATAGTGATGTTTAGAAATACATATAGTGATATTCAGAAAGTGAATTCATTTTGTCATTGGATTTCTTCGTAATAATAAGAAATGTTTCGGATATCCGTATTCGTATCCGTTTCACGTATATCCGCAAGAAAAAGTATATCCGTTTCCGTTTCTTTTTCAGTGGATCCTAAACGAATCTTTTGTATTATTAAGTTTCATTATTAGTTTAATTTATTATTAAAGGTAGCATTCAAATACTATTAAATGTCATGAAAATAGTTTTTAATTCTTAAAATTACATACTTGGAAAAAATATAATATTTCAGCCCTCATTGTACGGAGATAAATGGTAATTCTTACGGTAGCTGACTACCTTATCGTGAGGGAGAATTAGTAATTACACTATATTAATTAAAATGTATTTTTAAATACCGCTACCGGTTAAAAGCAAAATTCTTCTTTTGCCATAATAGGGTAAAAATAACATAATTTGTAATTTAAATACCCTTTATTTTCAAAACTATTTGACTAATGAACAAAAATTGGGCTATTGAATAAACTAAGTAGAGTAAACAAAAACTGTCACAATTTGAATTGGCTTTCATTTTGTTATAATGCAGCTAAAAAATTTATTAAATAAATGATATCGCTAAAATGACCAAATCCTGAGTGGTTGCATATTTGTCGATTTAAATTTTGACATTCATAGTTTATAAGGTTTTTGTTTTTTGTGATATACAAACAGCTCCAAAGAAAGAAGCTTGTTGCATCAAGTTTTGTCTTATTGCTTTTTCACAGGAAAAATTGGTTTTTTGAATTGGTTGACATTTATCCTCTGTGTTGGAGATATGAATAAGATTATCCAATTTAATAGCGTCAGATGTAAATGATACCAGAATTACTCCTCTGGTGCTGTTTATTCACCAAAACATACCACAATTCTAAAGGCGTTAAAGACGTAGGATTGGAGGATTAATGTTAATTTTATTTATTTATTAATTTGTAATTTTATTTCATACGATTTTAATATTTGATGTAGTCCGGTTACTGACTGAGCTGATGTGAGAGATAGAAAATCTATTAATCAAATTTTTTAACAATTATTATTACATAAATATAATTTACTGTTTCGCATTTGATGACAAAAAATTTTATCTAATAACATAATATTTCGTTGTGAAATTTTGGCTCAATGGATTGCGCCGAACAAATATGTCATTTAAATCCATGAAATTCAAAAAAAATATGTATTAATTAAGTGCTTTTATACTTTGAATTAGGTCCAATGGATGTCTGAAAATAAAATTTGACAAACGTTCCTGTTAAACTTTGACAAAAGTGGCCTATGTTAACCCTTATGTTAGTAACCGGGTTCTCCGGGTACCCACCGCGGTGTATCTGTGTGAATAACTTAAAGAAAATTCAATATTTCATCTTAAGCTCTGAGATCGTCGTTTTTTAACTTAAAAGGAAGCTAGCTGTGAGTTCATTTAATTAATTAATTTTTTATTTTATTTGTTTAAAATAAGCTTAAACTCCAGCCATTGCCCCATTTGGAACCAGGTACCCGGGTACCCAAAGTCAAAAGCATAGGAAATAAATTGAATACAATTTCTATAAATGCATGCAACTAAATTATATATTTATTTTATTAAAAAAATAAAGATATTACACTTTTTTTATAATTATTGACATTGAACACATTGTACACGATTAACTGAGTGCTCGTCGCATACAGGTTGGTGACAATTGGTACAAGCCTTACGTGTCTTGCGCCATCTTCTTATTAGCAAAGCATTGCAGACATGGCAAGATCCTGTTACTTTTTTCCTTCCGATTTTATCTTTTGGAGTCTCTAGACCAGGATTTACAACGACCGTTTCTGTCAGTGCATAGCCTAAAATACTTTCAATGGCAATCTTTGTTGAGAAGTGGCGCATTATTTGTGGATTCGCCGTGCTTTGTTCAATCATCGACAATGCTAGTTCTTGACTTAGTTTACGCATAAATTGACGACGTTCTGTCATTTGTTTTTTGGCAATCATTTTATTATTTTCATAATAAATTACATATGCCGCAAGTGAAGAAATGCCTAGCATGTTGAAGAACATTGCCATTGGTCATCTCGAAGATCGTCGTTGACTGGTATATCTCCGCACCATTTTTTCCATTGTGTCAACGCCAGCTTTATATTTATTATAAAAATTTATTATTTCTGGTTTTTGTTTAGCGTCAACACCAACTGATGCATCTGAATGCATTGTAGATATCAGAATGGCAGCTTTATTTTTTTTTAGGAACGTAGGAACACATGGTAACTTTTTCATGAAATCCAAAAACTATCGAATACTGCTTCCGTGTCTTATTTGCTCCCATAACACTAGGGATGTAAGGTTTATTATCTTTTCCGTGCCAACAATGGTAATATTCCACGATAACAAATGTTTAGCAACGAGTAGCGTAGAAAAAAGTTATCCATGCATTTGTTTCTACCATTATTTCTGTACGCAGCCGCCAATTGTTTCACTACTCTTTCACCCTGATTTTTTTCTCGAGTGTTATCTGTTTTACCAGTGTACACAATCCCTTGCAAAGGATATGCGTTTTCTGCATCACAAATCCACCAGATCTTTATACCATAATTAGCTAGTTTCGATGGTATATATTGAGTTAATCTAGTACGGCCACGGTATGGATAAAGCTGTTCATAAATCGTCAAGTTTACGGGTGGTTTGTACATCTGAGCTAAATTGGAATTCAACATTGTCCACGCTTCACGAATTTGAGCTGCCTTGTCTTCTTTTTTACGTTGACTTCGAGTATTACGTCGCGCGATACAGTGGATAAGAATTGGAGTGTCACATGTCAAAAGTATGATCTGTATTTGAATTATTTACGCCAGCACAAATCAAGATACTGAAGAACGAATAAATTTCGGGTATCGTAACGGGCTTTCATTGATGCTGTGAGTTTGGACGGTCAGCATTATATTCTTGGAAAATTTGTTTCAGCTTTCTTGTGAGTGTGATGGACGATTATACCAACCATTTCGTAGGTAAAAATTTTATTGATAGTCTCGCTTATTGACAATGTTTCCGTACTGCGATAAGGCCCACTCCGCTGGCGTGAAACATTATAAGCTGCGGTCTGATGCTGAATTGGTGGAGTTTTCTTCCACACTGTTTTATCTTTCGCAATAAAACTCCCAGATGGTTCTTGAGCTCGTCCTAAAATAATAATAACAACATAAATTAATTATTTAAGAAAAAGAATTATTATTTAAATCATTGTTAAGAACAAATATTTTTCTAGCTTCAGGCTCGGCAGTTTCTACTTCATTGTCGTCATCCTCACTCTAGCTATTCTCAACCTCTTCTTCTACTGATAAATTCCCTTCAGCGATTTCTCCTGTATCTTCAGAATCTTCTGATTCCTCTGAGTTATGTTTTTGATTTGAAATTTTACATCTACCTATATTTGCTGAAATCCAGTCTTTGGCATTACTGTCAGAAACCCAGCTCGAACCACTGTCATATTCTCCAACTATTTTTCTCAAATATTCATTTCTTTCGGTTGTAGTTAACCTAATGAATTAAATATTATATGATATAAGACGTAAATAATTTTATTACACAAAATTGTAATTAAAACATTTACAAATGTTAAATACATGTAACGTTTATTTATCTAGCATAGTGAGCTCTCGATAGTTCTTCCATAACTTTATTTTTCACTGTGAAGAGAACACCATAAATGAAACAAGTCTGATTCCACCAAAAATATGTTACGTACTAAAAAATACTTGATTCTAGTGCGCGATAGAAAACAAAGAAATAACCTCTTCAATGTGAGTTTTTTTACCTCTTCAATGGCGTCTGCTCGGCTCCGAACAATAGAAATCGGCTGACTACTTGGAGTGCCTTAAATAGGTTTCAGATGTCATTCACAATTCTACGTTGTTATTTTTTTTCTTTCAATTGTCACTGAATGATTTTGATTCATAATTGGCGCTGCAATTCGGTTCTATGATGTTATTTTTGTGTGACTCTGTGAGTATGTGTGTGTGAGTGTGTGTGTATGTGTGTCTGATTGAATGGGACCCTGGAGGACTCGAATTAACAATTTCTGCGTGGCGGATTAGTAATCCTAGGAGTTGTAAAAATTTTTTTGCATGTAAGAACATAAATGTAATTCCAATATTTAGACTACTCAAAAGCTAACGATCGGGCATGACAAAGTACGTCGGGTCCACTATGAATATTTGTTTAATATTTATGCGAATGTGATTTTATTTTTACTGAAATTTAAGTAATTAAAATAAAAAATGGTAATTTAATTAGTCTTTTTATTTTTTAAATAAGATTTTATATAAAATTTAGTAAATAGTACAAAAAATAATGTTGTATTTAGTATAAAGAGAATCGTTAAAATTTTAGGACCATCGCAATTCATCAATAACATTGAAAATAAATATATCAAATTCAATGCAAATTGTGCCTAATCAAAAGAAAAAATTCATTAATAACATTTTATTACAAAATACCGATTTTTTTTTTCTACCACTTACCAATTGAATAATAGTTATGTATCGTTTCCACCATAAATATTTTTGATATTCTGGACCTAATGCTGATAAAAAATAGTAAGCGTACATGAAAATATGTACAAAACTATTATGAAATCCCAATATAACACCTTGTTCCCCTGGTATATATTTTAAGTATGCCCAAGTAAAGAATGCTGTTGATGAATGATGATAAACATGTAATGCAGTAACTTGGTTCATTTTTTTACGAAGTATAAAACATATTGTGTCAACAAATTCGGTTAATTTTGCAAAAAGATACCACCAGCCTCCAATATTAATCTATAAAAAAAAAGTGAAGATAACAACTAACAGTGTTAACTGTGTATTATAAGTAATCGACGCATGGTTGAGTATCAATATTTGATCTATTTTTAATCATTACAACCGCAAAATTGAGTTCAGTGCATTGCCCATCTTGCCACACACTAAAACCACCCTTGTTTTAAAAATTATTTAAATTTTTCTAATGATTCTTTTACGGAAGATGAAAATAATAATTTCAATAAATAATACTTTTCAAATTAAATACCACAGTTTTGAAACAGACTAAAACAATGCTCTATGAGGTATACATGAGAAAATTGTCGATGATATCATGCATTACTCAGTCGATATTGATTAGCATTATAGATATTGGCCATCGATACAAGCATCAAAATATAACGTTTCATTTACAGTCATGTTATATCCAAATTTATGAAAAAAAATATACAAGTTGTGAAAATATTGAAAAGTTCCATAGGTACATAGGATATTTAAAAACGGGGCTTGAGTTGTATATTTTTGTCGTAGAAAGATTTTGCCAAGGATTTTCTACTTTTGTAAACAGCTCAAAGGCGATCAACTAGAAGTCATAAATACAGAAATAGAAAAACAGAAATTTAGCTTTTTTCTATGGCTTAAATATAATATAACAAATATGAATTTTTAGTAGGTACTTTCAACATAAATTATACGAATTAAAATGATATAAGAGACTTCTTATATTCTGCAGAAAAAGTTTCAACACATACAACACATGGATGATTCTTAAATGTGTAAAAAGTACTAAATCCAAATTCTATAACACAAGGAGAAGAGAGGTCCCAACATGAGACTGATGGACAATGTCACGTATGATCTTCGAATTATGAAGATCAAAGGATGGTGTTCTAAAGCGAAAAACAGACTACTATGGAGGTCGGGGTGTAGTGCCATTCGGTCGGTCAGGAAAAAGACTTTTTTTTGTCCTTCTTACGTTAAAATTGTAAAAATCGAACCGTCTCTGATGAAGTCTTTAATTCATTTTTTCAAATATATTAATTAGATTTTCAAAAATTGATAGCTGTTTCAAAAATACCTTTTATAAGCGAAAAGAAGGTTAATAAAAAAAATTATAAATTTTTTTTATTAACCTTCAAACTTTATAATAAATAACATTGATTGAAAGTGCGAAAAATTTTTGAACATTATCTTATATATTTAAATGAGCAATTCTAGTTTATATATATATATATATATATATATATATATATATATATTTATATATATATATATATATATATATATATATATATATATATATATATATATATATATATATATATATATATATATATATAATTGGAATCTCGGAATCGGCTCCAACGATTTTCATGAAATTCAGTATATAGGGGATTTCGGGGGCGATAAATCGATCTTAGGAATCATTTTTAGAAAATGTCATTTTATTCGTGTTTTATCGATAATTTTTTATAATGTAATGATATATTTGTTTAATATTTATAGTCATATAGTCATTGGAGTGGCTAAGTGTTAGCGTGCGAGGCTCTTATACAGAGATCCCGCGTTCGAATCCCGGCTCGACCGACGAGTAAAATTAATTTTTTTTACATTTTAAACCCAACCCAACCCCACAAAACAACACCATAAAGTGAATAATATTTTTCAAATAAGATTTTGTTATTATAATTGTATAATTTTTTATAATGTAATGATATATTTGTTTAATATTTAAAGTCATTGGAGTGGCTAAGTGTTAGCGTGCTGGACTCGTCTTCCGCCTCGACGTAATATAATTTCCAAAAAACACAATTTATATTTAAAAAAAATACCGAGCAAAGCTCGGTCATCCAGGTACTTATAGCATTATAAAAGCAATGATTAATTATGAACATGGAAAAAGTTTCGAAAATACAACATCCTGGATGGGCATTCACATATGACGATCATCAAAATATGCTAATATTGATGACATCCATCATATGTTATGTGGATTCCATCCATGATTTTTTACTTTCGAAATACAGGTAATATTATTAACAAGAAAATCATGGAAACACGTAAACAACGTGTTAACTTTATGTACTGAATGTTAAAATTTTTTTAATTTGATATAATAACTTTTTAATTATAATGAAAAATTTTAAAATAAAAATTATTTTGCAATAAAACTTAATCATTATCTTTCCAATTAAAAAAAAAAAAAAAAATCAAATGCCTTATTGCTTAATAATTAACAATCCATTGAAGTCATTTTGATCCAAAGCAACAATAGAAAGTAATTTTGCAGGTTTGGTATGTGAAGAGATCAGTAAAAATTAATTGGTTAAAAATTTCAGGTATATTTAGCTGGTACAAACTGAAATCAGACTGCCTCAAAAAGAGCGCGAATATGAGCACATATTATATATAAACATATTTTCTCGGTTTAGCGGTGTCATTTCAGTTTATATAAGTTATAGATCTATTTACATTTTGTTTAGAAATATATTACAATTTACTTACATTTAAAGTCATATCTAATGTTTTCTGTGGATGACATCCATTCGTTACAAAATAGTAATAATAATCGATACGAAATCCAGTTAAATAGAAACACATAAGAAAACTGTAAATCACTTGTAAACCATTATAAGCAATAATAATTTTTCGTAAACTATATGGTTTACGATTTTCCATTAATTTTGGACCGATTTTCAGAACAAACAATAAATAAACAGCACACAAAGCAGGTGTTATTACAGGTGACATTAACGTCCATGAATCCACTTGTGGATCTATAAAAAATAATACTCATTAAATTAATAATTTAACAATAATTAATAATAATTTAACGATTTTTTAAACAATATTATTTAACAATACTTCTTAAACTACTGTAATTAGTAAATGACAAATTTCCAATTATCCGAATATATAGTAAAATCATGATATTTTAAATTAATTTGTTTTGTGTGAGAGAATACTTTTTTTAACTTTTTTGTTTCTGTTTTTGTTTTTGTACTGCTAGGTGGTCACCCATCCAAATACTGATTTGATGTTGCTTTATTTTATTGATTGGTCAATTACGTTACGTCAGTCCGGGGTCATTTTTTAACTTAAACAAAATTATTAATTAATTTTATAATTTAATGGACAGTTTAAATTGTTTGCAAATAATTAAATTTTAAAAGTGTATAGAATGCTTTATTTTATTGATTGGTCAATTACGTTACGTCAGTCCGGGGTCATTTTTTAACTTAAACAAAATTATTAATTAATTTTATAATTTAATGGACAGTTTAAATTGTTTGCAAATAATTAAATTTTAAAAGTGTATAGAAAAACCATTTTTTATCGCTGTCATTGTTATAAAATATTATAATTCTCATTGGCGGAACTTGAGGATGTTTAAAGACTAATTTCAGAATACTAAATATTTAATCAGCTGCCATCATTATTATTAGACTGAGAGCTCCTGGTTGATTTAGAAAAAGGCCTTTCTGTAAGGCTATAATTCCTTTCAGTGGTGAATCATAGCTTACGAAGTACGGTAACCACGTTCTGGCACGAATAAACCGCGAACGTGCAATTTCAACTCTTGTACATTTGGAAGAAGTGACAGTTGATTTGAGGTCCAAGGTCAAATTTGCCAATAACAAACGGAGCAAGAGCGTCTAGAAGTTTTTCCCATACGCATGTTTACAAATTTTATAAACATGAAATTTATATGTTTGTATGTGTAAAAATTTTCCAGCAATCTGGAGCAGGTTTTTTTTGATAATATTAAAAAAAATAAATTTAAAAAAAAGAACCGCCTTCAAAAAATTTAAAGTAAAAACTATTTTAAAATTTTTCCTTGTGACCAATTACATTATTAACACAGAATTTCGTTTGTAACTTCACCAAGGGATAAACAATTGGGCTTTTGAATAGAAACTAATTATTTATTTTTATAAAAAATAATATTAAATATCTACAAGAAAATTCTCGTGCAATACATAATTACTTCTTCGAGTATACTTAAATAAGATTTAAAAAAACTCACAGATTACAAACATTAAATAGGACAAAGTGTACCATGTCCACGCTATATAATACTAGTACTTTATACATTACACAGAGCATTATATTCGTGAAATAATTATGTAGGTACATTATCATTATATACGTTTGTAATGAATGAATATATATTTTGTGGAATTTTATTAAATTTGTCAGTATAACTTTTTTGAATAAATTTAATTGTCAATAGTCAATGATAAAAAACTGAACTATGATAAAAAACTGAAATATAGATCCATGTTTTTATCAGTATAGCGTTTTGTACGATTTAAATTATTTAAATGTTTTATTCGAAATTCGTAGAGGAATAGATAGAACCTTGATATATAAAATATTAAAAAATGCATTTTTAAATTGAATAAATAAAATTACAAATACCTATGTTCACTTGACCAAAGTGTTTGAATCAATTAATATACACTTTAATTAACCAATGCTAAAGTATGTATTAGGTAAGCTAATTAACTATAGATAAGAAAAATATTTTACCTTTTAGATGAATACAAAGAACGTGACATATTATTTTTTGTATATATTCTACAAACTTAATATAATAATTTATGACTATGTATTATCAATTATCTTCTTTGAAAAGAATACTAAGAACTTAAGTATACATCTTAAGTCATAAATAATTTTAAATATTTTTAAATTAAAGTATACTTTTAAAGGCTTTTATTTCCGTATGTTTCTAAAATATACATATATATTGATTTTATGCTGCCATGCTCAGAGCTGTTTTCCAATATATTTCTACTGCAGTATTTCAATGATAAAACAGTATATTTTTTTAAATTAAATTAATATTTGAGAATGTCGTTTATACGTTTATATAAAACGAGTAAAATGAAAAAGTCAGGCTGTAGTGAAGCATTTTTTTACTGATATTAGACTCCTATATGAGTATTAGTGTACCCCTAGCGTGAAATAACATACAAAAAAGACACATTTATAATAAAGACAATATCTAATATAGCATTAATAAAGACAATATCTAATCTAGTATTTCTTTTAGTTTTTGTACACAAATAACTCAAAAATAACTATCCAAATATTATGGAAGGCACAATCACAATCTCGTTAAGATTTTATAACAAGTTATGCTTTCCAAATTTTATGTATTTTTCAAATTTCTAATGTATTTTGCATTATTGTGTTTATTATGGATGTTTTTTGTTCCATTCCTCTTTAGTTTAATTAGTGTTAAATAAATTTTCGTGTGAACGTATATTTTAAGCCAAATTAAGGTTATACCTAATTATGCTAATAACTCATAAATTAGATTCAAAAACTCATAAAGTAATTTTCATAAATTAAAATGATTTTCACATCACATTGTGTATAATTGGTTACATTTTTCGGGTTAACCTTGTTATGTCAACACTTAAATACTTTTTATTGCGAAAAGTAACGAAAATTTTGCGTTATTATTCGTGTAACGCAATTTTCAATAACAATATAAACGCAAAACAGCTTTTATCTGGCGAACACTTCAACTTAATCATTTTTTTATTTATTATTAAATTATATTCCTTTTGAAATAAAAATAAAGGTATTTAACAATTTTAGGATTTTGATAATTGTTAAGTACATAAATCACTTACGTTTTAGTAAAGGTTCTTTAAAATTATTAATATTATTTGAAATATTCAACGCCATAGTTCATAGAATATCTGCACTTAAAACAATTTCAATAAACTCGCTCACTTTAAAATAAATTAAATAATTATAATAGTCATTTAATTAACTAATTTGTGTTTATTTAAAAATATGTATAATGTGCACTAAACACTGTATTCAAATTGAACAATCAACAAAATTGTGAATAATGGAAAATTAATATTGACGAGGAGATAGAATATTCAAATATGATTATACCCATACTATTTATGCGATAATTTATCTTTTTTTTTTAAACAAAAATTATTAGAATATTATAGTATTAAAATTATTATATATTATGTTATTTTCTTTGAAGTATATATGACTGAATAAAGTTAGCACTTTTCATTATATTTTATTTGTATTTTTTATATACTACAAGAATAATTTAGCGCTCTGTCAGACTATACTTTTTTTCAACGTAGCAATGGATGGCGAAATCGACGTACGTTTCAGCTTTCCATTGAGTTAAATGGTGCCTGCCATTAGAGTTTATTTCAACGCGTTGAAATGAACGGACGTTAAACGGGCGTCAGTTTTAGCGCTCATCGAACGGACGTTGCAATGAAGTTAAATACAGCTGGATACACTAGGATTTGATTGTATTTTACACTTAGATATTTTTAATTTATTTTCAATTATGTTTATGTATAATTATAATTGTATTAGATTCATTTTGTTACATTTGTGTATTGTGTAAATGCGTAGTAATTCCCGGTTTCGTTGCATGTAGGTACGCTCAGGTATATTTGTATGATATATTTTTGAAATATTTTATAAATAAAGGCTGTGTCGCCATGCATTACACATAAGTGATTTTAAAAGTGTGACAGAACGCTAAAGAAACAAAAAAAGTGAGCAAATTTTTTAGTGATTTTTAAACAAATGCATCTGACTGGAAATTAATGACACGGATATACAAAATATAGCATTTTATAACTTCAAGCTGCTTCTATTGAGCTTATATATTATTAAATCTCTATAAACTCATATCTATCTTCTATTTAAATTACTATAATACTTGCGGTTATTGCAGTTATTGCTGTTATTAAGCTTAAAATTTTATTATTTAAACTGTCTGTTAATTTCTGAGGAAATATTCGATTTGAAATGAAAACAAAAACATTATTTTATCCTTAATTCTTGATATATCAGCAATCAATAGTTGCACTGAAAATGAAAGTGGTGTTTCAGAAACTGAAATAAATTTTCGATTTCCTGTTCTGATTTTCCTTAAGATTGCTAAATAACGACATATGAAAATAATTTTTTTTGTTTCTTTCATTATTTCCAGTATCACTATTACTATTAATCAAAAACTACTAGATGGAATTGGTAAAATTTATACTTATTATTGTAAGTATAAGTGTTACTAAAACTACTACTTTGTTGCAAACCGTCACCAAATTAGCAACGAGTAACATCTCCTCAGAGAATCATTACAACGAGCTAATTCATACTGATGATGACTACTTTGTAGTTGAAATACGCATTTATAAAAATACAAAATAATTTGATCTAGGAAATTGGGGCAAAAAATCGAAATTTGGTATTATATATATATATATATATATATATATATATATATATATATATATATACATATATATATATATATATATATATATATTGTTTATAATTATTAATGAGAACTCTAGGATTTTTCGAATAATTTTTTCCCCCAATTTTCTTGGGTAAAAAAATCGAAATTTATTAAATATCATTTTGGATGGTATCACAACTTACTGCCCATTAATACCATCTGGCTTTGGAAACATGGAAACCGAGTGATTATCTCAATATTTTTTACAAATGTAAAAATTAATCGTTGGTTGTTTCATTTAAATTTAGTTTGACGGCCATAAAATTAAAAAAAAATTCCATCCAGGTATAAATAGTGCAATATAGAGCAGGGGAATGCAAAAATCGAGGACCGCATTCTATGTCAATAGATTTATGTTAAGAATGGATTGGAATTTGTGTAAATAATGTTACCATTAAATATGATTTACTGGGCTTCTACTGAGTTTTTTTTTTATTTCCTATTTTGAAAGTATGTACATTTTTATGCTGTAGGTGTACTTTTTAACTATACTTAGTTGTTTTCCTAGCAGAACTTTGGATTAATGGTGACTGTTTTTTGTACTAAAATATTCTTACAGCACGAAACGAAGTATTTTTCGAGATGATGACTGCATATCTTTACCTTTGTTCACATAATTTAAATAGCATGTAGTTTAGTTACTTGACGCGTGTGAACAGCAACATTTTAGTCAAATGTTTAGTGAAGTTGTTTAATCAAGTAGTTTCTTACAGTTCTATTTTTTGTATGCAAGTATTACAACCACCACTCTTGCAACCAGTCAACTAATCCTGTCACAATTTTTGTTTTGTAATATCAATTTATATTATAATACATAACTTTAACTGGTTACATAGTTTTAATAAATACTTGTTACTTTACTATTGAATAAATTATAAAATTATTACAGTTTGAACAAGTCTTAAGTGTTTAGTACAAAATTACTTGTTACTTGACTAAATATTTAATCAATGTGAACATGGCGTTAGACTTTATTGAAATCGGAGTGGGGGTTGGAAAAAATTGGATCAAAAATTGATTTGGGCACATTCGGATACATTATATGTGCATACAGAAATACCACCCAGCTACTGCTCTAAAAATTGTTTAAGAATGTTTACAGATTATTGTTTTTTACAATTACCTACACTTCACTGCAATCTTCATACAATCAACTATATTATTGGATACTCCAAATTATTACTATTGCAAATGGTAAGTATAAGATAATAATTATCGATTTCTATTGTATGAGATAACTCTCTAGGTTATTGTTGCATTAAGAAGATATTTCTCACTTCTATAGAAATTTAATACCGATTATAAAAAGCTAGTACTGATGTACTAACAAGAATTTTTTTTAAATCCAACTAACAAACTTATAATAAGCAAGAAATATCATTGCATATTTCCAAACGCTGCCATATCCCATCTTAAACAATATCTATCTCCCAATTTGCTCTTAAAAATAGAAACTGCAAATTAGTTCTTCTTAATTAAAACTCTCGTGCACTCCGCGTATAATATATGCATTTCCTGGACGTCTAGAAAGTAAACAAAGAGCCTGTGCGTGTGGTATTCTTTTCTAAATGAGATTGAAGTCTTTTTAATCATTATACTCCCAACGATCATCTTTAGTTCCGTCTATCACACAAGTAGTTTCCAATGAACTTCGTGAGCTATAAGCAAGAAGAGACGAGAACGTGGTTGCTTGCGTTATCTAATTTTAATATTTTCGATATCACTATTTTAAAATTTAACAGTACATACATTTCAAAGTAAAAACTACTAAAAAGGAAAACTTCAAGCTTGAAAAAATGTACTGAAATATTAACGGCGAACAATGACGCAAATTTGGAGCCATTTGAATATATAAAATTGCATGCTGTTTAGATGAATATTTCTTTCTATTTAAGTACCAATGTTAATTTTTGTTTAACTGCAATAAAATTATCTTTGTAAAAACAATCAGCTATTCGCATTGAATTTGTTTACATACAATTTGCCCATATTTCTGTAACAGTTTTAGGTAAATGGTCCATAAACATCTAATATTAATTATAATATATAAATACTGTTAAGTATTAGGTGTATTTATTAATGTGCTTATTGGTATTAAGGTGCATTTATTAATGTGCTTATTGGTACTGGGGCTACTATGCCATGTATTGAATCAATTTTGCTCTTATGAATAGTGCAATATGATAGTGGTCTTTTATTTTGCTTAAAGTAAGGTGCTACCTTATCATTGGTATTTTCCGATTAGTAAATAAGCATGATCGCTTTGTGTTGATAACCGATAATAATTTTACGATTGTTTTTTTGAACTTTAAACCAGTCATAATTTCGAAACGCTAGAATAACTCAATAATAAATTATAAAATTTACGTACAAGGATAACCTGCGTTTCGTGTGTTCTTCATTTAAATAACTAAATATAATTTAATCATTTGATTATCTTCATTGCAAACTTTATCCCATATACAAATTTCAAATTTTTTTCTTCATTGAATATGTTTACAAAATAGAACAGATAACATTTTAGTGTATTTGTCCCTTAATCAGGGTACACACGTGAAAGGTTTGTTCGTAACGTAATACTGTATCGTAAATCTATACTGTTACATGTTACCCGATCAATCGTTTGTAGATGTTAAGAAGTTACGATGTTGCTGTGTGTTTCCTAGTATTCCATTTATTAACAAAGAAAAATACCTTCACTTTTTCAATAAATTATATTGTTGTTCCATTCCACATCGAACTATTTAAATGTAATAAAAATGAATAATGTTTACGTCTTGTCTTTGCAAATGTTACGTTATTGAGTCCATACTATTCGCAACCCCACCTTATAACAACTTTTGATGCGAACGGTCAACTTTGTTACATGACGGTGTTACACATTCACGTCCACACAAAGGTTCCTTCTACGCGTCAAAGTTGCGTTATGATGTTACGTTACACCCGAATGTTTCACGTGTGTATGTGACTTTAGATTCGTGCCATGAGATTCAATATTTTAATTGTAAAAAGTCATCACCTATTTTTTTTTATAATTATGTGAGTAATCCTTGAAAATCCTTCAAAATATTCGTCAAAAACATATTGGCCTTTAAACTACATATATTTGTTTGTTTCCCAGTTATTATAACTGGCTAACATAGTAATATCACTGTGACAACAAAAGTTGTGAATTCCAAACCATACTTTCTGAGTTTGTTTGTTTCTGCCTTCAAGTATTCTGAATTCGAAATTTTATCTTTGGAGTTACGTCAATCATTTTTACTTAAGCCCAAACAAAATTTTATAGCTATTTTTAATCATTATTGATTTTAATTTTCACCTGGAAAATTTATTGATCGTTTTGCTTATTTCATGAGTGAGGTCTAATCATAATGACCCAGTTATGATAAAATAAAATTTTTGGTTTATTATAATTTATGAAATAATAAATAAATACACAAAAAATGATCAAATTTTTTTTTCGTTGAATTAACCAATAATGGAAAAAGACAAATCAATTAATTATTATCTAGCAAAAATCATACATAATGAATTAAATCTACATAGACATGAAAAAGCCACATCCACGGTTATATAAATCGTATATAAGAGGATGGGTATGTCTATGATAACCTTCAAAAGGACTACCTAAATTACAGATTATTGTTGAAATTTCTTCATAATTGTAATTTTCTCACAGAATCTGAATCACAAAATACACCAATTGCTACAAATCGAATTAATCGAAATTATTTCCAAAAAATAATCAAAATCGATATTTCTCAAACACTATAAACTACAAATTGTATTTTTTTATTTAAAAAGGTAACGGTAAAGTTGGGTATCTCTATGTCTGATTTATTTGCAACAAAGTAACCTGTCTAAAAGTATACCAGTATTGTTTATGAATAAACATCATTCATTGTGTCAATTCATATCACATGTAAATCAAAGATTAATTAAATAAAATAAAATAAATATATTTACTAAAAAAAAAAGAAGCAACCCGTGCCGTGAATAGTGCACGTGGAAGGGATTTCTTAATCGATTAATGCGATGAGTATCTAAAATTTGTAATAAAACATTCATATTCTAGAAAATATAATTATTTGTTCAATTGTTTGTATGTAGACTGTATTACATATGTCCAACAAAAATTATTGAATAATTACAAAAAATGACATTTAATTGATGTTATTGGGTTGAAAATTGTAAGAATAATTGAAGAAATTTTAATTTTAATTGCAAATATAAATATTTAATCATTTTAATTAGTTAATAAAATTTCAGAAATTTCCTATGTTAAATGATATACCATTCACAGAGTTATATTTCATTTGATTGAAAACTAGTATTTCATAAACATAGAAACAAATGAAAATATTTTGATGCACTGTGCCCTAAAACTAGTATTCCTCTTTAAAAAATTAACTATGAATTAATGGAAAAGAATATAATGACGTTTAGTTTATGATAAAAAAACATTTCTAAATTCAAACTTTCATTTTTACCTTAGAAATTGTTTTACGAAAAAGACAAGTACTAGGTTTTCATATGAATATAGTGTATACCAAATTTCATATCATTTGGATCAGTATCTTTTGAGTTATTTACGATGAGAAATTCGAAGAAATATATAATACATGTTATTTTAAGTGAACAGCTGTTTAAAAGCACGCTCCTTTATGTCAGAACAGCAATTGATTAACCACATTAAATACTACAAAATTAACAGATTAATTTCTTGAAGATTATAATGAGGAAAGAGAAACTATGATTAACTAACAGAATAACAAAGACTGCATTCAACTTTAAGTTTGAAGGTATTAAATTCATTTTATTACAATAAAAAAATATAAATTTTAGTTTCCTGTTAAAAATTTTTTTAATTAAAGATATATCTGATCTCGGTTTTCCATTTTTAACGATGACGACCCTGCTATTAACACATGATATAAATTATATCAATTAAACGCTATACTTGTTGTATGAGTTCTAAGTTGCTAGGGCTAATTATTTTTTAGCATTTAAAAAAATTGTTGAAAACTGTTGCATCCATCGCAACAGAGTAAAGGCTTTGTTTACTTTATTACAATTTTATGTAAATGAGTCATGTTGGCGTTTGTTTCATATTATATATATTTTTTTAAACTTCATATAAAGAAATTTTTAAATTAATTAAAAATTCTGTGTTACAGGTACTATAATTTGAACGGTCCTTGACAAATAGAAAAAATATTTTCTTAACCACAAAAATTATTTATAAAACTGTATTTGTATAAAAATTATGGAACATTCAAGGTAAGCTGTTTACATTGAATATAATTTAATGTAATTGTCCATTTTTATGAATGGACACATACACATAGACTTTTTGTATATTCTAAGTGGTAAGTATACAAGATCTATCTAGAACTTATTTTTCTACCGTACAAAAGAAAATGGGGCAAACTAATTATTAATTGAAGCAAATTAACTGAAAATGACAAAACTAGTCATGAAAACGAATAACAAAATGTTACCAAATGGTTAATAAAAAACTGGTTTTAAAAACATGAGAACCAGAAAGACAGATCGTTTGACTAGGTAAAAAGTCCTGGTAGCAGTGCTCTTTTATAGAACTGGGGCAAAGTAGGCATCGCTCACATCTCCCACTACAAGAAGATCCCCACCAAATTTCAAGGATCAAATGACATAGATGGTGAAATGATTTGATGAAATGAAAAAATTGTTTTTCAAAGTTTAGTGAAAAATTTGACTGTGTCGGTTATCAATTCATGAGTGGGTCTGCTAGTAAGTATATAAAATATAAAATTTGATTTATTTAAGAAAGAATGACAATTAGTCAAATTTTTATTAAGCTCAAATTGTGTATATTATCAGTAAATTTTATTTAAACAAGCCTTAAATTACCATATTATTGTCATTAAAAAGGAAAAGGTAAATTATTCTTAACTACTTATCAATAGACTGGGCTTGTTTAATTAGTTTCATTAAAATAGAATGTTAAGCCTCATTGGAGTAAAGAAATTTCCGATGAAATCAAAGTTTTATAATAAATATAACATTGTTTATGAGATTCAGTCGGTAAATTAAATGAATTAAAAAAAAAAAAAATTTAATCCTTAAACTAAATGCATTTTGAGTATACTAACAGTTCTAAAAAGAGTAATTAATATAACAAAACTAGTTCATGATTCTAAAGTTGTAATGTAGAATTGAAAAATCCAATTGAGCTTTTAAAATTGTAGTAATGTGTGAAATGGCTGTATAGACTACAACCAAATACAAAAGGTCTGCGTAAGAGAATGTCAAACTTAATAAATATTGACACTCGTCATCACGATTTCACTGCAAATTAGAATCTCAAAAATGTACTATCGACTCTTATACTCCTATTTTCGTTCAACTTACTACATCTTTTACTTGCACAACTGAATTGTTACAAAGCCGCCTCCAATTTATCTGTCTAGACTCCCATCAAGATAAAATCGGTACTAACGTTGATGCCCCTAAGTATCACGTACTTATAATTTATTTTATCCCCAGCTCTCGGACCATAATGGCAAATAGCAAAATATTATATTGTGAAACAGCTTTTTATATATTTATCATCCACCTTGGTATACTAATTTTGACTAGTTATTTATTAAAACAAATTACAAAGTAAAACATTCGTTTTTATTACTCGGGCATTGGTATAGGTATAATTTACTTATTATTATAGAATAACGATTTTGATAATGCTTAATAAATGAATGTCATCATATTTACATTTGCCATCAAATATATAACATTCCACAATTATTATTACTTATAAACATTGAACAATGGGAAAATAACTACTCTTTATAAATTATAAATAATAAATATTTGATTTAATATCATTTTAATTATTCCAAAATAAAGACATTTTAATTGGAAAATACATCAATAATCAGCATCTGTTTCATCTTTACTATTGGATCTAGAATTTGTTTGGTATTTACCAGTAGCTGAAGCAATAGGTACAGGATTGAGAGCTGATACATTGCGAAATTTTTTAACTTCCTTAGGTAAGGCGCATTTTGAAGCGAGTGTATGGTCCAGTATTATATTTTTAATGTACACAAATGAATTGGTAAGCACAAATTAGCGACACGTCGTTACGTAGGATTATCGGCGAGACACTACAAACGCGCTGTACAGTTCGCAGGATACGATTTCTCGCGCCATACGTCTAACGACTTTATCACCCTATTCTTGCTGCATTCACTGTAAAATCTCTAATAAACATAATTTTTACAAACAAAAAATTTATAGGGGCTTTTTATTCATAGGGGCATGCCATCTTGCATGATCCAGACGCCCCTCAATATTTCTCTTTGCTATATAAGATATGCCATATAAGTTATTAGAAACATCCCAAATTTAAACACCGGAATGACATCATTTTCCATGTTTTAAAAACATCCAAGTGTATTTCGTGCCTTTCACAAAAATATGTGTGTGTCCATAGGTGCCAAATTAAAATTAGTTAGCAGAATATTCCTTGCCCTCTTCTCTAAAGAAAATGTATAGTACACAAAATCCTGTTGATGTTCAGCTAACTAAGTCATTACATGCAAGGTGAGCATTACCTGATTAAATGTGGAAGGGATAAAAGCAGAGTAATTGTGAGTTTTAGAATGTATATATTTAAATGGTAAAATAAAAAAGTAAATAGTTACGGAATATATGAAATGTGCGTTGGAGACAGTGAGCCACTTGATAGAGTAGTATTCGGGAAACTTAGAACGAACGTTCATTAGAAAATATGCAAAATGCGTTAGATATTTTATGTTTTCAAGATAAGGAACTTATTAACGAATTTGTGGGTTTTTTGAGATATATATTGCACAAGCGTAACAATCTGTTATGCTTAAATATTCAACTCCTGGGATAATGTTTGTCCATCAAGAGTTGTCAAAGTGAAAACAGCTCAAGCCACTTTTCTCTTCGTTTTGTTTGGTATCTATTGACCTACTTCATTGTTATCAATAAAAAAAAATTATATAATTTTCTCATGTTCTCCTAAAACTATTGTTTCTTACACAGTTAAGGATACTTGCTTGAAGTATATTCATTTCAATTTCAATGATTTTTAATTTTCCTTTTTTCAACGATGTAATGAAATATTGTAATGTGTATGTAACTAAAGTAGTAAATAAGATCAAAGAGGATTCAGTAGAGCAGAAACTGCAATGTATATTGCCTTTTCAAATGGTAATTGCCATATCTGTTAGAATAATTAGCTTCTTCAAAATTTAACTAAAATAGACGCGATTCGCTTCAATTCATAATTTTATTAATTCAATTATATATATATATTTCATAATTCAATTAATAAATTAATCTGTAATATTCAGAAAAAATATATAAAAGAAAAATATTTTTAAGTTTTATAAATTGTTAAGTATATTTCATTTATTAAAAAATAAAAAAATACTTAACAGAATTATAATATAAAATATTACAAAATGGATTCTAATTTTTCATAATATATTTATCCTGCATTTAAATAAAAATTATTGTTTCAAATTATTATACTTTCATACTTCACAAAATATAATTGGAGTATAAATTTTTTTTTTATGAATATTTTAATATCTAAAATTTTATTACAATTATTCATAATTTTTATAAACATAATGACATAAAATAATAATTATTGTTATGAACAATACATTAAAAATTCTTTATTGCGTATTATTGAGCTAAATTGAATAGGATGATGGTTTAAAATACTACTTTCCATCATTCCTAGCCAAAATATGGCACTACAAGCCACCCACATACGCTAACTTTCCACTCTAATCGGATTCTCTTTGTATTAGATTATAGTATTATAGGAAAAGCATAGGCCAAATTGTTTTAAGATATATGTAATATTTTTTTAATAATAAATAAAATCTAATCTTATATTATTACGTATAGTTTTTATAATCATTTAAAAATAGACGTATGGGTTATATTTATTTCCGAGTTTCATACAAAAACATATAGAGATTTAAGTAGCATAAACTTAACATGAAATTAGAGTGCATGTCGGAGACATTTTTCCGAGAAAACATTTCTTAATATAAAATAAAACTTCAATTTTTATCATTTTTTCTGGAAAAACCTAGACATAGAATTTGTGGACAGTTTGTTCATTAAATAACTTGAAGACAAGATGCAGTACTCTCAAATTGGTTAACGAATTATTTGAGAACTAAAAAGTATATGAAAATATGGACCGTAAAACAGAGATAATTTAAAATTGTTATCAGTCAAATACGTATTTTATTATTTCAACAAATTTACAAAAGCTTATAAAAATAAATAATAGTGCATTTTTTATTATCTTTGTTCGTTTTTTAATTTATTTTTTCAGATATTATTACGTTTTTTTACCATAAAAAATTCTAGGTGTATAAAATAATCGAATAAAACATTTATATTTCTTCATAAGTGTGTTTGATTTGTACTGTAAGACAACGCCATCTATTATCTAAGTAAATCATTAAAAAAAATTTAATCTGGTTTGAGACTAGTGGATGTAGGTAAAAATAGCAACTTATGATCGCATAGATTTTGTTCACATTATACCTTAGGGAAAAACTCGGCATACTCTCTCTTTTGATGTCAAAATTGCGCATACCAAATTTCATAACATTTGGCTAACTATTGGAGGTATTTGGAGTTCTCTATCAAAACACACATTCCACTAAATTTTGAGAAAAATTTCTTAGCTTATTTAAAATAATTAACTGTTAGTAACGCACCTTTAATTTTGACGAAAAACAAACGTTAGCAAAGTATTCTTTGGTAAAATGCATGCAACTAGTATGACATTAATGTATTAATCTGGTATGAACACATAAACATGATTATTACTTTGATTATATTATGGGCTCAATGTTTATACGATGTAAAAAAATATCGAATTTACCAACGTATAACTTACAGGTTTTCGAAAATGCCTAAGGTTCATCATAAAAGCCTTAAAAAACTATTCTATAGATTAAAGTGTAAATAATTGAGTAATATTTGCATTGCTTTTCAAAACGATCAAATCTACTTACAAAAATTTGTTGTGAAAAATTTTGTATAGATTAAAGGCGTAGAAACCAATGCAGCAGTGTAAAATATATAAATTAAATTATTTTCAGAAATTATTTATGATTTGTCTTTTACACGAAAATGAAACGAGCGCAGTTTTCATTAGCTTGTCATAATCAAAGTGGTTAAATCAATTTTGGAGTATTGAAAGTATATTAAGAGGGGAAGCGCGTCCCTTGTACTCAGATCTTTTGTACCAATACCTGCAGGCAGAGTTGCCTTCTACCTCAAGTTAACAATTATATTGAGATAATGTTGTTGATAGAGCCGGTTACTTCGTTCTTTTCGAAGAGATGAAAGTGTGATCAACCAACCGCCTTTTTATTGTTATTATAATTCACCAAATCGACGCTGCTTGGATTCGAAATCGCAACCACCCTTAATCAAATGGGTAAAAGTATTAGTGTCATTACTCACTTGGCAACTGAGCCGGTATTTTAAATTAGGACCAGAAGGCGACACGATTTCTAGTTTTAAACAACTTGTGTATAAACGATTCCAAATGATTATCGATTACGATACGTAGAAGCTTACACTAGCATAATTTGACTTCGAGAACTCGTGATTTATAGGTATTTTTACTTTAAAAAAGTCTATTTTTAAAACTTAAGGAAAAGTGTTCTATTTAAAAGTAAATATTTTCGAGTAATTTTCAGTATTTTCGGAAATGCTATAGGTAAAAAGAAAATAATCAACATGAATGTAGTAATATTTTATATAATTTTTTTCAATTTTTATCTTATTTTTTTATAAATATAAATTAATACTAACTTAAATCTAATTTAATTTTTGTTTTACATCCATTGTTTTTTCATTATTATTATTATTAATATTAATTGTATCGATTAGTTTTTTATCTGTATTTGATTGTTTTCTGTACGCTTTTCGGTAAAAATCACTGAATAAATATAAAAATATGACAACATTTGCAACAAAGAAGAACGTCAATGCCCTTGGTACTTTACAATCCATAACTATTATTGATACTAAATATGCCAACATAATGCCAAATTGTGTCTGAAACAAAAAAAATATGATTGTTTAATAAATTCCCCAATATATAATTTTTATTTTTAATTATTTTTAAGAGTCATTGCACCATCTTTATGTAATTAGTGTGCTTCTAATAATATACATTGTATTTTGTTCAATTTTCGCGCAAAAAAATTATAAAAGTTCATCAAAAAGTTATAAAATTTGGTATGCATAATATGGACATAAAAACGCAGGGCTTCTCAAAGATTTTTTGTCGAAAAAATAATTCAAAATTTGATTTTATATTGAAAAATATTTTTTTCGAGAAAAATTCAGCAAGAACTCCGTTTTCATGACAATATTGTGCATATCAAATTTCAAAACATTTGAATAGGTATTTTACGGCAAAAATGTGTAGGAAGGCCTACTTTCCGGGCATATTCCTCAATTCGAAAATTTAATGGTTGCAGACCACCCCAATTCGCTTCGAAAAATTAAAAAATACTTACCAATTGAATCCATGTCATGTATTTTTTCCACCATAAATATTTTTGATATTTAGGTCCCATAGCAGAAACCATATAATAAAAGTACATCACAACATGTACCAATGAATTCAAGAAACCAATAACAACACCTTGTTCGCCAGGTAAAAATTTTAAATAGCCCCATGAGAATAGTGCTGTAATTGTATGATGATATACATGTAAAAATGTCACTTGAGATTGTTTTTTACGTAAAACGAAAAATACTGTGTCCATTAATTCAACTAATTTTGAAAAGAAATACCACCAAGCACCTCGGTGTAACTGAAATCAAAAGAAATTTTTTAATTAATTATTATTTTGAATTTTATTTGTTTAATGCCAACATTATAAAATTAGTTTTAATTTTTTAATTGTTTATTTGTTCTGTAGGATTGTAAAATATATCGTTTTCTGGCGAACTAGAAGAATGAATAAATTATAAAACACTATTAAATAAAAATATAAAAAGCAATACACGCAAAGAACAGTTGAAGTATGTCTAAGCAGTTGCATACTTAAATAGAATATACGACATAAGTCAATTGAGACAAGGCCAATGAAATGAATGTTCTAAAATAAAATATATTATTAATGTAAAAATCTGGGTTAATAAATGATTTTTATATTCTCGAATAACGAATATTTCAGAAACTACTTTTTGGTAATAATTGAGGAACAGTTCTCATTCTTTTTTATCCTTTATCGTAGAATGAATATTGAGAGACGTAGAGAGCGGTAACGAATATTGAAATCTTATCCCAATATTTAATTCAATCAAGTTGGTTCAAGTTTTAAAATTTTTTTGAAAGTTTATAATTCAATCTGTTTTACCAAGCTTAAAAAACACTCAGAGAAATGTGTTTTCTAGTAAAAAATCAATTTTATTTATATTGTTTTTATTTCAATACCTAGAAAACATAACATATATTGTTACATATAGAAAGAAATTTTTATTTTCCTTTTTTATTACCGTAGAAAATGGTAAAATCATAATGTTTTATATTATACTTACAGCCATTTGAAATTCAGTATTTTTCATTTTTTGATTACAACCATGTTGCACTAGATACTCGAATGCTTCTACATGAAACGCTTGGCAACATAACCATATGCTAAATAGAACTTGATACGCATTATATCCGACTAATATCGGTTGTATTTCAAATGGTTTACGTTTTGACATCCACTGTGGTCCTAATTTTAATACAAAATATAAATAACATGCTAATATTGTTAATACTGGTATTGGTGATTGCATAAATAACCATGAATTCACTTCGACATCTGAAAAAAGATAAAAATGGTATTAAAATCAAAATATTTATTAACCGGCTTCTAGAACGGTAGAGTTTTAGGTAGAAAATTCTTTTAACGTTAAGATCAGTAGAGCTAGAAAGTGGCCCCACATTTATTTGAAGGAAAACTCCAGTCGTAATGGGAGAGACAGGGTAAAAATAATTTTCAGTGATTAAGTTTCATCGAATTGAAAATTTTTTCGTGGTTGTATACACCATTCAAAAGTAAAAAATTAAAATTTATCAAAAATATGAACTAAAAAAACTAACCTAAAAAAAACAATTTTTTTATTCTCTCCTTCTTTGTAAATTAAGTTGATACTATGTCATTGAAAAATTTCGAAAAATCCAAGATACACCAAGCAAATTAAAGATTTTCATGACTAAAATACTAACTAAAAACTGACACACAAACTGAAGTTTGAATTAGTACAGCTAAAGCAAGAAAAACCCAGTTTAATTTTCGGAAATAACAAAATGGAAGCTGGTTAAATTTATGGAAAAAAATGTATTTTTTTCTCTATTTTTTATCTGCTTAACAACGCTTTAAAAACAAAAAAGAAGGCTCCGCACGAAACTTAGAGATATTTAAAAAGTCTGACGATTAATTCAGAGTGATATTAAATGCGCCTCGTACAGACTAATGAAAATGATAAAAATGCAACTAAAGAATGCTGCTAGTGTGCTGTTGCAAATGAAAAATTCAAGGCTTAAATCCACGAATATTTATGATATTCTGAAAGTAGTAAATAAATCCCAAAGGCCGAATAATTTTAAATCGGTACATCTAACATTAGTTGATCTTAAATATTAAAAATAAGTAAGCTTTGAAAAAAAATTTTAAAATTACATTTTTGAGTAATGTAAGCCACAATCCAGAAGAGGTAACGGAATACTGACAACAATGTAGAATAATACGGTAAGCTACATTGCAAAGCAGGAAATCATACGTAGAGGCTAAGAAACTTACAAACAGCAGAAAATGATAAGGTTTATGTTCTGACGGATCCGATGCTGCTTGTGACATAATCGTAATGTGGAAGAACAAGGGATTTATTTAATTATTTCGATTAAGCCTTCCTCACACGATGCTAGTTTTCCGCTGGATTGCCAAATTTTAGTAGCTATCGCCAAATTTTAGTAAGCGCTCAAGCAACAAAGCCCCCCGTGGCATCCATCACTGCACCCCGCAAATAATCCTTCGGGTAAACCAGCATCGTGTGAGGTGACTAAAGCTCAACCAAAAAAATTTGTTATGAACAATCAATACAAAAGCTTAATATCTTTTGAATTTATTGATTTATTTGGCTTCAAAATTTCTCTTTAACATTTTATCCTGTATTTTGACACAATTATAATTATTTATTAATTTTAACACTTTACAGGAAAATTTTGTTTATTTAATCAAGCAGATGTAAGCAGACAAACAACAGGTGAAAATGACTTCATATTCCATAAAAAAATAGATAAAATCCAGTTGTAAGTAAAACCTATTGTTAGTTATACGAATTGAAAGCTATGAAATCATTCTCCACTATTTATTTGCGTTTTTGATTATTCTATCAAATTACGAATAAAAATTAATACTTCCGACAGTTTGAAATTTCCTAATTACTAGTAACTTGTTACTATTACGAGCTTATAAAGAGTAACTTACCTTGTTTTGAGTCCAATAATTTATAATTTTCTGTGACCAAATGTATTAAACCAGACATTTTCACTTTCTGTAATCATAAGAAAAAGACATACATTTAAAAAAATATTTTAATTGGATATGAGTGCAGTACAAGAAATATTTAGGTCAATTAATTTTGGAAACAGGTTTTTTGTTTTGTTTCGTTGATTTTCGATTGAAGATTTGTTACTTTTTGTATATAATATGAGAAGAGAGTCAAGTAGCCTTGTAACAAATTTCAAGTACGCTTTCTTTCTTGTGTATTGGAGATAATTATTAATGCCTATATGTTAATATCTGCCCGGTTCAATAACTCATGCAAGATTTTATAAGAAGTAAGTTAAAAAAATTGAGTTGAAATAATTTTTAGTTAACATATTTAAAATAATTTATAATAATTTCTGTTAACAAAAATAACATGTGAGTTTTAATTTAAATAATTGAATAAGACTTATTGGAATATAAAACTTTTCTTATTTTAATTATATTAAACAAATTTTTCTTTTATAATTTATTCTTTTTATTAATTTGCAGTTCCATTTAATTCGATCATTAAAAATTAACAAGTTTTGAGTTTTATTCCATTTTTAACTATGATTTATTTTGACAGTAAATTTCATATTCCTCTTAAAAATCTATTCAATATGAGCTTTCAAAAATTAGAGGTCACAACAAGCTTCATCAACATTATTACTTCAAAAACCACTGGCGTACTGTCCTATTCAAAATTTATATTCATGTTTGTTGATTATAAAATATTTGAAATATAAGATTTAATTAAACGATGTCAGATAAAACTAGGAATGCGAGGGCTCGAAATGGTGAAAGGTAAGCAAAGCCCTTTAATGCATAGCACTAAATATGCGAAAGTGACGGTCAATTTCGCTCGACTAAGAAAAGCTCTAGAATAAAATTCACAAACGAGCTCTAGAATAAAATTGACAAGGTATGCGGAATCAAAGACATCCAAAAACAACTGGAAGAAAATCTATTGGGCCGCAAACCAAGTAAGTTTTTCTTAGGGTCAATCAAAAACCAGAGTAACAAAGAATCTTAATTCTGGCAAAATATTTATTTATATTCTGGCGGATATTTGAACTCTGTTATTCAGCTATACAGTTGGTACATTTACGAAGTGTTTATAATTTTTTCATTGCTAATAAGCTTAGAATAAATAAAAAGTGCGTATCGATATACACTGGAGGTAAATAAGTTCCGTGTAAATTATCGGAGTAAACTACACGAGTCCCGAAGTTCAGATCCATTTTTCAAGGTGAGTATTCATAATTTTAATATCATTGAATATATCCTTTTTAATTTATTGACCTTTTTAGAATAAAAATTGATGTTTAGGAAAATATACTACAAACTCTAAGCTCATACTTTATAAACCTCGAAATGCTATTGAAAATTAATATTTATTATTAAAAATTAAAAGCTGAGAAAATGACTTTTCACAATATTTTACATAAAATATGAAATTGCAAAAGAAAAATTGTTTTAACGTGATTTTTTAATTAACAAAAAAAATTAATTTTTGTATCACACCACAATTTATTTTAATTAATATCCAATAAATATTGGACATTGACCCTTTCAAGAATAAAAACAAAATAGCTGCGTAAGTTAAAAATATTTTTAGCAAAGTTGCAAAATAAAAAAAAAATAAAAATACAACACAATTTTATACACTTATTGCAATAATAATTTTTAATAGACCTTAATTCCCTTGAAGCAAAAATATAAAATAAAAAAATTAAATTTGTCTAAAGTATTCCTAAACTATAACTACGCTTTTTTATTTTAAGAGCGTCTTTATAAGTAAATTTTTCATACCTTTTTTTTGTATCAATAACTAATTATAAAATTAAACAACACGCCAATTTATATTTTAATAATTTTATTTTTTAAATAAATAGAAATATATTAAATACTGTTTTTTCTTTTTCACTATGTAAATTTCTATAAATTTTTATGAATTCATTTTAATAAAATATTAAATTATTTTTCACCATTTTTTTAAATTAAAATATTAAATTCATAAAATATAAATCAATTGTCGGCAACAGTATTATTTGAGCGATATTGCGGAACAATTGACTTAACAGTAAGAAGCCCAATTGTTAACTAAAAAGTTTTAATATTTTGAAGAGTTGTTGAATAGATATTAAAACTAAATTTTTATAAAATTATTTATTTAATAAATGTTATGTTGATGTATTGGTAGTATTTTTATTATAGTCACACAATAATTGTTAAGGTACTTTTTTTTAATGTTTAATATATATAACAAACAATAAATAAATTACTAATAAATAATGTCTTCACTATATGTTGAAGAAGCAAACACTTTGGTTAATATGGGGAATCAATACATTTATATATACGATTCTTGTGTATACCAGGTGTTCAGTTTTAAGCGGTACAAGGTTTTCTTGTAAATTGAAAATGTATTGTTTCTTATCACGTAATGCTTTATTGGCGTATTTTGATGAAAGTGTTTTTAATTTTCTTATATTTTTTAAATAAAATTTATGGTATAATTAGGCATATCATTGATTGAAATTCGAGTTACACTGTGTACGTAAATTATATAAATATAATGATACTTGGTAACTCAGCAGTTGTAGTTAAGTGCTTGTCAAAATTATTTTGTAAATATTGAATTACATAATATAATGGAGACTTTTTATTTTGTCTAATTTTCACCTGAAAATTGTTTATAAATTACGCGTGCACTTTCGACTTATAAAGTCATTATCAAGTAATAAATTTATTACTTGATTTGATATTGGATTTATTACTTGATAATGATTTTATAAGTTAACAGTGCATTCGTAATTTTTAAGAAATTTTCAAGTGATAAGCTATTATCCACAGCTGTTATTGACATAAAGACTAACATGCTGTTGATTTACATTACATGTAATTATGCACTATCTCACTATCTCAAAAAATATTTATCCAAATGTTTTGAAATTTAGTATGCACAATATTGACATGAAAACGGAGTTTTTCTCAACAAAAAAAAAAAAAAAAAAATTCCTGAGGTAAAAATCAAAAAACGATTATAAATTAAAAAATGTTTTTCGAGAAAAACTATTCGATAAGCCCTCCAATTTAATGTCAATATTGTGCTTACCATAGTTCAAAACATTTGCATAATTTTTGTTTGAGTTATTTGAGCGCGAAAATTGTAAGATTCTTACATTTTGGAGGGTGCCTTAAGTATTATGTTTCAATCTCTCTTAATTGTAAGAAATAATTGAAATAACTTAATACAATGCATTAAATTTATAAACACATTTTTAGGTATGCTTTTATGGTAGGTTTTAAAGGTAACCAAGATATTCACTAGGTTTTTTCTTGAATATCTATGAGAAAAATAAAACGGATGTATTAAAATAAGTTTTACAATGCTAACTAACATTATTTTGTTGATTGAGCACCTGGTATATACAAAAATATTTTTTAAGATGGTTAAAGGTACAAGTGTTTTTATGAGCATTGTGGACAATTTGTCTTTTCGTTAATGATTCAGCTTAAAAATGATAATCATACTATGCATTAAATTTATAAATAAATTTTTAGGTAAAAAATACAAGCTTTTATGGTAGGTTTTAAAGGTAACCAATTGATATTCACTAGGATTTTTTCTTGAATTTCTATGATAAAAATAAAACGGATGTATTAAAATAAGTTTTACAATGCTAACTAACATTATTTTGTTGATTGAGCACCTGTTATATACAAAAATATTTTTTAAGATGGTTAAAGGTACAAGTGGTTTTATGAGCATTGTGGACAATTTGTCTTTTCCTTAATCATTCAGCTTAAAAATGATAATCATTGTGAATCAAAACTAAACTTCAAGTAGTAACTAAAAACATTATCTAATTCTATACATTTTCATTGCTCGATAATAATCTCCAAAAGTGTAAATTAATGACTTTTTTTACATAGCCTGGTTAATAGACCTTACTAGTGATTTTTTATGACGCTTTTGCCGCTATAGCCAAGTGTCTTATCAAGTTCGGTGGTATACTGGCCAAGATCAATATTAAGCACTTTGTTATCAAAACCTGTAATCCTTGATTAAAGATAAATACATTCGTCATTTTTGGTTTCGATATGGAATTATGATAGAATGGACAAACGTATGCCACGACAACATGATGTACAAAATTCCATTCATGGTAAATGTATAATTTTTTTAATTGGTTAATGCTTAGTAAAAAGGAAATTAAAAAAAAAAAAACAAATTTAAAAAAGGCTACCTAAACATGGAAATAATTTTTACTTCTTAATAAGTAGGCACAAGTAAGTTAAGTTAATAGTCTTAAGTAGACACAACGCACTTTCCTAAAGGAGGAAATATACCTTTTAATTTTGCGTCCATCTGAGAGATATCCAACTTCTTTATTCTTCCGCAGAAATAAACAACAAGGCAGTTCTTTTTTATATCTAATTAACTTTTTGAGAAAATTTTGACACTTTTCAGCTTTTGGCTTATATTTCTGTATAGAAGTGTTTTTTCAACAAGCCCATTCTATACAAAATTAAAGAAGGCAAAATTTTCTACATTTCTCATATTTACTGTTTTTTTGGAATACTTAACCGTTTTTCCGCTAGAGCGTCCTTCATTTAAAAATTGTTATAACTATTCAATTGTAACAACCAAATAAGGCCTTTTTGGGAGTAGTCTAGAGGCCAAATAGCTAGCCTTCCAAAAAAACATAAAATATGAGAAATGTAGGAAATTTTGCCTTCTTTTATTTTGTATAGTATGGGCTTGATGAAAAAAAAACTTTCATTTTAAGATCAAAATACACCAGAAACTGAAAAAAGTGTCAAAATTTTCCAAAAATAACCCAGAGTTCTATGCAAAATTTTTGCCCGTAAACTTCAAATTCGTGTTAAGGGACCCAAAAATATAGCGGCGTGATGGTAAGTTTTCCAAAAAAACTATGTAGATGAGAAATTTAGGAAATTTTGCCTACTTTAATTTTGTATAAAATGAGCTTGTTGAAGAAACGCCTCTTTCCTGAGAGTTAGACTGAAAAAGTGTCCAAATTTGCTCAAAAAGTGCCCAGAGAACAAAATTCCGAACAAAACTTCTAAGTCATGTTGAGTGAGAAAATCAAAACTATAGCAAAACATTCCTCTGAACCCCTTTTATTTTTCTAATATATTCAGCATATATTTATTATTAATAAAACGCATGTGATGTGCATAATTTCTTTGAGCCATATCTTACAAAAACATTTGGTAGTAGACAGAATTATTCATGATTGAAATCGGACTTCCAGCATATTCAACACCTTTAAAACTATTTACTACTATATTTACTACTAATAATATTTAATAATTAATTCTTAATAGCGATCTTGGCTAAAAGTAAAAATCTGTGATAATTTAAAGTAATACACCCACTTTTGTATTCGAGTTTTTGTGATAATGCTAATTTTCATTATTGATTAAAATTTTTTTTTTCTTTTGTTAATTAAAAGTCATAAAATTTTGTTCAAGTTATTGTGAATGTTTGGGCGGTCGTATTGATTTACAAATATTTCATAATTTATTTCTTTTCACTTTGTCTTATTTATTGTAAAATCATTGTTTTATGAAACATACGCAAACATATTGTGTTCATTGACTTTATTGGCACGTGGACACTTCGACATTGTATAATACACAGATTACAACAAAATTATGAAGAGTTTTTGAAAATTACGAGTTTGATGACGAAATACTTTAGATGGGATACAAAATCAGTTTTTATGAAACAAACATTTTTTGTGTATGAACATTTACTCTATCGTTTATGATTTAAAACATGAGTTTTGGATCCATGGGACTCTGTTTATCGATTTTGCTCGTTTGAGGGCTTGAGGACCCTTTTTATAACTAAAAATCATCATTTCAGCTCATTATCACTTATCATTTTTAAGATATCTTAATAACGGACGGACGGACTGATAGAAGGGTAGGGGACGTACGAATGGGGACTAACTCAGCGATTATATAAACACATACACCAAAGTTTAGCTTGTGCCTTCAATAATTTCCAACTTTATAAACTTTAGACTACATTCAATATACCTTCATATATGATTTCAAATATATCGGGTATAAAAATTAAGCCTTTAAGTATTATTAATAAAAAAATTTATTGGAGTACAATAACTCAACTACCAAGTTAGGTTGCCATAATCTTTCGGTTCTTACAATAGAAATTGTTATTTCTACGGACAAAATAAGACAAATTATCAATCCAATTATTTTTATGCGTTAGAACTAGATATCTTGATAGCCATATAATAAATTTCCAACCTTTATAGTTCAGTAGTAAATTAATTTAAGACAAATGCTTATATATTTTTTGCATATTTTGTGCCAAAGAATACATACCCAAAGATTGTGCCGTGCAATTCCTCAGCATTTTGAATTTGGAAGGCCGAACAAATATGATTTTAATTATTTATTTTTTTTTCAATTCAAGGTACGTTTGCTAAAGTTACGAAAAATAATTTTCAGAAATACGTTTTTCCAGGTATATATTCTGATTATAAAGTCAATGTTCAGAAAATTACAAATGTACATACTAATTCAATTTTGATAAAGATGATGCTAGAGATATATTTTATGACGAAATGCACAACTAATATGGGCTCAATTTAACAGAATCAGCACTTATTAACTGAATAAACAATAATATCCATTTCTTTTATTAAATATAGTTCATGGATATATTTCGCAAAATAGTTTGTAAACAATGTACTTGAATTAGTACACTGGCATAAAAATTTGCATTAATTTAAAAGATATTAACATAAAATGAAAATTGATAAATTAAGACTTACCCTAATTAATATTATAATATAACTTAGAACAATTAATTAAATTAACATTAATATTAATTATATTTTTTTAAATTTAAATAGTATTTATAAAAGTTTTATAACTGTCAAACAATATATTTTAATTATTGAATAATTCAAGTCAATTTTGATTTTTAACACAAAATTTGAATTGAAATTAATTAATCATAAATAAAAACAAAATTTATGATTTATATATTAAATTTTGTTATCATTATTGTATATATTAAAAAAAAAATTACATTTATTATGGAATTTTTGTCTTTAATGAGGTGAAAATTTGTACACGTAAATTATAACCGGTCCTAAAATTAAAAATTATATAAATCACTGATTATAATAAATCAAGTCTAACAGAGTTAATTGTTTAGGTACTCGACATATGATTGGGTATCAATGAACTATTTGAATCATTAAAATTAATAAAATACTGTAAATATTTAGTCTATACAGTTATAAAAACATATATGTATAATATTAATATGTATTGTTGTTATAACATATATGTGTTTATTAACTAAATTTTAGCTGGAATTGTAGCAGAATTGTTACGAAAAAATGTTTCAAGCAAAGTTGGTTTGTTTTATAAAAACAAACATTGTGTTATTTTGAGTTCTTCATTGTCTATCTTTAATGGTTCAAAACTTGAGTTGTAGATCCATTGGACATCTAATGCACTTATTTTTCTCATTTCGAAATTACACTCCCTTTTTAGGTCCAGCAGTCTAGTCTAAAATTTCAGGTCACTATCTCTTTTCCTTTTCGAGTTATCTTTATTACAGGCAGGCGGACAAACGGAAATGTAATTATTACGTGATTCTATGAACACATACAAAAGTTTTGTTTGTTCGGTAATATTTGCTAGCGTTACGAACTTACTAGACGAATACTAATATACTCTGACATATTCTAAATATTGCTATTTCGCATAATTTAAATGATATGATACCTTGGACATCCACAAGATACATACAGTTGAATCGTTTTCGTTAGTCCATTAAAAGTTTAACGTGAACATTTATATTCTACAATTCGATTGGTTGTTTGAATGTTATTATATTAAATAATAAATAATATTTTACTATTATTCATTACGACGCAGTATATATTTATACATATATGTATATATATATATATATATATATATATATATATATATATATATATATATATATATATATATATATATATATATATATATATATATATATATATATATATAATATGTATTAGCCCATAAAATTTTGGATCAATAAAAGAATAAATATGTGTCTCTGGGCGAACTTCAACATGAGTGTTTGTTTTGATTGCAAGTGAATTTAGAAAATCCTTCGACCTAAAAGCACACTTCGCTTGTGGGCATGGCATGGCTTCATCTTATTTACATCAAGGGGCTGGCCGCATTCTTCATGCAGTCAGAATAACTCGAAAATTAATAATTTTAGAATTGTTTGAAGTCACTATAACTATTTATAATAAAAATTTTTTTTTGTGAATTTCAAGGAAACAAGTAATTATATTATTGTAAAATACTTCCTTGAATTTAATTCGATCGATAAAAGGGCTTTTTTCATTATAACGTCAAAAATGTATTTATTTCCGCTATGGAAATTTTCCAGTAAATTAATGTACAAATGGATACTAATAATATAATTTTGGTAAATCCAAACATATTATGACGAGAATTTTAATATTTAATGACATATTTTGCGATGATATCAATATTGATGTAGTCAATTATGAACTGACTCCTAATTTTATTTACAAATTCAATTTACATAATTACCTCTGTACGAAGATTATCTATAGGTATAAAAATAGATTACCCGTTGAAAACTTAAGTTTTGTTTAGGTGTAGTTATGCTGATAATATTGCATTTTCTTACAGAAAATCTTGAAAACGAAATAAAGAAAAAACATTTATTAAAATAATAATTATATTAATTTCTTCAGGCCTTCAGATGACGAAAATTTTTGGGATTTAAATAATCACAATCAATTACCCAGTAATTATTTAGTAATTTTTGAGCTTAATATGTCGAATTAAAATCGGGCTATGTTTGTGAATTGTTCAAATAAACAAATAACATTTGAATAGTTAAAGTGAATATTTCACAAAAAATTTCTGGAATTAGCTCAAAATAGCTATGTAATTTTTTCACTTCTATCTAATTGGATTTTATATGCCATTTCAACTTCTATATTTGATATTTTTTAGTAAAAATTTGGCAAAAAAATACAACAGACTAAGAAGAAAAAAATAATTTTAAATTAAATAAAGATCTTGTGACCAATTACCATTCAAATCTTCTTGTGACCAATTACCATTCAAAGTCGGCACCAAGTTTGAATGGTAATTGATCACCAGGAAAATATCTGTAGATATATTTATTTAATTCAAAGTTTGTTTTTACTACTGATTCCATTTTCTTGAAGTCGGTTTTTTTTTTTTAAATTTTTATTTTCTGCTTCTTATTGTTGTTTACATTAAAAATTGGGTATTTTACATCCTTTCCCTTTTGATATGAAGTCTTTTGTAAAAATTAGTGTGACCACTTCAAATGTTGTCTTTTTCAGTAAAAAAGTAATTGTTTAAATGAGACCCTTTTATAACAATAATTGAGATATACATATCCAAACAAATATTCAAATATATATAAATTTATAAAATTTGACATATTTTTTATGAGAACCCATAGACGAATATTGTACAATCCTAATAACCCTATTAATATAATAAATGCGAAAGTTTGTGAGTATGCATGTATAAATGGATGTTTGTTACTCTTTCTCGCAAAAACTACTGAATGGATTCTAATGAAATTTTACAATAATGTAACTTATACATCAAAATAACACGTATGCTATAATTTTTAACGATAGGATTTTTTTTAGATTCATTTTATACCCCTATTAGTATTATTTCCACCGAAACCAAAATCTAAATTTAAATTAAAAATAAAATTCAATTCAAATCAATTCTTTATTCATTCTTTTTTTAAACAATACATAATTGTACAGAATAAGTCAAGAAAAGGACGGGGTAAATGAAGGGAAGGGGAAGGTATGCAGGGTAATATGGTATTCATTTATCTATTCGACATAGCAGTATGTCGAACTGTCTACTATATATAGTGTGCATATTGTGCCGTTCAAGTATCATCAGAATCATTCGAGGCACTGGAGATCCATATAAATTTTTATCAAATACATTATTTCCAAGGCACGAAGTATGATATATACAAATTTCAGTGGCGTGGAGCCAATAACTCGAAGGCCACACTGGTTTTTTAGGACCGAGGTACCGAATGCATACAAAATAATGGGGGTGAAAAAGGCGGAATATGTTTTTTTGATCTCACCAACACGTAAGTGAGTCTGCTAGTATTACATGTTCGGAAGTCATTTAATTAAAGATATTTAAGTTCGTGAGTAATTTAACGACAGTAAACAAAAAATAAATAATATAAATTAAATCAAACTGTGTTTGTATATAAAGGACAATATATACAAATAGTATATTGCTTTTTATAGTCAAGACATTTTCTAGAAATAATCATATTAATAAATCAATTATGGTCAAAATGGTAAGACCTGCAATCTTCGAATTCTGGGTTTTACTAGGCAGTTGTGTAATTTTTTCACAATAAGCACTTCGATTGTGAAATATTTATCAACAATCATTTCTTAAAAGAATAAATTAAATAAAGACCTTAAACGTCAGTGATCGTACACTCAAATCTCAGTCAATTTCATGTAACTTTATTGAATTTTTAAATAGTATTTTTTATTGATTTTATCCTCTACATATTTAATAGGTTGATAGCGTATCTTTGACAATATTTGAAGGTTATATAGTGCCCATACCATATTTAGCGTATTAACTTTTTTTATTTTAAATTTGCATTTTTTATCGAATAAGTCAATATGACTTTTGAATATCTTAAACAGGTAATAAAAAGTGTGAATTAAAAAAAATAAAATAAAAATAAATTTAAATAAATATTATTTATTTGAATAAATTTTCATCAGCGTCACATTTTCATTCGTCGAGAGTTAAACTAAAAATTTAAGTTTTTCCGGAAAGTTGATTTTTAATATTTACACATAATTATTTTATTTAAAATCGTTTCTTAATAATAATATTGTATTAAAAATATTTACTTAACCTGTTCAGACTCATAAAAATTATGTCAATAAGTAACAAAATGTCAATAATCTATTAATATAAGGATAATTCAGACAGATAATTCAGATGTTTTAAAATGCTGGAAATCTAAGAGACTTTTATACTGATTTTATATTGTGAAATGTTAATATTAAATGGATCGGAATAATACTTTTCACTTTTGTTTTCTCATTTTACGAAAGAATATTCAGTTATAAACGTGAACTCGGTACAGATATCAGCTTTTTATACGGATCTAAAAAGCTTGAAAATACCTGTCAAGAACATGCATAATTAACATGACTAATTTTTTCAATGTATAATATTTAGCATTCAATTTGTATGGGTCGTAATTTTATATCCAAACTGTAGATATGTACAAAATTCCATGTATAACAACTATGCTTCATGTTAAGTTGTATTCAAAACAAGTGAATCTAACAGACTTAATTATTTGACGATTATTTTGCAATTAAGTTACACTTTTAGGACATCTGGTATTTTTGTCTATGACATGCTTGCTAACTGCATTCTTCTATTATGCCGAGAATATATATTATTGCCATTTATAAAAACCATTAAATTTTTTTCGATATAAAATCCCAAGTCAAATTTTTTTCCTATTCCTCCCGTTCTTGAAAAAAGGACCTATAATCTACACTATCATTTACTTTGGAACAAATCACAAATGCTGAACAAAATTGATTTTGATCGTAAAGTCATTAAATTTTGGAGTCCATTGAGGCCAAACATATGACACGTAATTTTTATATTCCAAGATATATCTGGTTGTTTTTGAGTATGTTACATTAAACATTGAAATTGAACTCAATACTATACAAAGGACTCTATGGCCATTCAAAGAAATGGCCTCATTTCTTTATATACTCCTCTTTGTCTAATCAAAAGCTTGCAACGTCTATATTTTTCTAATTTTTAGAGCTTCAAAACAATAACTTCAGTTTCCAATACCAATAAACATATAATGGGTTTTTTTTTCTGAGCAAGTTAAGAAGATTGAGTTTTTGTTTACTTCTGATGTAGGAAATGACTTGATTGTATCTATTTTGTAAACATAGATACATTAAATTTATATCATAAAACGAAAAATAAATTAACAATATATCAATTTTATCTTTAAAGAAAATTCATTTAATTTACCTGGAAGGAATTTATTGTATTTACCTATCTGTCAAAGCAATAAATCTTAAAACGAATACACATCAATATGTCATACTTTTAATTATAAAAATTAATTAAATATATAAAACCACATTTTTAAATGTAAAAAATAAATATTTGCACGTTAATAAATATACCTATAATATTGCAGTTTGTCTTAAACTATCAATAGTGTAACACCATTGGACTTGTATCTCGGAACTGGTCAAATGTACTCCGATTTTTATAATTTTTTTTAAATATTGTAGTAGTTATTTAACATGTCACCGATTCTAAAGGGTAAAGATTTAAATACAAAAAAATACCACAGCAATCGATAAAACAGTAAATTTTAAACAAAAAATGTAATTTAAAGTTTTTTCTCGAAAGAAATAATTTGTTAGCTACCTGTGATTGAAAATGTCAATTTTTCATTTAGGAATGTTTTTGAACGATTTTTCACGAAAAGCACGAAAAATTTTACATTTCAACTAAAACACATGAAGGTGGCAACAATGAAGCTCATGAAAAAAGATAAAATTTATATCATTTTAGTAGCTAAAATATTAATCGAATTAGCTCGTTATGTTGTCTATTCGTACTAAGAAAATTATATTAATACTATTTAGCGTGTAATATAACATAAAAATGATTAGTATTTTGAGCAAACGTAATTTAACGTTTGAAAGATTTTCGAAGCGTGTTTTTGAAAAGTTATCGAAACGAGTCGTTGGCTTAAATTCAAACGTAGTAATACCGAAATTTTATTTTCTCAAGTATTTCCGAAAATGTTCTAGAAAAAAAAAATTGGTTTTTTCTTCCTGAATTTTTCCAATCGATGTAAAAAATAATTTGCTGGAATTACTTTTCAGGAAAGCTCAATGGAATGTTCTGTAAATTTTTCAATTCTTATAATTTAAAAACTCTTCTCATACGTGCAATTTGGAAATTTTATTATATTTTCGCACAGGTGATTCGAGCTCCTATAAAAATTTACGGTAGTATAACTAATCATATGTATAAGCAAAACACATTGATTATCAATTATTAGGATTACAAGGAAAACATCTGTTAGTCTACATTACCTTGAAATCAAAAATTAATTTCTTTTACCAATGAAACTTCCACTTCGGCCGCCAATATGTAATCGTTGTGGAAAGTGATTATTTTCCGGGTAAGTAATATACAATAGAATTTCAAGAATAAAAAAATTCCAAAACGGTTCGTTATTATAAAAAAAGATCTATATAAAAATTGTAGATAATTTCTTCTAAACGAATTTCTCATAAAAGAAATCAAAAATTTTATAAACGTTCAGAAACGAATCAAAAATGATTGGAGTAAAGTGGAAATTTCAAATTTTTGGATTTTATGTTGTTTAATCGGGATATGATCACACTTATTGTCTCAAAAGTACTTGGTATTACATGTGACAACATGTAGGCATTTGTTTTCTTTTAAAAGAAGTCAATAATTGATTCCGATCAAGTTAAAATATAATAATTACACTTAAAGTTGATTAAGAGTAAATAAAGTAGTTCTTACTTCAGAATTTAGAAATTATAATATTTAATTGAAATTAAACAATTTTATAATTAATTATTTAACTCTTTCAGTTACACTTTTTTATGAGTAAAACTAAACTTGTTTGTTTATTTCTATATGTAACAGATAAAAAATAAATAAAGGCTTTTGAGGAATGAGGTAGTTAGTTACAGTTACCACTGTGACTAAAGAGGGACTATTTTTGTGATACATTAGTAGTATCTTTTTGATGTACCTCACTCAGAATGATGTTGGGTACTTTCAAACCAAAATTAAATTACACTGAATTCAATTAAAATGTTACGGGATTAGTGGTTAGAGACGTTCACCAATAAGATTAAAACAATTATTATACTGACATTAAACTTTTAATTTGTGAGTCATTGTCACACGATGAGGCAAACGTTTGATTCAAAAGCTGGATTCCAACGTTGAATCAAATATTCGACGAATATTATTGGCATGTCACCTGTTACATGATGAAACGATTGTTTAATTCAAAAAAATTTGGCACAAACGTTGGTTTAATTTTCGTAATTAATGTTACTTTTTTTTAAATCTATATATTAAATAAATTGACGAACAGTAGAATGTCCTGCTCTCCTCCAACTCAACCGATTTGAGTGTTTAATTGCTCAAATAAAAGGTCTAGAATCACTCAGTGTTCTCGAACATTTTATGTTCATTAGGACAAGAGATATTTAACTTTGATTGGGGATTATCTCATAACGAGTTAAATGTCCGCGCCTTGATCTTCTTCATCTCATCTATTTGATTGTTTAATAGCTCAAATGATAGGTCTTGAGTCGCCGAGTGTTCTTAGACCCAAACGAACTTTCTATGTTCAACAGAATAGGAGATATCCAACAGAAAATATCATAAATTTGAAATTTATATACCTCTGCTCACTAGCAGGATGTCGAACTGGAGGTTCTGGAGGTTCATATACTTGTCATAAAGAATATGCCCCACACAAAAACCTGGCTGCACACCAAATACTGGGCATCCGATAAAAATGAACTTTCCGAAATTATACACCTAAAGGAGGTTAAAAACGGGGGTAAAATTTGTATGGGACAATGTGATTGCTTGGTCCAATCTATTTCAAATCTATATATATATTATTATATATTAAAATTTCCAAAAAAAAAAATGGATGAACGCACAGCAAAACTGCTGATCTTAGATCCCTCTATCTTCACAAGAACTTGATATATTGCGATACAACACTATCACAACACTTGGAGAAAGAAACGCCCCAAAAGAAATGCATGGGAGGTAACCACGTGTATAACTTGAAAAAGGCAAAAGATAGATGTAATCCAAACTTGATGTTTCAGAATTATATAGAGACGATTTGTTGTTTCTCAATATATTAAATTGTTATCAACAATTAATGCTGCGACGGAGCACAAGTGTCCACTAGTTAGTTTTTTAAATATACAACATTATAATAAAAACAAAAATAAAACAGTATAGGTAAAATTCATAAACAAAAAATTGAAAAATGTTCGACGAATCGTGTGTCTAATGTATATTTGTGTTATACAAATTCATTTTGACGTAGAACAAAAGATGGACTATTGCTCGAACGTCTTCCAATACGTACAAAGGCACTTGTAGTTCGTGAATCGGCCACAAGATGTCTCCAACCATTATGTATCCAGCGTTAGAAAGTGTTGGTCACATCGTGTGGCACAGACTTAGCTTAAAACAGATTCCCACAGGTCCTGGGTGAATTTATAACAGCACTAGCAGTTAGAATGTTGACGGTTTATCTGATTGTTACAACTTATATGTGAGACATCCCAATCCCAGTTTTCCTTACAAAACTCCAGTTTCAAATTAGTTGGTCAGACTGCAGAAATTTCCATTTATAGATAATATAACAGCCTACAACGAAATCTTTATCTAGCCTGATTAGCAGCCAACTTGCAGATATTTTTTTATAACCGATTTATGTTTCAAAATTGAAAGCACGGTACCTTTTGAAACCTTTATGGTCTTAACTATTTCGAGCATTTTTAATTTTTGGTCAATTTACACCATTTCTTGAATTTTATCAATCATCCTCATTAAATTTATGATTTTAGCACTATTTTTCCACAGCGGCCTAGTCGCGTCATATTGTACGATTATTAATCAATAGCTTTTTTTCTCTCTAATACAATCAAACAACAGATGAATATTAACCTTAATGATGAGCATATTACATTTGAATTAAACATAAATATATATTAGTTCTGGTGATAAAAAAAAAAGTTATTGATCAATTTGAAACGGCACTAGAGGAATAATGAACATATGGTATTATTGAAGAGTGAAGACCATTAAGACCACAAGTATGATACTTGACATTAAAGTGTGCACTTATATGTACTGTGGCATTAAGTATATTTGATTATTTGAAAATGATGGGGAATAAATTCATTTAATAGATAACTTGCATACATTTTTCATCATTACAAATTTATAATGAAAATAGCAGGACAAACCGTCTTCGCTCGGCTTTCGTCGAGTCCTTAATCCATCTATAAATTATTTTTAAACAGAATTAATATAATCCCGGAGCCTCATACATCTTAAAACTGAAACAATTAACGATATGTCAGTGCAATGACCGCAAGGACGAGAGGAAGTATTTTTCTGGAAAATGGATAGTACTTGTTTGTATATTGTAAACACATTTTTATAAAATAAAAATTTTAATTATAAATAATAAATAATTCCAAGAACTTAAATTTAGTCCCACTTCTGGACTCAATTGTGAATCTAACTTGCCTAGATATCCTCTCATTGTTCAGCTATTCAAAATGGTTGAAGTGACATGCACACACATGCATGTACATTTATATAAGGATTACTGAATTTATTTGAAAATTTCAGTATCATATAAATTAACTATAAAAATTTTTGAGCTTAAAATTTTGTTTTTGAGCTTTAATTTTAAAAAAACACTTGTTCCCGAATATTTCGTTAACGATATCTCTCGAACCAATCAACTGATTTTTACGTTTTTGGCGGCGATCGACGCGGCGTTTAGAGCTTTAATAATTATTCTATTTCATCAAAAACGATCCGAAAAGATATATATATATATATATAAGTTATGTTACAAAACACTCGTTACCAAATATTTCGTTAACGATATCTTTCGAACCAATCAACCGATTTTCAAGCTCTTGGTTGCGGTCGACGTGGTTTTTTGAGTTTTAATAATTTTGAGTTTTAATTTTCATCAAAAACGATCCGAAAAGAAATGTCGAAGTTATGTAAAAAACACTTTTTTATGAAATTTTTCGTTTACGATATCTCTCGAACGAATCAACCGATTTTTACCGGATTAGCAACGATACAATTTCAATAAATGTACTGTCCAACCAACTTAGACGCTAAAAAGCTTGAAATTAAAATCAGGCATTCCTGTTATCATGTAGGGGAAACCAAAGAAAAGTAGACGAAGTTTTTTTTAATTCAACTACTAATGGGGAAAGAGGGGTCTCAAATTTATTAATTTCGATTAAGGTTCAGTCCAAACTACTAAGTGAGAAAACTTTGAAACTTTGAACAGAGTACGCTATTATAACCCCTTGGCAAAATTAAGACAGGTACAAACTTCAGAACTCGCTTTACCGCCACTTACATCCATTTTAGTCTCGTAATAAGTCATCATTTAGCATATTTTTTCTACGGAAACCAAAATCAATAAATATAAGATTCTAAAAATTTGTAAAAAATATACTATGTATCCAGTTAGACTTTAGAGTATAAAACCATAATATTGAAAAATGAACCACTGACATATCAACGTAGGGCTGAAACTGCTTGGCCTTGAAGCATGCAACTTTGAGTGGGTGTATCTTATATGACGTAGGCGACCACTAAAAAAGGATTTTTGGAATTTCTCTTTGGAATTTCTTTGTCTTCTGAGAGTTTGAAGTGGAAATTTTAATAATGTACTGTCCAAAATTTCAAAACCTTAAAATTAAGACGAAGAGGAGTTATAAATTTTTTAATTTCGTTAATATTAATTATAATTCTAGGTAAAGTCCATCTACGTTGAGTATAAATTTTTTATAACCGTATACCTACATTTTTTAATATTCGATATTATTCAAAGTACAGTCCAAACCACTGAAGCAGAAAATTTGATATTTTGAATAGATGATACTGTTAAAATGTAATTGAAAACGTTTAAAGTTTGTTATATCGATTTTTCATTTTAAGCTTTAGAACTATTAAACTTATTCAATATGTTTATTATTATATGACGACAGAATTTAAGCCGGAAAAAAAATCACCGCTTGACCTCCGGCATCAACTACAAAACAAAACTATCTGGATTAACAATATTCATTATTGATGTTGACACCAAGACAAAAACATAATTATCTGGATTATGTACCAATATTCATTACGTTAGTGAAGTTGATCGAACAAAATAATAATGGCATACTTGTGTATGGTAATGATTAACAAATTCAGTTGTCAAGATAATTATTTTGTTACTGCATCTCCAAAAAAGATATCCAATCAACTTGATTATTTATACAAATAATCAAATAATATAAAAAATTTCAATTTTTAATAATTAAGACATGGTTTTCTATATAATTCTGATTGAGTTCAAGTTAAAAACTCATGAATAACGATATATATACGCATGAAGTTTTTATACACTATTCATTGGAAGTATCAGATCTTGACGTTTTAAGGTCCCAGAAAACTATTTTGACGGTTTCTGTGAGGGTGACACCCTGTCTGTATGTATGTGTGTGTGTGTGTATGTATGTAAGTATGTGACCCGCTTATAACTTTTAAACGGCTTGACCGATTTGAACCAAACAAGTGGCGTTTCAAAAAGAATCACGAAACTTAGATTGCCTAAATTTGAACCGATTCGGACCAGTAGATTCTAAGTAATCTCAAAAAAACTACGAGTTTTTTTGGAATAACTTTTAAACGGCTGTATCGCTCAACTCCAAAAACTAATCAGATCTTAATCTTGATAAACCACGTCGATCACCAACAATCCGGTTAAAATCGGTTGATTCGTTTGAGAGATATCGTAAACGAAAAATTTCATTTAAAAGGGTTTTTTTTACATAACTTCGACATTTCTTAAATAGAATAATTATTAAAAACCGCGTCGATCGCCGTCAAGAACGTCAAAATCGGTTTATTGGTTCAAGAGATATCGTTAACGAAATATTCGGTAACATGTGTTTTTTTGACATCAAAGCTCAAAAACCAAATTTTTAGCTCAAAAACATTGTAATATGTTAAACTTTAAGTGCTTAGGTATGAAATTAGCGGGAAGTTGCAGGGATGGCCTTTAGGGTCAACCGTTTTCCAAATTTTTTTTGGTATTAGTCGTCGGCATTGTCGAAAGTTAACATGAAAAAAATTGCGATAATTACAACGAAAAGTAAAAAGATTCAGTAATCAATGTAGTTTTGTTCGTTCCACTTTAATTTTTTTATATTAATATGGATAGTATTAATAAATGGGACGGAAGTCTTGAGATAATGTTTTTGAAGAAAGTTTAAACCACCCTGCGAACAAAAGAAAATATCGAAATTAAATAATTGTTCAAACGTAGTGAGGTCTGTGGCTTAAGTAGTAATAGTACTTAAGTAGTAATTTTCCATTTCGTTTTTCTGTATCCTATTATTCTATATTTATTATTCTGTTGTAAATTTGAATGCGTAGTTCGCTTTTAAAGGATTTTGAGACATACGTTTATGATATTTTTGAAATTAACTATATAGTTTTTGAATAAACTTCATCCCGATTTGAAGAAGGTCTCCAAAATGAAAAACTTTTTTCTATACCTACTAAAAACATGAGGATTGAAATTTTTTATGTAGGATTGGAACAAGTGGATTTTTGCAATCGTTGTAAAATGAAATTATAATGAAAAAACGTAAAAATTTATATTTTATTTTTTCAGCCCCTCTACATTTTTATGAAATCAAGAAGTTGAAGAAGCGGGTTTTTTAGTTTGTTTCTGAGTGATTTCTACAACACATAAAACAAGTATTATGATTAATCATATATTTTGCAAACAATTATAAGACAGGTACTTTTTTTAAGTATCTGTACAAAAATATTACGACAAAAATTAACTTTCGCCAATAATAAATAATATATAAATAAATTTCGATATCACGGTCAAGTTCATAACCACTCAATATATCTGTATTCATCTTTTTATACATCTATTGTAAAAACAACATATGTAACATATTGTGATCTTCAATGTAAAGATATTGTTATTGATCTTCAATAATTTTATCTATAGATGATTCAAAAACAGTTTATACAATTTTCTTCAATTCACAGTCTTCATTTAAAACACGATTAGACTTAAGAATCTGTGTCTGCCTGCTTTGTTATTTTTAACCGACTTCAAAAGAGAAAGAGGTTATCCATTCGTTTGTATTTTTTTTAATGTTTGTAAACTCAGAATGCATTCAAAGACTGATCTCATACAAACTTAAAAGAAAAAATCCAGCCTGACTTCATAAAAGAAACAAGTTATTCATTCGTCTATTATTTTTAAATGTTTGTTACCTCAGAATTATCCTTTCAAAGATTGATTGAAACTTACAGAAAAAATCCAATCCTAAAGGCTACGGGTAGTCAAAAGAGTGACAAATTTTTGGTATCAGAACAGTCTAAAAACAAAAAAATTTCGATAAAAAGAGAACTGATTTAAAACAAGTGAAGATAACAGCTAAGAGTTATTTGTTTTGATACTCGACATATGGTCCAGAATCAACGTTTAAACTATATTTATTGGTAAGCATTCATGAAATACATATATAATAATAATGTATATATTGGAAATATATATATGTGCTTATTAGCTACAATTGAGCTAAAGTTGTGGCGACTCTAAAGATTTTACGGAAGAATGTTTCAATCAAAAGTTTCATTTTTTTGTCTTTCAACTTTTCTTCTATCTTTAATGGTTCAAAATTTAGATCATGGATCCATTGAATCCAATGAACCAATTTGGCTCATTCAGCAATTTGATCTTACTTTTTATGCTTAAAGTATGTCACCAAAAATTCAACTAGCTATATCTTTTCGTGTTTCAGTTATCGCATCCACGGATGGGCGGACAGACAGACGGACATGCAGAAATTGACAAATTCGATGATTCTATGAACACCTATACCAAAATAAATTCCAAAAGCAAAAAATAATTTTAAATGATTTTTGTAAATTTTAATACAGAGCAACTATACCTATAGCAGTGATTCTCAACCACTGTGCCGCGGCACCTACATGTGCTGCTTAATTCTTTAATCTGTGGCACCAAATTTTAGAAATGTAAATAATGAAAATTAATTTTCTCTAATTTTTCTTACAACAATTTATTAAAGCAGTTCCACATCAAAAAACGGTTGAGAATCACTGACTTAAAGTCTTCGAATCACGTATCTATCCATCACTCGATTTGAAAATGGGAAATCAATTTTTTTTTATGATTATCAACGAACTCTGTATGGCATTCTATGTAAAGAAAGTAAAAAAGTATTTTAATTGACTTTGAAGAAACAATAAAAATAATACTTATTAAAAAAAAAAAAATATTTATCATTTTATGAACTTTTATAATAAATAAATATACATTATTAAATACAATATTGTATTATTCAAAAATCAGGTTTTGAGGTCATTAGTTATAGTAGTGTATACCATAAGATTTTTTGTTTGGTATCAATGCTAAGGTTACTTGCGTTTATTTGTACCTAAATTCTTACTTCATCAAGTCAATGTCTGGTTCATTAAAGTAATGTTACTTACTATCATCTGTGTCGCAAAAGAACTTTAATTTAAAAATTGATCTTATTGTATTGGGTATTTGTATTATATTGTTTGAAATGAAAATACACAGTGATTTGTTTAAAATATTGTTGAAAAATACTGCTTTAACTATGAAGACAGAAGATATTTATCTTATAAAGGGAGACAATTATGTAATGTTTATATGTACACCAAAAAGTCACCCACTTCCTTGAAAGAAGATACCAAAATTTTGGTCCCTTGAAGAAGGCATATAATAATTGTTAGCGTAACCTATACGGTTCATGTAATGTTCGAATTATCTGCCTATTTCAATAAACAATATTTAAGTTAATCTAAATATCTGGCAAAGCAAAAAGAGATATTCCCTAACGTAATTTCTTCTTAGGATATTGCGCTTAATATGTCGCAATGTAGAGAACTGAGCGACTTATATAGCCTCAGAAAGAATATATGAACACAATAGTAGAAATGGCATTTTCATGTGAACTTTTGAGAAATATTACATTTTTCGTTTTGGATGAACTCTGCTTGCAGTCAGCCTAGCATTTTCCACACGTCTTATTTACGTAAGATGCAAATTTCAAAGGTATATGCTGCGAATTAAATGCAGCCTTATGTCTTAAGTTCATTGGACTGATAATAACTCTGCCCAAATCTCTGGATCAATAATAAATATCAGTCGATGCCCATTTGTTCAAATCAAAAGACCAAAAAACGAGAGTAAAGCATTTATATTTGAGGCATTCCTCCGCCGGTATTGTATGAACTGAATCAGAATATTAAACTTATAGCTGTAATATAAAAAAAAGGTAGTAATAAGATGCTTAATTTTTGTCACAAACAGCGATAATTCTTTAAACTGAAAAGAATCATTTGTAAATAAAATAAAGTTGATAATCCAACAAGAAGGAAGATAACTAATCTTCCATGCAACTGAACAAAAACAATTTCTACAATTCAAACAAAAACCTTTTTTTAATTTTATTTTTTCTCGACTAAAAAGATTTAATTGGTATGTGTCATCAATCTATGGCTTTGTAATTTATTTTGTAGAAGTTAAGAAGTCAACTAAAGAACACCCTATTTAATGAAAGTTTAATGAAAGTTTCAACTGTTTGGGTTGAAAGAATGTAGAAATGATTTGTGGTAAAGGACTGAATTTTATATATATCAAAATATAATCCAATATACATGGTTAATAATTAGTTATGTGCCGAGTACGGCTGACTCAAGTCCAAACTTAATTACCGATTTAGATTCGCCAATTCGAATACCAATTTATTTTGATTCCAGTACGCCGAACTCGATTCCCGTACTCGAGTAAGGCAGAATCGATTTTGTACTCGCTGACTGGATTGTTTTATGCGAGTACACTATAATAAACTAGATTCCAAGAAAGTTGAACAAATACTATTTTAGAATAGTTATTTAAAATAACTTTTATTTTTTTATCTCTATTTATATAATTTACCTATAATAAGAATTGTTGTTTTTTTTTTTTTATTCATTTAGTCGTGTAGGTACTATTGTACCATTCCTTTAGGAATCTTAACTAGATACCTTCCCAAATGATACATTCTAACTATTGAGTTTGCGAGCCGATGTTTTTACTAGAACAAATATCTCAAGTTCTTAAATTATAAAAAGATCTCTTTTTGTTGTTTAATACAATTTATTATGTACTAAGGTTTTTTTGTAATTTTTTAAAATATTTTCAATAAAAATGGTTGATTTAATATCGTTGTGCTAAATCTACATGCTGTTTGAAGTTTTCTTCTTTCCGATTGTTCCTTTTTGTTCTAAAATCAGTAACGGTCTTGAGTTCTAGACACGATTTTCTAGGCTAGAGTTCTTGAATCGAGTGCATAGCTCCAGTCAATATTCGAATACCAATCATAGAATGTGGAATCAGGTTATGATTCGACACATCACTATAAATAATGCATATGGATTTTGGTAACATGCCCAAACAACTTAATAAAGTGTACCTCAGCAAACGAGTAGAGATTTTTTTAATGTTCTTAAATCAACCCATGTTATATACAAGCATCTCACCGCTATTTATAAAGTAAATTAACAAAATAATTACAATTTAAACTGTTTAATTACGAAAATTTCACAATATACACATATAAATATATATTTTAATTAAATTTAAAATATTTTTAAATTATTTTATTTTATATATTGTACCTTTAATTTTCTGAAATGGTATAAAAAATTTTTTTATTTGAATTTTTACCTCTATATGAAGTTGCAATAAAAGTTCCACCTTCATTATTTAAATCATAAAAGCTGTAGTTTCAACCATTACTTTGCTAGTTGATTTTTCATTCATATTTTTCGACAATAACTGCTAAAATTTTACAAGTAAATCCATTTAAGCTAGGGAGGCGTAAGGAATTTAGTCCGTTTAAAATGCATGGATAAATTTTATTCTAATATTATTTGTATCTAAAGAAACGTGTGTGAATATGGTGAAAACGTTGAGAATAGAAACAATTAAGCAAAACGCCGCCATAATATTGTATTGTTAACTAACTTTGCTTGTAAAATTGAAAACTTCTAGAAGTTCTGGATCTGTTATTTTGAATGACAGTCAAAAAACCTTTTTTATAAAAATATTATGCCCTTTTATAATTTTTATTTGAAACCTACTTTCCTCACTCTTATCTTCTTAAAAATATTTCTAATTTCCTGTACAGGTCTGATACATAGCGGTGAACACTGTCTGAATATTTTTTCTCGAAAGAGTTGACCATATTCAAATGCATTTGAATATGGAGTAACATCCGAAACATGTCGCGTAATTATTAATAAAATAAAGTGGTTAAGCAAAATAATAAAAAAAATTGAAGTGTGTAAATTTATTTATCCACCTAATACAATTAATTTTACAATAACATCCAAGTGAATGTGGTTACCTAGGAACCAATTAACAGCCAATACATTATATGTACACAGAAGTCGATTGCCATACTTCATATTTTTAGACTATATATTGTAATAATTTTTAATTAAATAGGATGTTCTTAATATGCATGTATTTATTTTCGATTGATTGATTGATTAGAATTTGATGATAGATTTCCTTAAAAAGATTTATTGTGTGTGGGAACATTGTTAACTAGAAATCCATCGTTAATCTTATTTAATTTAAAATTGCATTTTATATTGTTTTGTAAATTATTTAAATTAAAATTTTGATACAATACACAGGTGATGGATAAATAATGTCTCTGAGTACTTTAGAAATCGATAATAAAGTAGAACACTTTTTGTTTTTTTTGTATTTGGTTCTCAATTCGAATGTATTATTCTTCTAATTGTTATTTTTAAATGTTTGTTACCACAGAACTTTCGATTTGGCGATTCGATAATGATAATTCTTTTTATTTGAAAGCTGGTGCTTCCTGTGTGATTCCATTTCAATTTGGTCCAAATTTGATGATCTTAAGGGGAGAGAAGTGGCAAAAATAATTTTTAGTAATTAAGTACATAAGACTCAAAATTAAAAAAAAAGTTTATAAAAAGAACCGCCTTCAAAAAAATGAACTGAAAGTAAAACATAATATAAAATATTTCCTTGTGACCAATTACCTTTCCAAGTCTATAATATGTCTACATAATTTGAGCTTATTGTGCTTCTTTTTTTTGAGTAAACGGACTATATTTGCAGAATCTTAAAAATTTACGAGCCGTAAAATGTATAAGAATAATTTGAATACGAATTTGAATGGCGGTGCTATGTGAATTATTTCGTAGATCAATATTAGCCTAGAAACAATAACCTGCTGATTTTTTGTAAACTATTAATATTTATTTTTAAGTTTACACTCTTATGCATATACTCTTATAATATGCAAATTTTCAAACAAAAACTTATTTTACTCAAGTCACATTTATTACTTCGTGTAAACTTCGCGTTTTAATGCACACATAATGATTTGGTGCAAAATGGTATTTTGATAAAATTTCAATGATTTTCTTTTTAATCAAAAAGGATAAAATTAGGTCAGATTTTTCGTTCTTAAAATTGCAGTAATTTTAATATTAAAATTTAATTATAAAAATGACAAAATAAATCGTGGAGTTATTTCAATTCTTTTGCAACAGTCAGAGTTAAATTATTTTTCCAATTGAGTTTTAAAGCTGTAAAGCTTGAGCCTGTGCAGCTATTTAGGGTAAACCAATTGAAAAAAATTTGAAAATAACTTTACTATTCAAAATTCTATTAATAAAAATAAAAATTGAAATTCCTCATTATTAATTCGGGCGAAATTTTTAAATATTCATAGTACGACTTTATCAATACTCAAGTTTTGTTGTTAATGCCTTAACTTGAATACACCTCCATATATTCATATAAGTCGAGAGTTATTATTATCTTTTATTTACGTAATGAAAAAAATGAATATTATTAGTAAGATAAATAAGTGAAAATAACAAATAACAGTAACTTGCTTAAATATCCAACTTACGGTTGTGTATTTAATTTTCTTTGCATTTATACAATACTATTACAATCAAATATAAATATGCAGTCCATACAGCTGTAAGAGTTTGTTATACAATAATATGTATATATTATAACAATAAGTTTGAATTAACTGAAGCTAAAATTGTGCTAAATTGAATTATTTAGTAAAAAAATGTTTCAAACAAAAGTTGTCGGTTTTTAAGAAACAAACAGTTTGTTTTGGAATTGTTCTTCTATCTATTATTGCTTAAAACGCAGGTCATGGATTTAATTGTACCAAGTTGACCGACTTTGCTCATTTACGATCTTACACTAACTTTTTACGTTTGGACATGCTATCAAAATTGATGACGGACACATCCAAAGACAGACAGACATTCGAAAACAATCGAAATATTGGTTTCAATGAATATTTGTACCAATAGTTTCCCTAGTTTCAAAAGAGAGGATTTAAATAATGAAAAATTTTCAAGCAAGTTTTTAATTACTGAATGAACTTGTATATATTTCCAGCCCATAATATTTATATAGTACTCTTACAGACGTATAATACTATTACGAAATATTATTTCACGGTCAAGGTTCAAATCATTTATTTTTTATTTGAAATTTCGTTTTTTCTTCATTTTTTAAAAGAGAAATTCTAAGGTTAAAACTAATTTATTTAATAATTTATAATTTTATTTCAATTTACAAGGTGTAACAGTACAGAAGACTTTATATTTATATTGAGGCAAGCATCAGTTAAATAGCTATTTTAAATCAATGCTTCAAAAATTAAGGATAGTGGATTCTGAACATTTACTCGGTGATTTTCAAGGAAATACTACTGTCTATTGTTTTCAATAAAGAATGAATAAATTGTGAAAATGGAAAGAAGAAATAAATAATTTTCTGATAATATTCAACAATTTATACATCTTGAAATACGTGAAAATACTTGAAAATTATCCAACATCCAAACCCAACGGACAATTCAGATAATTTCATTTTGATCAGAAACCTTCAATAGCAACAAAAAAGAGCAAAAGCTAGTGTAGGACATTCTGTAAAAACTATTTTCATTACTCTATATATTATGGCATTATTTAATAATAACCACAATGCAGAATCAAAATTTCTTATCAGAAAATCTTACGGTATACGCTGGCCCTAAGACGCTCGCCTAATCCATCTGGCAAACGCGTAATAGTAACAACTAAAAACAACGAATAAAATTAAAAGTTTTGCAATAACTTCACCCGTTCCTAACCTATAACGACAAGTATATATACCAGAAATAATTGGAATGTATAACATGTTTAATAAAAGTTGATAAAAATGTTGATATTCCTTCTTGTTACTCTCTGTAAATACCTGTATGAACGTTATTTTATCTAACAAAAAGAAAGTAAATTCAAATTAGTTTATATAATTTATAGTTTATTAAATTGTGTAATCGTAGATAGCAGGTATTCAAGTTATATAAACTTTTTATTTTAACTAGAACCGGTATTTTATCTCTAGATCTCATCAAAAATTTAGATAATAGTTCAATTACATGATTATAATACTTTATAATAATACTTATAATACCACTTAAGGTTTTATTAAAAGTCACTTTTTTATCGATTTTGAGTTTTCCCCGGATTTACATGTTTTGAGGTCCATATAATTGTATGTTTATGTGTGTATGTGTATGTGCACGTGTTTCTGTATATATGTTTCTGCGACATCATATCTAAAATTCACAGAAATTGATAATCTTCATATTACCTTTAATTGTATCTCGAAGTTTTCGGTTAGAATTTGACTATCGGGATTCCCAATTTACACGTGTTATTCCCAATCATTAGGTTTTTTTTTTATGATTTCTCCAAAGATTTTCTTCAAACTAAGTATATTCATACTTTCACAGGATATTTTTAACTCCAAAAAAAGCACTAACCTGTTTTTGTTTATTTAAAATAAAAAAATACACGATTTTTATGGTATATTTTATAATTTTTTGGGTTTAAGATGAACGTTTTTTAGTTTTGGATTTGACTATATACATAATACTAAATATACCATAATTTATTTATTTATTTATTTTCAGTTAAATTACTTTAACAGGTTGGCTAAATGATTTTAAATTTAATTAAAAAAATTATCAATTTGAAAATATAAATGACAAATATAAATGATAATTCCATCAAAATCGGATCAACGAAAATCGGATGAGATTTACAAAATCTAGAAGTAATAAAAAAACATCGACAAAAATATACAAAAATATTGAAGTAATTTTTATTATTAAATAATTGTTATTAAATATAATAATTTTTAATTCAACTACTTTTGTGTTTAATATTTGACGTAGAAGATGATGGCAATGACGTCGTTAATTTCGAAGATGATGATGTAGATTCTTCAACTTTACTTTGTTCAGTTGCATCTGGCTTCTTTTTAATGTAAGCTTTATAATAGAAATCACAGAATAATATTAACATGAATAGATTCTGTGGTACAAAAATGATCAATGTCCATACTGGATACGTGCAGCTTGGTATAAATGCAATTTGAGTGAATAATATCATTAACGTTAAAAATTGGAACTAAAACAAAAACAAATCAAAATTAATTAAATAAAGTTTAAAATTTCTGTGTCAGTACATGTTGTCTGTCTGTCATTTGCAAGGACATCCTTAGAAATTTTCTCCTTTCTATGAGATAACTCTTTTAATTGATATATTATTTCCCGTTCAGCCCGTAAAAATCTAGGCAGATAGTACATCAAATTTCAAAATTGGTGGATATCTCTAAAAATACTATTATAGGAGAGGTTTGTAATGCAGATAAAAATAAAGTTTTTTAATTCAAAGCTATTACAAACTTAATAGTGCAAAGCATTCCGTTCTAAGAACCGTTGAAAATTACCTGCCATAAATCACCTCTATGTGGTTTTTTGTTTTGTAAAAACCATTTTGTCTACAAGTGGAAAAATATTTTAATCCACCACGAAAAAGTTCATTATGCAACGTAAAAAATTGACTTTTTTATGCTAACTACACCCGATTATTTTAGTAGTCATATTTAACATCCAGGGGAGTTTAAGTCACAGGGACGTGTATATGAATATCTATGTATGTTATTGTAATCGGACTCTTTTACTGTGAAAATATTGATATAAGTTCATGCTGCATTTCCATAACTGATGCCAATAATGTTATGACTAGCAGCTGTGTGGACTGTCGACCGGACTAGGGAATAACGCATCTTTCTTGATTGAACAAAAGAAGAAAGGGGTCAAAATTAAACCTAAATTTTTCCTGCTTTTACCCTAATCATTTCATTTTGCATATTTTAATTTATTGAAAATAAATTTCAATATATTACTCGAATCAACCAACATACGAGAGATACTACAATTTTAGGATTTTATTACTTTGAAAGTTTTAGGAAAACGTAAAATTTCTCAAAATTTAAAGCTGGTCAAAAGCTACTAAACAAAACAAAAACAACCGATTGGAATGAGAAGGAAGCTAAATTATTTTCAATAGATCGATTATTTAAAAAAGAAACAAAATAAAATATAAACTACATATTTTCAACAAAGACTATATATTTTCATGGTTCATTTCACAACTATAGTATTGCTTAAATTGAAAGATTCATATTGTAAGAATAAAGCCAACGTACATTTTTGGTAATCATTTTTAACAAGTCAAGAATTCATGTTATCCCTAGCGAATACATTTAGTAAGTACAAAATTATCATTTAATAAATTGATAAAGATCTACTTTTTGTAATTGTAATAAAAGTTTAACCATAATTACGTTAATTATTTAATTATTTTAAGGGAAACAAATACATTTTATTTCGTAGACAAAGTAAATTTGAGTTGTACTTTTTATTTTTCTTTTTGCTTAATCTTCTTATTAAACAATTAGAGAATGTAACAACTAAAAGAGTTACTTGTATAGACACACGGCGTATGATTTAGTTACCAATGTTTGAACAATTTTTAATCATTAGGATTCATTAAATACTTTTAATATCCATGCTATTCAGCTATAAATAAATTATTTTACAATAATATTTATTGAATTTACTTATGTGCTTACTAGCTAAATATTACGGGAAAATCTTTCAAACAAAAGTTGTTTGTTTTAAAAACATTTTTGATCTTTAAATTTTTCTGGCTCAAATGTTGGGTCCTGGACCCAATGGACCATTTTTGCTCATTCACGAACTTTAACTCCGTCTTTCTATCCATAATTTGTCACCAATGTTTCAACTCGCTATCTTTTATTTAGTTTTAGAGTAATCTTGATTACGACAGATGGGTAGACTGACGAACAAACGAACTGGTGGTCAGGCGGACTTACATGCGGAAATGGGCTAATAAAGTGATTTTATGAACACCTATATCCAAATTTTGTTTGTGCGGTCAATATTTTCTAGCGTTACAACTATAAACTAAAATTAATATACTCTAGCATATTATATTATGTAGAGTATAAAAACAAAGACAATCATAAGCCATTTATCATTTATTTTAAAGCTATTGCTCTCAAAATGATTCTGTCTCATTATACGTAAGAACTATGTAAACACCAATTTTTACTTGTTGCATAAAATTCCAAAAATGTACGCTAGCTTTAAAACTAATATGTATGCAAAAATTTTAGACATTGCAAATTTAATATTTTTGTGTCCTCATTTCTTATTTACTAAAATTTATTCAGATCAAATATTTTTAAAAATAATGCACTTTCTTCAATAATTTTAAGAAAAAAATTATATTTTATGATTTAAAAATTCCATTGTGATTTCGTGACGCTTGTTTACTTTTAAAAATACCATCGTAAATTCGTGACAATTGTTTGTGGAAAGTTTGATAGAAGTGTGAAAATATATTAAAAATTTCAAATTCCCTTCTTAGAGTGAAAGATTTTGATCCATTTTGAGTTGTTATGAAAGATTTTTTCTAATAGTGTGTGTAATTAATAAATCTGAATAAAATTAAAGAAATTTGGGAAGGTTCTTGGACTCAATGAAAAGTTTAGTAACTGTCCTTAAAGGACCCCTTAATAAGATAGTAGATCTGGCAAAAGGGTACCGGTAACCTACCAACCCTTGAATTTCTTTTTTTAAGGATTATTTCTTTATTAAAAAATATTCTGGAATTACAAAATAGAAAAGCCGGGACTAAATGTTAACCAGACTATTGCAAATTGGTGTTTTAAACAAATATAAAAAAAGGTTCTTGAGGCATTTTGGGATTAAGGGAGAATAATATGTGTACTTAAATACAATTTATCCCATAAAGCCAGATCAAAATATTGGAATTTTTCACTTGATATTCGAGAGGATCGAGAACATTTCATGCAAATACAGGTAAAGAGCAGTTTACTTGAAGTGCTGAATAACTATTAGGCGTTGAGATTTTAATGCAATATATATATATATATATATATATATATATATATATATATATATATATATATATATATATATATATATATATATATATATAAGTATATATAAGTTTTTGGAATGAAAAGATTATAAAAATGTCACTCGTACAGTACGAAAGATAAATTACAAGTACATAAAAGTAATCTAACAAGTACATCAAAATCAACTGTTAAAACAAATACGGAAGGCGTAAATTATTACACAAAATCATCCAAGAATTCAAGTCAAGAAGCCAAAAATAGTGAGATTAAAAATAGTTAGTTTCTTTGAAAGGGTTTATCAACAGATTAGTTAGAGGCATAGTACAAATAACTCAAAGAATACTTAACCAAATATAATGAAATTTGGTATGCACAATATTGACATGAAAGCTTAGTGCTTGTCGAAGAGATTTTGTTAAAAAATCTATTTTTTTTCGTGAAAAACTCTTCGACAAGCACTAGGTTTTTATGTCAATATTATGTATGTCAAATTTCATAACATTTGAATAAGTATGTTTTGAGTTATTTCTGCTAATAAATTGAAAGAAATACAATGCATATTACATATTATTTAAGTCGACAGCTGTTTAGAAGCTAGAACTCCTTTAAGTTATATTGCGAAAACATTTATTCAAACAATATCTTAAAGTCTTCCACCCATCATAAATTGTGTGCTTTCCAAAAATAATACTTTTGAGTTACTTACTCGTTACGAATGTTAGGACAAAACCCGAACCGGGACTTGATAAAGGTTTAAAGCTTAATAAAGATAAAACAAGTAATCAGTTGTCTGAACACTGAGAACAGAATGTATGACCATTCTCGAGGTAGAAGTTCCTAATATATTCGTCAATGATATGTGTAATAAAGTTTATGAGCAAGTTATGGTGGTTCGTATTAATGATCGTATATTCCAACGAAATAGAATTGAAGAGAGGAAACAAATCTCAGGCTAGAGTTTTGGCAGATATTTCTTTATTTATCTTGTATAGGCCGACATTTATGGGTAGGAACTATTGTCATATCTATGATTTAAAGGGTTCATCTTTAACGGTCGAATTTTCTTGAAAGTAGAACATAAAATACTTACTATTTGTAATTGTGTAATATGTTTCTTCCACCAAACACTTTTCTTGTATTCTGGATCCCAGGCCGTTAATAAATAATATGTATACATTACAACATGTACAAATGAATTTAATGTTGTTACATAAATACTATGTCCACCAGCTAAGAATTTCGTGGTGGCCCATGCCAATCCAACCATACCAGTATGATGATAAACATGTAAAAATGTTACCTGATTCTGCTTTTTTCGTAAAATGAAAAATACCTAAAAAAAGACATTTATTTTAAAATGGATATTTTTCGGAAATTGGAATTTGAGAGTTGTTTATTTTCATTACTACCCTCTTACTGTAAATAAATTTGGGAATAAAAAATATTTACCTAACACAGAATGACTTTACGTTTTACTTTGTGACCAAGTGAATAAAGGCAGTAATAATTTTAACCATTTGACTACTTAGATTGGATATTGCGGATTCGAATCCAAACAGCGGCAGTTTGTTCGTTTTTAACTTTTTTTTTAAATTAAAGAGGCGGTTAATTGTTTGATCAGACTCGTCGATAGATAAAAGCGCTGTAAATGACTCCATCAACCACATAATAACAAAATAACTGTGGTTGACCTTGACAGCCTTGTGTAAGGAGGCATCTTTACCTTTAGGTGATGGAGTTTTCTAAAGATGGGCACAGAGAACCAAAATGTCAAGGTACCAGAGACGCGATTACGGTTCTCTTCTTAATATCTTCTTTAAGCAGAAGAAAATTTCAAGTTGTTTTCATTTTATTTTCGAGCTATTTATTACCAGAAATAACTAAACTTAAATAAATTTATCTTTGTATAATTACAAATAACTTCTTCACAGACAGCCATCACGGATTAAATTTACCCTCTTTTTCGATATAAGAAGAAAATAAAATTTTTCAAAACTCGTCCAAAGCTTGTTTAATTTTATAAAATATTTAATCACCGTAAAATTCTTATAAAACTACAGCTTAATGCTTGATACAATATTTCTGTTAGAGTTGCAGATTTATAAAGAACATTTATCACATGCTAATACTTTGTATTCCATCTAAGTAAACCGAAGTATTGTATCTCTTATTAATTTTCACGAATTTGAAAAATCAGGCATGGGAGAATGATACCCAAAAATTATCATCTTTAAGTTTTGAAAAGGTAGTAACTTATTGTGAGTCGAATAAGCATACAAAAAATATCCAAATTTTTAAGACAACCTAAAAATCGTGACTGCTATTTTCCACTTTGCTTAACATCAAAATAAGATCATGCTTGTAATGATTTTATGATTTTTTAAAAAAGTGTAATAATATTATCTTTAAAAGTATTATATAAGTGAATATACAACTAACAGAGTTGATTGTTTAGACACTCGGCATATGATTGAATATTATTGTTTGGACTATTTTCAATTAGAATTCATAAAATACTATAAATATCCCATATATACAGTTATATATGTATACATGTGTATATTAATAATATTGATTACCTATATGTGTTTATTATCCAAATGTGAGCTAAAATTGTGGAGAACTTAAAAATTTTACGAAAAAATATTTTCAAAAATATTTTAAAGTATAAAAGTTTAATAGGGTCAAGGATCCATTGGACCCAATGAAACGATTTTTCTTATTCTCGAACTTAAACTCACTTTTTATGTTTAGAAGACGTCATCAAGATTACACCTCGTTATCTCTTTTTGTTTGTGAGTTATCGTGATGACGGACGAACGGAAAGACGGACAACCGAAAATGGACTAATTAGGTGTTTCTATGAACATCTATATCAAAATTTTGTTTGTGCGGTCAATATTTCCTAGTGTTGCAAAGTTTAGACTGAAATTAATATACTCTTACATATTATGTATGTCGAGTACAACAATCGTTGTACATATTTCTATTATTGTTTGTGCTGACTCAGCATCAAATTTTATTGAATGTAATTATAAAAATGTTGGCTTGTTTTAAAAATCAGAAAAATGTTTTTTCATAAAACTGTTAAATTAATCATATATGTTTTGCAAAAACAAGCAATAAATTTTGATGTTATATTCTATGATTATACTCAATCATGATTTTGATATTTTTCTTAACAATTAAGATGCAATTCATAGTCCGCAACTTAGCGAAAGTAGAATCTTTTCACTATGTACAAAATTATTTTTTATAAATAATTTCCCATATTTAATAGAATTGGAGAGAATATGAATCCAAATATCGAAGAGAAATTAAAATATAATTGTAGCAATAAGCTGACAAAATGATTTTCCGAACTCGAAATTTTTTTCAAAAATGTAAACAAATTTCGAAAATGTAAATCTCGATTTTTTGAAAATGTGGAAAAGTCAAATTATGCAGAGTTTCCTGAAGTATTAAATTTTGAATATTTCGAGCAACCAAAAGTAAAGGATTACATTGTAGCACAATATATAAATGAATTGTATTATTTTTCATTTAAAAACAAAAAATGCCTGCTGCATTAATGAATAGTTTTTTTGTTTTTTGTTTTTTTTTTTTAAATTGCCCATAAAATTTTAATATTTACAATTGTAATTATTTTGTGAATATGAATATTAAATTATTTATATTATTAAATTACGTTTGATTTCCGATTTAACCTTTACCCTTTGTTTTAAAGGAATAATTTTTATGTAAATATTAAAACAATTTTTAATTTAAAATATTTGTGACGTCAATATTGAAAGAATATTAAATTATTATACAAAAATTACATAATTTTATTCTAATTTTATTTTGGTAAATTGCAATTTTACAAATATTCCAAGATTGATTATTGAAAATATTCTGGTAATAATTTCAAACTGTTCTCAATGTATATATGATAATATTTTTTTAAGCGTTTATATCGTTTCACCTATAACGGTTTCTGTTTGTTAACAATCTCTTAAAGTTAAAAATGAACCGTTTATCGATTTACGATTTTGTCGAAATTTCTACACATGCAATTTGTTTGGATACAATAAAATGTCAAAATATAATAATAATAATATGGTAGTTTTATAAAATTTAATTGTTTTTAACGTCGTAAACTTTTCACCAGAATTTTACGCTTTTTAGTTTTATATTAAAAATTCAAGTGTAGCTTTTGTAAATTGAATTGTATATATTTTATTAAAGATATTTATAATGTAAAATAAAAATGGAAAGCTTGTCAATCGACTGCCACAAAATGAGGTTACAACTTTTTGTAGTTTTATATGCACGTAGTTGTGTTGTTTGAATAAAATGTTTTTGTGTTATCATTTTTAAACAAAGTGACTGCGAAGTCTATTGTGAACTCATTTACGAATTTCTACTAAAATATGTCATTATAATTATGAAATAAAAGTTTTCAAGTAACTTTTCTAATCAAGTGAATCATACTTATAAAATGAATCAGACTAGTTGAAAATTTTGAAATAAAAAGATAAAACAAATTAATAGTGAGTGAGAACTGGGTAGCTTCCGTCATTTAACCCTCGAAAACGAATTAAAGATTGAAATAGATACCTCTATAAGAGAAAGTCGCTTTTATCTAGAGTCTCTCCTAGCATCTATAACCTTGACTACTTTATCTAGATATTCTTTTTGATAATTCAATTCTTTTGATATTGGGAATATTGAGATATTCTTTTGATATTGGGAATACAATCTTGAAAATTTCTATACATACATACATAAACATATTTAATCAAATATTATTGATAACACATAAATCTGTTGACTCACATAAACATGGCATATTTATAAATATATATTTTTTTTAATATTTTCATTTATATATGTGTAAAATGTGTAATATTCTATATACGTTTATTTTAACATTGTCTTCCCATATCAAAAGATGTAATAAACGATCTGTATAGGCCTCTATAAACGGCAAAATACCGTTTTTAACATCTGCTTCATTACATTCAAGAAAAGTTAGTGAAAAAGAAAGACCCATATGAGTTAATACTCTCAATTTATAATAAATGTATTATTATATTTTTTTTTAGCTTGCAATACTTGATTTATGTTTATCTATTACAATTTTTTATCCCGAGTATAATCAATTATAATTCTGGCCTAATTATAAAACATGCAACAACTTAAAATACGTTTTATCGAGTACTTACCGTATCTAATAAATCGATAACTTTGATTATGAAATAACAATATATTAGTGATGCAATTTCTAATGAATCTGGATTTGATTCATAATCGACTGGTTCACAGAGAAAACTGTATTTGCCCCATGTCAAAACTATATTCTGAAAAATATTAGAAAAAATAATTATGCATTAAGAGAAATGAGTTTAACTAAAATTATAATAAATACGTGTTATGCGAAAATTGTTCTGGTATCCTCCTTTTAAATTTTGAATCCCGTTTCAATTAAATGTAAACACATATTAATCAAATTCATTGAATTAGTTACTAGTGATATTTTTAGATAAACGAATAGAAATGTCGATTTCTGTTCAATATTTCATTTGTATTGACTTATTATCTATAAATCGATAATAGATTTTATCTTATGGATCTAATAATATTGACAACTATATAGGCTTGTTATAAAGGGGATAAATATGCTTGATAAATAAGCCATTCTAGACGTTTTCCTAACGATAAATTTTTACACCAGCCTATTTGTTGCTACAAGTAATATTTTTAAGCCGCGCCTAATATAAAGAAAGTTTTAAATTTTAATACGAGTAAATGATGTTTGATAATATTTTTTTAATTTAATTTTCATGAAATATTACGTATCTTATATTTTAGTGAACGCCGTCTCCGTATATATAAACAATTTACGATTTTATTACAGATGTCTTAAACTTTTATTACATCTATTTAGAGCCACATAAATTATTAAAGAAAAATGGAACAAATTAATTGCTGAGTAATCGAAAATATTTATTTAAGATAATTAAATGAATTCAAAATAACTTTCTTTTTTTCATCTTTTGTTAAGATGAATTATGTAGAAAAAATCTCACACTATGGCAGTTAATTTAAAAAAATGCCGAACTTAATTCAAATAGCATGAGCCAAGTTGAATAATGATTGGTTCTATAAAATTAGTTCTATATTTCCAGACTTTATCTTAACAGAAGAAATTATGTTTAATCCTTCTACCTATTTAACAGTTAACTTCAAAACCTAAAAAATTACTAATAACTATTACTAAATTCCTGTTTTTTTAATTTAATTTAGAAATTTTAATCTCTTTAAACTTCGCTAATAATGAATGCTTGTAATTAATGGCGATATTTTTTAACATTCAGTTTAAAAGATTCCAATTGGCTTTTATTCACGTGACATTAACATCTTCTTTCGAATTTTTAGGTTTCTTTGTACCTTTCGTCCCATCTTAGTAGACTTTCCTGAACAGTTCAAATATTCAGTATATATAAATTTCTTATACGTTAAGAATTATTTCTTGATTATATAAAATAATGGCACACTAGCCTTTAGCTCCTTAAAACACATTAAAAAATATATAAATATCCCAAAAAGATCGATTTGCGTATATTTGTTCTGTAAAATAGTACTAGTTCAAGAGCTACCTGCAAAATTATAATAATTTTTATTTGAAAATCTTTTATCTAGCTCTTGCTCCTTTTGAATCATCATAGAAAAATACTTTATTTTTACTTTTTTCCATCTCCTCACTGGCGTAGGCATTAACTCTGCCCTGAAACACCTAGATATTTTTTAAGTGGGCTGTCGGTGGGAACTATTATTAAAACATTTTTTTATGCTGTTACTCGATCGCAAATAAATTTTGAAGCCAGTTCGAAACAATCGTCTAGTCGTGCCAAAAAATGTTATTACACATTTCGCACACTAAATTTAATTATTCCAGATTTTATGCAAATTCTTATTTAGCTTTTTAAGTTTTGATTTTGTCTCAGAATGGAACAAATCATATCACGTCATATTGCAAAATTTGTAATTTTGATTAGCAATGAAATATTATATTTTTTTAATATAAGACCATATGTATATGTTAATTTAATATGTAATTAAATAAACTAATTAAAAGTTATAGTATACTTAAGACCTCTTCTAGACAAACAAAAAATTATTTTAAAAAAATGCTAAATATTTCAGCCATTCTAGACTAAAACTAAAATTCACAGAGATCGGAGCAAAGGTTTTAACATTTATTTGCTTTTTTTAAGTCATTTAGAAGTTTTGAAATGGAAATAAACGCATTTGAATGCGGTTTTGACATTGTTAGAATGCTTCTGAATTGCCCCATTTTATTAATTTGTAATTTCTTTAGTCGGAATAGTTATTTGTTAAATCAAAATTGTTATTACAGGTAAAGAATTAGTAATTTTCACTTGTTTAAATAATGAATTTATTAAACAAATATGTCTTTTATATTTTTATACTTCTTATTTTATTTTGTAACATTTACTAACTGACATTCATGCAACGGAATTACTAGAATAATTGAAGTTATTTAGGATCTATTGACATAAAATTTACAGTTATAATTCAATAATGTTCATGTACGTCCTACTGACTGATTGCCTTTGAAATGATGAATCTTTATAGATATCCAAAATATATTACAAACTAACACTTCATCAATTCACTATCATCGTTTTGATATATTATTTTTTATTTTTTTTTTGAATATTTGTCAATTAGATTTCCATTCATATAAATATATAAAATCACTTGACCTGGTAGTCTCAAACAGTGATGTTTAATTTTGTATTTAAATATTTACATACATAGGCCTCCAAAAAACAACATTAACCGGACATTATACTTTTATGGTTGCGAAAAAAGAAAACTAATAAACATATTCTTGTTCATAATTTTTTAATTGATCCAATAAGTAGTTTAAATTAATTTATTGTTCTTGGGAAATACTTTCGTTAGAAATTAAACATTATACGTAAAAATACACATTTTTTGCGAAGATGCCGAAAATGTTTGCCACACACATAAAAATAAAACACTTAAATACTTAAATTTTATATGCGATTTTACAATTAATGCAATGGACATAATGATTTATTTATGTAGAAGGAAACTCTTAACAACTTGCAATTAATAGAACCCATTAAGAAATTTTTTCCATACTAGATATATCGAACCTAAAAAACAATTTGGAAGAAAAAAATTTGCTTCCAGAAAACACGCATTGTCATGGCCAAACATGTCATTTCTATTGAAATTGTTGAAAAATGTTTTATCATGCAGTGCCTTAGTTACGACGAGAATCGAAGCACAGTCATTAAACTATTTCACCTTCCAACTTTGACAGAAAAGATCGATTTGAACGACAAACAAGCGGTGAAATTTATAACATTAAAAATAATAATAATATGAATTTTAAACTCAAAGTTGTTAATAAAATTTTTTCGATCAAATTTTTTCAAAGTTAATCAATAATCTAAAACGTGAATTTTTCATAAAAAAAACTATGTTTGTGAACAGGTTTTTAAATATACGAGAACAGAAGGTTCAGAAGGAAAACAAAAATAAAGATTATAAAAAAAAATCATTTATTTTTTTCAATGTTTTCTGATTTATTACTGAGTTACAGGTGATAGAAGACTACTTCTTGTTTGCTGTCGATCTAAGTTTTCAACATAAAATAATGGCAAAGCTACTTTTTTTTAAACGTACTGTGCTCTAGCTGAGTAAGTATATACAAATGTTATTATTTGTATGTAATGTATATTGTATAGACACAAAAATTAAAAATATAAATCATGAATTCTTCATAAAACTTTTTGGATTCATTAGCGATTTGATTAAACTGATTATTTTGTTTCGTTAAATATACATATGCCTCTTAACACTCTTTAAACATTACTGTTCGACGTGAAGAACAACATAAAAAGAGTAAAGCTTAATTTAATCCAAAATTACTTTGTTTTAATCTTCTTTAATTTTTTTACGCCATTCTCTTCAAATTGTCATACAGATGATAAAGATACAAGGGGCAAATTGCTTAAACTGAAATTGTAAAAACAATTGTAAGGAATTCTAATTTTCAAATGGGAATTTTATTTTTTTTATTTTTTACAATAAAGTTAATACTTTTGAATATATGAATTTTTATAGGTTTGAAAAATCTCGAATTCGGATACCTTTGGCCCATTAATAATATATATAGAAAAAGAATACATTTTTTAATACTATATCCATAAGGATAATTAAAAATATTTAAGCGAGAATAAACAAATTTCATTATACCAGTTTTTTTTATTATTGGCTAGTTTGAAGAAAAATGACGAATACTGTGTAATAAATAATTAAAAAAACAGGTATGAGAAATGCAATGTTTATCCTTGCTTAAGGATATATTAAATATTGAATAAATAATATAAAAAATATACTTTATTCTTTTTTTTTTTTATTTGGTCAAAAGTATCCTAGTTCGAGATTTTTCAAACCTTTAAAAATTCAAAAGTAATAACTTTAACATAAAGATTCATAGGGCCTTTTTAATTCGTATTTTATCAATGACTATTTAAAAATAGTAAGAATATAAAAATTCCTTGCAAAATTTTGGCTTAAGCAATATGACATCAAGTTTTCCCCATTTATGAAAAGGGCAATTTGTACAGAATCAAGTAAAATAATTTTCACGAATTCCTACTACACTATTTGACCATTAACATTATTCTAGATTGAATTCTAGAGAATTTGGTGGTGGGCTGTAGGCAGTGTCTACGACCGCGGTGAAATAGTATTTTGGAAATATTTATAAACTTTAAACGAAGTACCTATGCAAATTTTTTTAAATAAGTTTGCTGTTTTATTAGACTAAAAAATGAATGCTAAAACTGAGGTTAAGATTCAACTTACGGTTATTTAGAAATAATCAAATTTTCGAATACCTTACAATGCTTTTGATTTTAAAGTAATTAAAAAGAAGATACAGAAATATGATTTTAAATAGGCTCCTTTTTGGTAGCCGAACTATGCAAATTGTTTAATATTCTTCACTTACCCTGTAGACAATATAAATACACGCTAATATCTGCAGCAGATTATAAACCACAAGTAGTCGTTCCAAATTGTACGCTTTACGTTTTTCCATAAATTTTGGACCAATTTTAAATACAAAATATAAATATCCAATTAAAATACTTAAAACTGGCCATGGTGTATACATTAATGGCCATGGATTTGTTCTCGGATCTAATTAAAATTAAAAAGCTGTTGTTAAAGCAAAATATTCAAAACAAAAAAAGCTAAAATCGCAAAAATTGAGTAAATTTGTTATTCAGGCATTTATTATTTCCGTAATTATGGTTCAAAATGATTTCAATATACAATTTAACAGAATTTTTAGCTTTCAATTTGCAAAAGTATTTTTATTAAGAGTGCAGATAAAAATATTGGTTTGGTTCTTTACAATTCGGATCTAAATAAAAACTAAGGAGACAAAATTTTCCTATGATGATTTTTTTTTGGTACTTATGGTGGAGGAACAAGTATGGTACTGCTGAATTGATATCCTACGCTTCAAGGTACGCAGAAAATTTTTGGTGACACACCACATTTTTCTTTAACATACTTTGTATCCTCCCGCATACAAAATTATAAATTAAAAAAAAAAAATTTTGATTATTTTCGTTATTAGGGTTATACAGGCATAAAAACTAGAAGACTAGCTCTACATTATATAGGAACTTCTTAGCCCCCTCTTATTGCCCGATTACGGCAAAACCAAATGGAATAGTTATGATTGTAGAAGCCATTAGATGTAAGCATCACCGTAACACATAAACTACAGGACCGATTTTTGTGAATGGAGCATGAATCGGTTTTTTTATAGTCCCGGTAAGATAGGCTATACATGAATAAATTCAATATGCCGAATGTTGAAATAATATGGGGGATGTTGAAAAAATGAAAGTCTCAAATTTTTATTTTAGGTATTGAATGTGATATGAAAGACCTCCATTAGTAAATTTCAAAAACTAGATAATAATAGCATTTAATCATAAAGTATTTTAAATTAAAAATAAGTTACATTATTAATAAGTTTAATAAATTTAAAAGAACTAAAACCTTCTCGTTTTAGTTCTAAATAAGTGATGTTCAGAAAATAGGCTTGGTCGCAGGAAACCTTGCACCCCTATTATGTATTGTATAGTACAGAATGCGAACTAAGGTAAGGTGGCATGTACTATCTAATTTCAAACAATATTAATTTCTTGCTTCGTACTTTTTAGAGCACATTTCCATATTAAGGTTTTAGGTCTAATACAATTTTGTTTTATTTTGATACAAAGAAATGTAACGATTAAATCGGTATATAAATAAGCTATCGAATAAACATAAATATAAAAAAATCATTACGTAGTAAATACAATTTGAGAGCCTATATCAACCAAAAATAACTCATTAATTCTCCACTTGGCATTCTTCATTGTATCTTTGCTTTCAGTTACGGATAGAAAAGTGACACTGGAGTGGAAAATTTTGCGACAAATATTAAATTCAAAATCAACGACCTCACATTACTTTAATTGTTAATACGAATACATGCTCAAAAAGTATTGTTTTTTCTAATATGTATTTTCATTCCATCAAATAAAGGAAAATATTTAACGTTTAGATACCAAGTTAGAGATCAACTATTCCAAAAATCCTCTTTGATATAATTAAGAAAGAGATTTTCTTCAAAAGAGAAAAGTATTTCAATAACTTCCACATTTTTTGCACTTGTAACAATTAAGTTCCGTAAGAAACCATAAGTATGTAAAAAGGCACACTAGCAACACTATTTTATGTTTAACATGAAAATAGATCCAAGAGATAACAGTGATTTATGGTACTACTCAAGAACAAAACCGAACGGTAGGGTTAAATATATTTATAAAATAATTAATATTTAATATCAATTTATATAATAATTTATATAATATCAATAATATTAATTCTTGTAAAAGTAGATAACCTTCCGTGTATACAGAAAATTTTAATAAATTTTTCACTTACCTGATACATCATAATTAAGATAAAAATATGCTTTAATAATATTTTTAATGACTAACGCCATATTTAATTATATATTTTTGTTATTTACAAAAAAATCCTTAAAAACTAAAATCGTAGTTTTTTTATGAAATCAAATTACAAAATAATTTCTTTTAATAAATTGTTTCATAATTTAATTTTAATTTCCAACACAATATCGTAATAAGGACAACTATCGATTGATTAGAACGAGCGTAAAAGCGAACATGAAATGGACATTAAATTTCAAAATTATAAACGTAATAAGTTTTGATAATGATTTGCAAACATTAATATGATATTGTTTTTATTCATGAATTTTTTTTATTGTCATTTTAAATATTAATTTCGTTTTTTAATTATTAATATTTATTCGAAATTCCATTTGTCTATTGTCTCGATTTTTTCCATTAATACATTTATTATCTCTTTTTTAGTAAATATATATCTTCTTTCTTTTTTTTTTATTTCAATATTGATAATTTACCCCACACTAGCATGTGTTTTTTGAGTATTTTTATGGGAATTTATTTAAAACTATATGTATAAGTTGTGGAATTAAGCCAGGTTCCCGCTAAAATATGATGTTATTTATAAATGTACCGCCATAAATTTCCACACGACTTCAAAAAAATTCGTGTAGCAACAATTTTCTATGGAAAATTCAAATGAGTAAAATATTTCCAGATTGTAAAATTGTTGAATCGGTATTTAAAATTAAGGTGTCTTTAGTCCAACAATTTGGAAAATGAACAAAAATATATTGAATAAATTTTCAAACATTTATTAGTTTTATTTTTCTGGTATTTTGATCTTAAAGTTAATCTGGACTCTGATCCTGATACAATTCTAATTATTTTACGTCTAGTTTCACAATCTATAGTTTAGTTATAAGCACAAAAACTAAAAAGACAATTGCGTCCCTCAGATAAAAACTGGATGTTGTTCATAAATTTTGTTTTATATGAAATCTTGCCTGAGCACTTCATGCATATATTCATATGGCAAAAAATTATTTCTATTGGTCGCCCATGTTTTCTTATTTAAATAATTGTTATTATTATTTAATTATTTATTTATTTATTTATACCTTTTTATTTTTTATCAAATGATCAAGGTTTGCACTTTAAAATGTATTTTTACTCAAATTTTTAAGACGCATTTTTAAGATTTTTAAGTCGTAGATAAACCAATACGAGAGGAAGCTACAATAAAGAACCAATTTTGTTTTACAACCCTAGACAAATTTTTCTATCATAATATTATAGATTCATAAGATTTTCAACAAAAAACAAATAAGTGAATCTTGATGACATAATTTCCCCGATCTAAATGACAATCGACATTCTCTGATTGCTTCACATCGCAACCAAAATAGATAACAAATTTTTTGTGTTTATACTACTTGAAAAACTTTTAAAATATAACGTGTGTACACACAAAATTTCATTAAAATCGAATGAATATATCGGCATTTTAGTAAAACTATCAAATTTAGTAAACTGATTATGTTTTTTTCAAGATTTTTCGTGAACAGTTTCCCAGAATATTTGATTTTAACAGAATTTAAAAATTTATACTACTTGACGCATTTAAAAATAAAATTTAATGAAAATAAGATTAACGGTTCACGAGATATCGGCATTTACTTTTGTAGTACCTTGTACCTTGGTATGAATGTGTGTCACAGATCGACTGTCAAGGAATGAAATATGCTCCGGAACTATTAAAACGTCAACATATATAACAATTGTTGAAATCGGAGCAAAAAATGATTTTTTTTTTCTTAATCAGGATCATAAATAACTATATCATAGATCGGAAATAATAAATTTCTAATAAATAGTATAAAAAAAAGGTAGCAGGTTAATATAGCATCGGTATGGTAATTCTAATACGATTCAATTTAATTTATATTAAAAATTCACCTAATAATGATTCTCTAAACTTTGTACATTTTTTTGATAGCCTAATGGTATGTTTACGTGACACCGAGTATGTCTGTGCAGATTTATACACAGATAAAAAGTCTACGTAAAATCTATAGGTCCAATAGGGAAAATTTGAAGGCCTTAGAATAAAAATCTATATCGTGTAAGCGCTCCAAAAGGAATTTTTATATAAATTTAGTCCCCTTTCTATAAAAAAATAAACTGTTGTATTATTCGCTTCAGATTAAGATATAGGAGATACCTTACTCCTTGTTCAGTACCTCCACCAAATCTTGCACTGTATATGGTGCCGCGCGTATAAGGCAGTCGAATTGAATAGTAAAAAAATCGATAGTTCGAATTGAACGTGTCAGATTAAAATGACGTAGTTTGATTACGTGCTGAAGAGTTCACATTTTACTAATCTGACAATATGAGTGTGACGCACGTGGCGTGGCATTTTTGAAATATGATAAACAGGTTTACCAAAAATCGAACAAACTACATTTTATAATAAGTATAGAAAAAAGTGGTTATTTGTGACATTTTCCCCTAAGAGTGTTGTAATTTTCCTAACAAATATATATAAAATTTCTCGAATATGATAAACATGTTGTGTGACAAACAACAAATGCATCAGTTAATGCAAAAGTTAAACTTTAGACTCCACTATTTTCGATTCTAAATTTCGGTAAAAAATCACACTCAAATTATCAGATCAATAAAATGTACACTTTTCAGCACGTATAGAGTGCTAAGATTTGGTGGAGGTACTTAACAAAGAGGATAGGTATCTCCTATATCTTAATCTGACATGCTCGAGTAAATTCAAAAAATCACAAAATAAAAAATTAATGCCAAACACATTGTGTGAAGAAATTATATAACGAGGATATAAGACAATAATCAAATATCATTACATGATAAGCATATTATTTTGTTCAAATTTAAATTATTCATTGAAATGATCCAATATCTATTTTATTTAGGTAATTCTATTAAAATATTAAAATATTATTCACTACGACGTATTCGCATATTTGTTAAATAGATCAAAATAAAATTTAAATTCATAGTAAACTGTTTCATGGTTAAAAAATACCAAAATTTTTAACCGAACGTAGTGGAGTCTAAAGTATAACTTTTACATTAACTGATGCATTTGTTGTTTGTCACACAACATGTTTATCATATTCGAGAAATATTTGTTGGGAAAATTACAACACTCTTAGGAGAAAATGTCACAAATAACCACTTTTTTCTAGTTTTTGAAAAAATTTCATCTCCTTCTTTTTCAATTCGTACTAGAAAGATGCGGTTAAAAAGCCTCTACGTAATTAAATAAGATTTCATAAAAACTTTTTTCTTTACATTGTCGAAAGATGCGTTTTTTTACAATCGATTTAAAATCATAAGGGAACATAGGACTTCTAATTATTGTTATCATCCCTCCCTTTTTGGAAAATCATTAAAAATAACTTTTTGTCTATAAAAACTAGTAAGACGGTGTTCTATTCAATCAATGTAAAATAAAATGATAAGGATATATATAGGAAACATTTATGTTTTCTTTTAGTCCCTTCTATTTTATGCAGCTAAGAAAGATGCGGTGTTTGGTTTATTGTCGAGTGCAGTTAACAACCCACAGAGCTACTGGTTCAATACAAAGTGCAAAATTGAAGGCCGTTTAAATACCAAAAGGCTTTTAAATAAATGTATAAATGATGTTAAATGTGAGAATCAAATCAAAACAATTAACGACTAGGATTAAGGAACCATATTCCAATGAACTATATGAAATATATAATTGCACCATAAATTCTTTCATCCCAATCATAATTACGTACAGTTTATAGGAACATGATTTTTGCTTCTTCTAGTGGTCGAATATGAATTCCTCTCCGTCGCCTTGATGTGAATTCATCAGTAACCGTTTATGGCAAATGACCAGTTGTACATATTATATAGAGTTTAGTGGGTAAAGATATTTTCTGCATGCCTTCGAGTTTAGGATCAGAATAAAAGTACACGTATTCTTTCACTCTGTTCTTGCAGGGGACATATATGATGTGTTTTCTCTTAAACAGACTATTTCTTAACATATACATTTAAATGAGTGGTTTTCTCACTTATAGAAATTTAAAAACTATGTTGATGGACCAGGAGGCCACCGCAATAAAATTTGTCTGATCGATTAAAGGAATTACTTTATTGGAGTAGATGGTATTTATAGAGTTGTAAAGTTGTTACGAAATCCAACAGCAGCCCCAGATTTATAATAGGAGCATTCAGGCTAATGCTTTGAAAAGTGTCATCATAATACAAACATCTTAAAATTATAATACATTAAATAATTGTTTTCATTATCAAGAATATGGTCAAAATTATAAATAGTGTAGTTCCATCAAAAAAATTAACAAAAAGTTTCAGTGGTAAATTTCAATGGTTATTTAAGAATTATTTCAATTCATAATTTTTATTTTCCAACTATGAAAAATAAAATTTGTCAAAAATTTATTGATTTCTATCCAATTTGGGTTAAATGGGTTGTCGTCAGATATCGGCGTTTTAAGGTCCTAGAATTCAATACTAACAAGCATGTAAGCCCCACATAACTTTTGAACGGCTATTCTGATCGAATTGAGATTTAGGGCGTTCTATAATATTCTTAAAGGTTTCGGTCGATTGCTGCAAGTCAAACTTAAAATTGTATTATATAGACAATTTATTCATTTTATATAAAATTTCGGTAGAGGGGTGGTGTTTTGCAAAGTTACCTTTGGCAGCACTAAGGTGAAATCTGGCTCTGTCCAGCAGCCTAATTTAAAGATGACGAGTGATGATTTAGTGATTTAACAATTAAATTAAATCTTTTCGAATTACCAAATAAAAATTCATAACAATTATTTTTATACAAAACATATACCAATGTTTCGCATATAACTACTGCCAAACAGTAAGTAAGTTTCACGATATTAAAAGTTCCCTGGGAATGAATGAAAAAATAAAGTAGTTTATGATCCGCATTTTTGGTATGTTATAACTTAACGAAACATATTATTATATAAAATTAATTAAAAATACACTAAAAAATCTTAATTAATAGACTTCTTTTATGGTTATTTAATGAGTTTTTAGTTAATAATTACTGTCTTAATTGATCTGCATGCTACCAAATTTTTGTTTTCGTAATATAATACTAAAAATTCGGTTCATTACCTAGTAAATTAATTTTTTCTATTACTGCCGAAGGAACTTCCTTGAAAGTGGATGATTAATACTAGATGTAAAATACGCTTATAAAGATGCACACAACTATCAGTCTCAGTTTAAGAGGTCTGCAAAAATAACTTTCTTACTTAGACATCTATTTTTTTTGACTGTATAATTTTTCCTCTTCAGCTACCTCATTCATTGTATACGCAAAATAAAAATAACTATAAAATTAAAAAGGTTTAAGATCAAACAAATAAAATAATGTTTTCTGTTTATTATCAACAATTATCCTTAATATGTGCATACAAAAATTTGTCAAACTTTATCTTATGAATATTATCAATTAATTTATAATATAATTTTCATTTATTATAATATTTATATTTTGTTGAATATCAACAAAATTATATACGGAGTCATTTTAAAACATTGGAAGGCTCATAATAAAATGAAAATTAAACAAAATCATCCGTTTACAAAAGGTCTTTCAATTAGAACGAAAAATTTCATTTTTACATAAATATATTTTTAATACAAGTTTATTCTGACTTGGTCAACTGCATTATAATATTTGAGTCGATGGAAGTTAGGTTAAATGTGTACCAAGTAAATTTTTTGTAGAAAATTTCGTATTTTATACAGAAACAAAATCAACTTTCGCGTGAAAGAAGTATTTTTTAATTCATAGTTTTTAACTAAAAAAAAAATTATCAGATTTTTTTAACAAATATTTTTTACTATACAAAAAATAACAGAAAACGCACTAAAATAAAGAGGGAAAAAAAGTAACATTTTATTTGGAATACATTATATTAATAAATGTTATAATTGATTTCGAACTTCAATTCAGTTCTGCTTAAACAGCTGAAGATTCTGGATACAAAAAAATATTAAAAAGTCTGTTAGCTTTTGTTTAGATCTTAACAGAAATGATGTATAAAAACTGTTTTTCAGATTTAAAGCTTGGTTCCATTTGAAAAAAAGTTGACTCTCATTTAAATAGGTAAGTGCTTGAAATTAATTAATTGAAATGATAAACTTAATCCTTTAAAATCAAATATTCAACAAAAATAATTAATTTACACTTTAGGTAGGCAGGATGATTTTCGACTCATTTTAATATATTATGCAATAACCTCGTTTGTTTTAAATCTCTCCGTATACAGAGCGCATACATTTACACTGAATATAGAAATCACTTATTAGGACAAAAGATATGTAAAATTAGATGTAAGGAAGATTGTCGTCTATCTTGATTACACAAACACTCATGGAAATCGAATCTAAAATTATTTCCATTCTTATTAAGTTGATTCAATACAGTAACTTTCGACAAAATTGAAGATAAAATTTACCCAACAAATTGATAAATACCAATGGATATTTAGTACCAATTTCAATATTCAGTGTGTCTGTAAATTTCAGATATATATATATAAAACACTTAAATTTAAATAAGTACATTGTTTTGTAAAAATTCATTAAATTAATTTGTCAACATTTAAATTAAATTAAATTTATTCTACTTTTTCAGTTTTATTATTATTCACTGTTGATGATAATGACTTTGAAGAATTTGATGGTGATTTCTTCACGTATGCATGATAATAAAACGATCCAAACATGTATAGAAACACTAGAGCTTGTGTTGACAACAGCGCAGCAATTGGTTTTGGATAATCACAATCACGGAATAAAACTTGACCCGTATGCACAAATATTATACAAAATTGAATCTATTAAAAACAAAAAAAAATTAAAAAATAAATTAAATAAATAAAAAAATGAAATGAATTATATATAAAAAAATTTTGTGAGTTGGGAAAATTTTAATAGGGGACCGGACTAAATTTTTTTTTATTACAGCAATAGCATCTTTCCTGCAAGAACAAGGATCTGAAGTTATTTTTTATATATCTTTAAAATTATGCAAGATATGGACATTTAAAATTACCAATTAAACAAAGAAATACATACTTATAACGTCTGTTAGTATCTCCATATAAATTACATGTTATACATCGTTTTCAAGAAAATGGGAAGAAAAAGAAAAGAAAATAATCATTGATAGCTAAAAACTTCTTTGTCTTTGAATCAATTTTAATTTAATTTTCAAATTTTATTATGGTATTGAAGCTAGTATCACATAACATAAGAATCGGTCAAGTTATCTACTGGAATTATACGTTTGCAGCATAGAAATACACGATTCTAGCCAGTTAAATGGTGATTTTGCACAGCCATTTTTAAAATCTTAAGAAAATGCTTTTTGAAGCCTTAATGATTTTTATACTCGGCATACTTGAAATATATGAGGAAATATTAAATTTAGTCTAAAGGTTGTAACGCTAAAAAACATTGTGGATACTAATAAAATTTTGGAATTTATGCTCATAAAATCAATCACCTATGTCATCCGTTTCCGCCCGTCAATGCATCATTTAGATAATGTAGATATAGTTTATTTAGTATATTTTATGAATGTTCATTATTAATAATAAAAATATTCCACTTAGTTTACAGTGATTCTCAACCAAGTGTTGAGTATTTAAACAATTCCCTTGCCAATGATTAATTCTTGTTGGAATCAATTAAAAAAATAACCTATTATACTCGAGATAGATAGTATATGTTAGAGTACATTAATTTTAATCAAAATTTTGTAACGCTAGCCACAAACAAAATTTTGCCATACGTGTTCAGAGAATCATCTAATTAGTCAATTTCCACATGCCCGTCCGCCCGTCCTTCCATGAATAAGATAGCTCAAAAACGAAAAGAGACGCAAGTTGAAATTGTGGTGATGTACTTATGGCATTAAAAGTAAAATCAAGTTCGTAAAAGGGCAAAATCGGTCCATTGGCTCCAATGAATTTATGACGATCCATGATTCAAATTTTAAACCATTAAAGATAGAAGAAAAGTAACATTTTTTTTTTTTTAATTGTTAAGATTCACCACAATTCAAATTTAATTAATGGGAACATATATAATTGCAATACAAATTGTTACATATATGTTTAATTAAAAGGTACTTTACCCCTTCAGTTATGAATCAAACCCAGCCTAGACATATATCTAATATAACGCCACATAAATTTGAATGATGTTTTTGCAGTGTGAGTAAACATATATAGTATAAAACTTGCCTACATAATCTTTACAAAAATTATTGAATTTATTTTCATTGAAATGGGATATTTCTAACAAATAAATGTAATTTAATTTTAAAATATATTTACCATTTGCATTAAAGTTAGGTATTTTTTCCACCAAAGATATTTTTGATATTGTGGGCCTAAGCCAGCCACCAAATAATAACTGTACATAATTATATGAATAAAGGAATTGATGAGACCAAGTAAAGTTCCATGTCCACCTTTAACAGAAAACAAATCAATTTTTTTATAAATATCTTTAAAGAATTCTTCACAATAAATAATCAAAATTACATACCAGCTAAGAATCTAACTCCAATCCAACCACAAACAGGCATCATTGAATGATGGTACAGATGCAAAAATGAAACCTGATTCATTTTCTTTCGTAGTACAAAGAAAACCTGAAAATAAACAACAAATTTAAAATTTTACTTTTTTTTTTTTAAGTATGTGAAAAAGTTATACTTCTTTCAATTTAAAAATTTAAATAGTGCTTTTGTCAGCTGAAAGAAACAGAACATTTCTAAGGATGTAAACAGAAAACAAATTTCGGGTTATTGTGGGTAGTAGTGTTGTATAAGATCGAAGAGCTTTTAAAAGATTTTGCGTTTATTTTTCATTGCAATTTGATAAATATTAGAAAAAAAATGCGTGGGCCATATAAAATTCTTCGCGTATTTGTAATATATTTCCTCAATAGGCCGATCTATGATTGGGTATCATTGTCTGACACGGCATGCTGGAATGTTATACACCTATAGTGGGGAAAAAGTGACATATCACTGTTTTTGCGACAATAATACAGTTTTTTTTGTACACTTTAGTAAAAAAAGTGTAAAATTAATTGCATTTAGTTGAGAAAGTTTTATATTTAGTATTTGATATACATTCTTTTAACTAAAGATTGTTTCCAATACAATCAGAAATATTGATACCTTTTGATTTAGCGATTCTTTCTACTGATTTTTTACTCACTAAGTATCGATATCACAAATTATCGATACTTTTTTCTAGAAATTTTTCCAAACAAATCAAACTTATCGGTAGTTTTTGGTAAATCAGTTTTTTAGATATACAAATCGGTTTGAAGAAACAGAGTCATTCCATGCCATAAGATATCGAATCGATCTTTTAGGTAACGATATCGAAAAAGTATCAAAAAGAACTGGATACTACTTTGATTCGATACTACTCATAAGAAAAGTCGATACTTTTGATTCGTTACTTTTGACCAACTTGTGTTGAATATCACATCAAATAAAAATTCAATTTTGAGTTTTTATTTCTCTATATACTCTGTATGTACGTGTTTTTTGTGTATGATAAAATACTCATTTACAAAAATAGTATTATATGAATGATATACATTGAATTCATATTGGGATGGTAGAGACTAACATTGTTTTGTTTTGTGTAGTATTTTGAACTTAGATAATTCACGAAAATAGTTTAGAATGAAAGGAAGATGTGTTTTTAAGTAGTTTTGATAAAAGTTCAATTAATTTTGGACCCTTTAACGTATAAGTTTATAGTTTATAATTAAATTTAATATACGCTCTTCAGCAGCCAAATTTTAATTTGAATGGAGACTGACATTAAATATCCAAGAAATGGCAAGCGTTGAAAGTTTGAAACACAATTTTTGAAGTTTAATGACCGAACGAAGTGAGATCTATTTTGTTTATCCATCTATTTCTATTTATCCATCTATTTCACAGCAAACATTCAAATCAGAAAGACTTTAAAAAGAAGTCTTTATTAAGATTCCATTAAGATATCTCAATTATGACGTCGTGATGACTTGTTTAAGAAGTCATAATTTAAGAACTCTTTGAGTAATCTTTTTTCTGATATTTTTTTGTGAATTCATTAAGAAATATTTTATCTGATTTTTGAAGTAAAAATGATGAGCTCTATGGGAAATCTTTTTTATGAGTTCTGTAAAAAGACGGAAATATGAGCATTTAACAAGTGTTTTATTGAATTTTGTCAGAAATATGAGATCTCATTTAGAACTCGACTAGATTTAATTTTCCTGATGTGCATTTGACTCAAATTATATCTACTGTTTTCGAGTAATAACCTACATTTTATAAAGTTTCGTTTCATAGCCTCTGTTTTATCCATTTTTCTTTTATTAAAAATAAATTTGGTATTGAAGTCTTAAAACGTTCAATGAATGGCACATTCGAAGTCTTAATGATTTTTTAAAGTGTTCTTATTGAAAATAATTCTGGCGTCCAAATAATAAATAGTAATTCTTTAGGAAGACATATTGCTATATGGGTTGCGTATCTATGTCCACCTGTACCACTGTAACTTTCGAACTCGTTGTTCGATTGTTATAAAATTGGTTGAAACGTTTATCAAATGTATAATTTTTGGGCTATCAGGAGCTTCGAAATAAAAAATTACCAAAATTAATGTTTCAGTCGTATATGTCTAAATGTGTAATTTTGTAAGAGTGTTCAAATTTAGTTAACGTATAAACTAAGTGTGTTTGTTAGTTAAGGCGTATATATTTGTTATTGTATTCCTAGAGAAAGAGGGTGATTGTAAGGCCTCACAAAGCTACTAATAATATAAGTAACATTACAGCTTTTATTTTAATGAGAAAAAAATTAATTCTTAAGAGCGGTTCATTTATTTTCAGGATTAATTTAAACGGAATTCATTTAGTTTAAACAACTGTTCAATGATGAATTTTCTTTGTTTTTAAAACTGCGTACAACCACATGATTCAACAATTTTGATCTATCAAGCTTAGAGTGCAAATATAAAAGTTATTTAATATATTAAAACTCAGATTTTTTTGTATTAAATTATAAAACTTCTTTGTTTTCCGTTATTAATTTTGAAAATAAAAATACGTCTAACACATAACAACTATATGTATAATACTTCTAAAGTATTAAGAGGAAAGAAATAGTGTTAAACGTATATCATAAATAACTATTAACTGTCTGATAAAAATACTTGTAACATGTGCATAAATTATTTCTGTTAATTAAATAATATTAGTTAAACAATTGGTTATTCTAATTTAATTGTAATGTAATTTATATTAATGGTCTTTTTCAAGGTTGACAACATAACATACCAACCATGGAAATTATAAGTCAACTATTCGTTTTACTTTCTTTTGATTGTATTGTGTAGTATCAATCGGTTCCATACGATTTTAATCCCGAAAAAAATTTAAAAATTTAGAACTGATAAACTTTTGCTCGGGTAATTGTAAAACAATCTTTTTATGCCCATTTTAAACAATTGGGAAGTGCAGTCTGATATATAAAAATCAATTTTTGTTTGTTTCTCCATTCATCAAATATTACACAAGTCCTATATAATATATTATGTGGAAACAATTGTACTACGCATAAAAAAGATACATTAAACTGCAAATTTACAGTATCTAGGGATTTCAAGAAATAATTTCATTAAATAATATTTATATTACATTTGTAATTTTATAAACATTTACATCGGATTATTAAGTATTTCTATAATATTTGAAATGAGCTTCAAATTGGTAAAGATTCTTGTTTTAAAATTGAAAATGTTTTCAGACTACATAAATAAATTGTTAATTTATTATTAATGAAATTCATAAATTATGCGAACTGTTACATAATATTTACAATAAATAATAAATACGGTAAATATTACTGAATTGAAATAGAAATGCATTCACAAGGTCTTTAACGACGAAAGAAAGAATTCATAATTAAAACTTCATTCAACTTTTCACTTTCCTACAGTTCTATATATATTCTTACAAGCATGAAAGTTAAATGTACTCAGGGTATCGTAGAAATATAAAATATTAATATTTGTTTTCTAGCTATATTTAAAAAACAAAACAAAATTGAATTAGGTTCAAAAAACTAAATTTTTATAAAACTATTCAAACTAGACCTTTTTACTAAAAAAAAAAAAAACAATCTAGTGGTACAAGCGCTCGACTGTTGGCACAAGAGTTGAAATCTAGTCGAAGTAATTACTGGAAAAAATAGAAATTTCAAAGATGCAGCTTGAAATCTGTTTTCGATTTTAAGTTATCTTAACGACCGACAGAATAACGGACGAACGGAAATAGGTCAATATTTGCTAACGTTACAAACTTTCGACTTTAACAAAAATACTATAATAATATATAATCTAAATATTTCGAGTATAAAAAATATCGTATTAAATAATTGTTTTTATAATTTATTATCGTTTTCAATTATTTCGATATAGAATCGTAAAAAGGTATTTAAATGTATTAATCTCAACATTTTTGTGTATTCCATTACGCAAAAATTATTTTGGAACAAAATATTTTACTTCTACAACATCCTTAAAATTGCCTTAAGATAATATCAATTATAATAAATTGTCATTAATATTATTTTATTGGCATCATATCAACGATCCTATTAAAATTATTACTACTTTTCACCATATAATCATAGATGATTTCTAATAATTTTATTTTTGCAAAAAAAAAGAAGTGCAATAAAATATGCCTATACCTTCAGGTAATCGCGTTTCTGCGATTGAAATGTGTTTTTCTGTTTTTAATTGATGCTTAAGGAAATATATAGAGAGAGATTTTACTTTTTTTAATTTTCACTCTTGTTTAACCTAGCAAAAATAATTGCAGTAAAGTATGATAAACAATTTTTTTTTACTTGTTTGTAAACAAACTTCATAGTTGATTAACTCAAGGTTAGCAAGGTTATAAAATGTAATTAAACTATACTCATGATAAGATATTACAATTATTGCCCTGTTTTTACTTAAAAAGACAAAATGGATAAAATAATAATTTATTTAATACCAGTTTGGTATTTTTTAATAATAGATTCAGTACAACAAAAATATCAATTTTTGCCGAATACGAAACGTGTAATCTGGGATTACACAGTATGGCAAAGACAACATACAGTATGCGAGCTTTTACAAAGTATATTGCTTTCTGACAATTCTCCTCATTTCATATTTTTTTCACGTCTTCAATTCTTTCCAATAAATATTACGCCAGCTAGATTTTTCAGCATTCGTGCCAACGCTTGGTACACGCAACTCTCGATTCATTCACGTGACTATTGTAAAACCCTGATAACAAGCTAGATTAACGTAGATAATGGCGTTTTTGCTAGAAGACACTAACAGTGAAATTAATTCGATTTAAATGTATTTTGCTGTCGCGAGAAGAGAAGATAAAAGAGAAAATTTTCCTAAATTTTATCAACTTTGAAATATTTTGGGAAAAAATATTCAAACGGTGTAGGTGCCGGTATCGGTTTAAGAAATTTGTAAAAAACAGGATTGGTTAATGTATTTACACGTTTCTTCTTGATTCATTCAAACTCTGATTACTATTTATACGACTTGTACCCATTAAAAAAACTTTTACAACTTTAATAACATTGAACGTAGAACAAAGTAAATACTAATACAGAAACGCATACAATCACCTTCTTTAAGGAAAAAAGGGGAAAACGATATTAAAATACACTTATATAGCATATAACACATGTATACAGAAAATAAATTTACATTAATAATCAATACTACAATAATGCACTAAACACAAAGTTACATTTTAAGTTTTAAAAGATTTAATAGCGGTGATAAAAATATGTGTATACATATATTTTAATAGTAGTACACATATTGTAATCCCCTTTTAAAATATTAAAACACTGGGTGTTTTGTGATTGATTATACTATTGGTTCTATCAATGTAAATTTTTGTGTTTACATTACGTTTATTTATACTCTAATAAAGCTGCATTTAATGTATATTCTAATAAAGGTGTATGGTTTTCGTCCGTTTCCTGAAAATAATTCGTACGAACGTTCGTATATACCACGTCAGGGCACGATATATGGACGTTTGACTCTTTTTGTTATATTATGCCAGAGTTTGTGTGTATAGAAATGTGAGTCTATTAATAAGTGTGCATGTGTGTCTGCAGTGTGCAGTGAAAGTAGTTAGTATGCACTATTTGCACACATGCTTTCTTATATGACCAGCCATATGTATTGAATTTTTGATCAGGATTTTTTTACGAATTCGAACAGGCATGTTTATATGACTATTATTTATACCATCAAACAGTCAAAGTTTTGTAGGTGATACAATTTTGAGTTGGAATTACGTAGCATAACATATGACACCGGTAAAACACATTTCTTTACATGTTGTGTGTAAATGCGTGGAAAACACAGCTATAAGAGGTAATTTGGCAAAATTCGCCAAAAAAACCAATTTCGAAATAAAATAATCGGTTGAGGTTTTGATTGAAAACAGTTGAGGTTTTGGATACGGTTTCTCAAATTAAACGGATTTAACCGAATTTCAGTTTTGGTTTCGGTTCGGTTAGAATCTCAGCTTTAATCATATTGTTTTTGGTAAACCTACACTGTTTGTTACTAGACTATGAAATAATAGCTGTTTAATTATTATCCGTTTAACAGTCGTTTAAATGATGATTATTAAGTCAACAACCTTAAAAGGTATAAAAGGTTAATTTACTCTTAACCCTTCGTCGGTAAACGTTTTTTCGACACCTTCCGTCGGTAAACCTGTTCCGGTCGTTTTTTCAACCTGTTAATGCACTCAAAAAATTTCGTAAAAATTCATGCTCATCTGTGAAACCTTCAACTTAACATATCAATCATAAAATTGTAGAAAAATTCATTTTTGCATATATTTTTTATTAAAAAACTGGAGCAACTTGCTAAAAAAACGGAGGTACGAAATACCCAGGTTTACCGACGAAGGGTTAATATTAATAAATAATAAAACTTTATATTAATTAACATAAATAATATTTATATTTGTGTGTTTTTTTTTTCACAATCAATTTTATTATGCATTATTTATTATTATTCAATTATGATCCATACATGGAAGATTTTTAAGATGTTTCTTCATGTAAATAAGGTCTTATTTATAATTGTCAATGCATATAGAGCACATTATGTGATAAGTAATTAATTTTATTGAAAATATTAACTATATAATACTATTAAAATTTATTTAAATCTCATAAATAGTTGAATGTTTCTTATTGGCTGGCGATGGACTTTCAAACTGTAATATTATTCATAAAAATTTTGGAAAGACAGTGATTTTTGGAAAAACGCTAAGCCATTGTTATGACATCATTTGCTTAGAAATATATTACTGACTATACTACCTATTTATTCTAAAACAAAGACTGTGCATTTGTAACTTGGTATCATGGTAGATCGAAGTAGATACCAGGGATGTGCCGGATCTTTAAAATTGGAGATCCGTGTATACGAATACGGATACGAATAGCAAGTATCAAGATCCGCATCATAAGTTTTCCGTATCTACATACTGTGATTCATCACTGAAAAAAATCCTTTCAGAATGATCGTTTCCTAGTCAAATCGGCCAAGAGTTCTTAGACAAGACATTGTTCTTATTGTAATTTAATTTTTATAATATGCTACATACCAAAATTGTATGACTCAAGCATATTAGATATTCGTCAAAGTAGCAGAGCACAGAAATTAAAATTGAGTTTAAATATGTTAAAAATTAGGTGCTATTTAGGTGCTTTAAATTAAGACAATTCATTAAATTAATTCATTATGATGCACTGCTACCGTGATATCGCGCTGACAGAGCAGTGTGAAATAATTACATTTATAATACATTGTAGCAGAATTAGGTGCTTTTTCGGTACTTTTATGTATTGCATTCAAAAAATCAAAATTAAAATAAAGATTCACTACACTGATTCACTAACATGAATCATTAATATATAAGTGTCAAACTAACAGTGGCATATTGAAATAACAGAAAAATTATTCAAAATTGAATTTACATATGCATATGCTCAAAATTATGATGTACTGACTGATGCCGTGATATCACTTCAGTGATTCATGTTGTGTGGGATGTTTTTGGATAATTTTGATTAAATTGAGATGACACACTATAAAAGCAACTAAAAAGCTTCTAATTCTGGGACTTACATACATAATAAAAGTTGTTTTCTCACATTGCTTTGCCATCGTGATATCACCGCAGTAGTGAATCACAATGACTCAATTTCCTTAATTACAAATTTGAGCATCTTATTTATTTTTACTGCTTCTAAAAACCACCTTATTTAGAGCATATTTAAATTCATTTTTGAATGCATTTTTCTGTTATTTCAAAATGTCACTGCTAGATTGTCATTTTATTGATTCGTGTTAGTGAATTAGTGCCGTTATTTTTATTGTAATTTTGATTAAATTGATTTACTTAATGCACACCATCAAAATAAGCATCTTAAAAGCACCTAATTCTGGTATTTTCATTATATTATAAATGTTATTTTTTACATTACTCTATCAGCGTAAATTCGCATTAGCAGTGCATCTTAATAACTCAATTTTCTAATTTTGATTTTTTAATTCATCTAATTTTGAATACATTTAAATCCAATTTTGAATTCTTTTCTCTGCTAGTAAAAAAAATTAATAAATAGTAAAATCTACTATTGTCTATAATGTATAACTTCAACTTATGCATATTTTAATACTTGAGGCATGGAAAATGGAAAAAAAACTGTTAAATTCCTACATTCTTTAAATGATATAAAAATGTTGAAAAAAAATTAAATACCTTCAAGCTATTTGTTTTAATTATCCTTGATAAAAGTGTTTAGATCAGAATATTCCAGACTTTTAAATATATATTTTTTAAAATGAATTTTTAGATTTAATAATGAATTTTGTGGATATAAAGTCTTACAACATCAGGGTCCATTACTTACTTTAATAGTAAAATTTTGGATACTTTCCGGAACTAGTAGTAATAGATTTAGGTACTTACATATGATTCATCATAAGTTATTTTATTTTTTACAGAGTATTATTTTTAATAAAGAAAATTAATTGTAATGCTTCAAAAAGGTAAACAACATGTTACAAATTGTGCAATTTTACATTTTTCGCAACCTTAGGTCGTTTGATAGATTAATCAAACTATGGTCTGAACCGGTTTTAAAATTATGTATATAATAATTAAAATAATATAAAACTTAAAGAATCTCATTTGAAGTTTGTTATTTTAGCAAATAATAAGAGATATAAAAAATTGGCGGATGCTCATTTTATTTGAGAGTCTTTTGGTAATATTCATAGATGCATTTATACAATGTCCAAAAAATTGAATTCTTAAAATCAGATACATTGAAAAAATACATTGGAAAAACATCAAATTTTCAGGGAAAGGCTACTATAATATTATTACATAAAATAGACGAAAATAAATCTGGAAAGAATACAATATCAACGCAAAAAAATCAAAGTTCTATTTTCGAAGTCGAGATGAACTGTGAATCTAAGACCGGACTCACTAGAGATTTTCTGCTTGTAATCATTCAAACATTAAGTTTTATGCTTTTACAATAAAATTTTATTGATAGTTTTTCCTAACATGAAAGTTTCACAAAGGAGAGCTCATTTGGTGGTTATTTTTTTCAAAATTTAACCAATTCCGGTGTGATGTTATTTTTTTTTTTACCAAGTATGTATTCAGCCAAAAATTTGTCTTCTTGAGATTCAAAGAAGAGGTTTCTAACGCTTGTAATAAATCTTAAATGGTGAGTGTTTGAGAGACCCTGTGAAGTCAAATTTAATTAAATTATGATTTACTTACTGTATCTAGGAGTTCAATTATTTTACAGAAAAAGTACCACCATACTCCGCCCGCCATCTAAAACAAAATCCAAGTATCCAAATAATTAATATACTTAAAAAAAATAAAAATTTATTGTATTATGTTTCTTACCCGAACTGGTTTTGGATCCATTGAATAATCAACCGGCTGGCATTTCCAATTATATTCACCCCACCATCCAGCTACTAAGCCCTAAAAACAATTAATCGCTCAGAATGAATTCGAAATATTTTTAGTACGCCATTACATGACTACCGTCACAATTGGTCTAATAATGTAATGATAAACCTAATTAGAACTCAAAACTGCAATTCATACTTATTAAAAAAAGTTTAATTATTTAACACGATTAATCACTCGTGGATGCTTACTTTTAGGAGATAAAATTCTAGGTTAAATGAGAGTCAGTTTCTTATTTGGGAATGGGACCCTATAGGGTAAATCCGGTGAAGATGGTCGTACGGAAGAGATGACCAGTCCAATTATTTTCGGAACCAATACGTAAATTGTAATATTTTGTGCTTAGTTTACCTCTATAAACGCAGTCTACTAGCAGCACGTTCAAAGTGATATTGAAATTAACCGGCTTTCCAAAGGAAAAAGTTTTTTAATGTGTACACATCTAGTTTGCATTCTAACCTCAAAATTGTCACCAATACCTAATAATTCATTTTTATATCGATGTGGTTATCTCTCCCGGTGGATTAACGTCGATATATTTGGTCTGGCGAAGATGGCCACAACAGAGTATGCTTGACTAAGCAGTCCGATAAGAATAAAACGTTAATAATTTTAATCCGAGCCAACGGCTGTTATAGATGTAATATTCAGCTAAAGAGTGTTTATGTATTACGTCAATTTGTATAACCAAAGAATAGAGAAAAAACCTCTAAGAGGATGAGTTAAAAACTAAAAATGGCAAATAAAAAAATAATAAGGCTACTTAAACTAACACAGTCACTTTCCCCGAATACGTCAGTATAGATGACCAGTTGAGACATAAAAAAGTTTTTTTTATCATTGTTTTCATCTTAGACTTTGTTGATTACTTTGTGTTATTTTATTATGCATTTACAAAAAATTGACTCTCATTTAACCGAGAACTTTTCCTTCTAAAGGTAAGTAATTTGAGATTTATAGGGTCTTTCAAATAATTAACCTTTTGTTAGAAACAATTTTCTTAATTCAACTTATGATTTTTCGAGATTTTTGAATATTTGATGATAAAAAATCATTCTATATATAAATCAGTTAGATCAGTTTTGAAAAATTTTAAAAAAATCTCAGAATTAAAAACGATTCATAAATTTGATATATTTTGATTTATATATGTATCATGAAAATTCGAGACGAGCAGGCGTCATGAAATAAACAAACATTTGATAAAAACTTACCTCATATACCAAAAATATACTCATTCCAACTTGAATTATGTTATAAATTAATAAAACTTCTTTTAATTTATATGGTTTTTTATCTTTCATATATCGGGGGCCGGCCGACACACAAAAATATATATAACTGGCAATTATTGTTAATAAAGGTGCTGGTGAACTCATTAACAGCCAATTCGCTGTTCTGGGATCTAAACAAAACATAAAAAGAAAATAGTTAAATGATTATTTAGTATACATTAAAATAAAACATTAATTTTATTAGTGCAAAATGGCAAAATTGATAGACACTACATATCTCTGTACCGCTGCTTGGATTCACGAATCTGAACGAAGACACAGTTAATATTTGAACTATTTCTGTTAGTTTTTAAGTTATCCTGTTAGTGGAATGGCAGGCAAATAAATAGACAGAAAGAATTCCAATAAGATAATGCTATACAAAAAAAAGTCTAAAAATTTGTAATTAAACTGTGTAAACTGAAATTATTGTGTTGTCAACCAGATACTTTTCCTGTTGAGCGGGTATAAGATTTCCATATCGTTTTATATTGTCTACGATAATATCCCATAGAATTTTTAAGAATTTTTACATTGATAGTTTAAGAAAGTCTTACAGAAAAGACTATTCGTAACATTATTTTTAAGGCATACTTTTAGCTGTTCCAAGCGTTAGAATCGTATTTCCAGCTCATATATAAATTAAAACCGAAACACATCCATGCAGAAAAACTTCGATAGGCATAATGATTTTTGGCAGTGAAAAACATTCATGTTCTACGCAATATTAATATGGAAAACTTAAAAAGCTTTCGGTTGGAAATGTGGTCAGTTAGTTGATTTAAGCAAAATAAATTATATTTTCAAAGCTTTTTATTGAACCATAACATATTAAGTTGAGCTTAGGACATATTACCGACACCTGCAAATAATATATTCGATTGTAAAAGACAAATTAAAATTCAAAGGTCCCAATCGTAAATCTTGAATTTTATAAACGATAATTTAACAGTTAAAAAAACTTTCATCTATATGATATTTTAATTCAAAGACAAAATAATAGTCACGGTTTTCAACTAAAAAATCTTTCTGAAATGAATTTATAAAATTAATTGTATTAGAATTGTATACAAATAACAAGATATTAATTAAATTCAATACATTAAGATTAATGAACTACGACAATAGAATGCATTTTTTAAACTTTTTATTTTATTTTTCCCAGTAAAAAGTTTCCAAGATTTGTAAATTCCAAATCAGTTACTCACGCTTAATAAATTATAAACTGTTTATTCACCGGTTTTCTAATAATAATAATAAAAGAAAAAAAAAAAATTAATTAAATAAGAAACAAAAAAAAAAACTTTAATCGAATCAGAAGCTGTCAACAAGTAATTTAATAATTAAATTTCTAGTTTATTTTTGACTTACTGATTTAAGATACTGATATTGTCTTCAGTCTAACCTTTTTGTATCTTTTTATAATAATAATTGAAATACAATCAAGAAACATTTTTGTTTATAATTCACACTATACATACAAACATACAAATTGGGTAGAATGGAAACATTACACAATAATAATATCCGTAGCTAACTACCAAGCATTTGTGGTGTAGTTAGTAGCACTTCCGACTAGCACTTTTCAATATTCCGGATTCGATTCCCAGCAGATATGTAATGTTTTCAATTCTTTATATCTTTTTGTTACTGGATCTGATTAAATAATTAATTTAAATATTTTAATGAATTTTATGAATAAAATAAATTATTTATACCCTGAATATTAGCTTAAACTGTATCAATCTATCAATGTATTGAATCTTTTAATTCAATTTCCAACCATTTTTGAATAATTGGAAATCATGGAGTATTGAGACACGACGAAAATACAATAATATGATATCAAAATTGGAATTGTGAAGGGTACAGGAAGATATATTCGAGCGATGATTTTCAGTCGTACAATATAAAATAATTAAAATAAATTTTATTTTATATTTTCTAGTCCATATGAAGAGAAGCTTGTTTTATTAGTTTTTCGAAACTATATTTTTTTATTGAATAAATTTTGTAGAATTAACTAAATTAAATAACTTTTAAAAGAGGGGGGAGGGGTAAAAATGTTTTGCTGAAAAGTAGGCTCAAAAATTAATAATAATCAATTTTTCACAAATATCTAGCTAGTTGTACAAAAAGACTAATCGAAAAAGAGAAAAAAATTTATGAACAGAATAAATGACAAAATTTTTATATGTAGTTGATATTTTCAGCATCTGAGTTTGCAAGTACAGGGCAATTAATCTGAATAAATGAAGCCAATGCTTTGTTTTTCCTTCGGAACATGATTAATACTTACCACCTTTTGTTTCAATCGTGTATCTGTAGTAATCCATTACATACGCTAAACCAGACATATTGTTGTTTACAGTTTGAAAACTATCAGCTGTAATAAAAAAAAAAATTGGTTAAAACAAGTGTACATATTTTCATGATAATTGTTTAAGAAATCAAACTATCTGGATAATATAGTTTTGAAAATTGGTTTCTGACATCAAAACGCAAAGCATGAGTTCTTTTATTTAGAATCGCATTCATTAATGCATACATACACCAAGCAAATCTGTTAAACTGTGCTTTTAACAGAAAAGAGCTTTATACAAAACTAAGAGATATCATTTAATTTGTAATGCTATTGTCCATCATTTAGGCGAATTAATTTGAATTAAGTTTTAAGTAAAAACATAACTCTTTAACAGTAAAATATATTTTTCAAAATAAAAATTGGACTACCTCAGACTGGGGAATTCAAGTTTTCCGTGAGTGCATTTTTAAATAAACATGCCCATTTCTTAAAAACTATTTGTTTCCCATAATTCGAATTTTGACACTTATTGAAATTACTAAAGAGCATCATTCTGAAATCTTCAAGACAATCAATATACTCGTGCAATTTAAAGAATCGTCATATTTTGAAAGTTTTTTTTAGATTGTTCAAGACAAAACTTGATGAACCGATTCAATTTAATTTTTAAAGTTTTGTATGAAGGTTTTTTCTCTTGAAAACTTAGTTTAGCAGATAATTTGGAAAAATCGAAAAAACTCTTTCACTCAAATAATTACTAAAATTGAAAAAATAATGTACATGTTTCATACATATTCCTTGATATGGTGTGGTCTTATTTCTTTTGTGAATGAAATTGTATCAAGTTTAATATTTTATAAAAAAAGAGTATTTAAATTTAATTAACAAAATCCTTTTGAATGTAAAAATACTCATAATTAATATTGTGGAATTTTTTAATCATTTATTTATTAACTGTTGTATTTTTATTTAAATGAGTCATAAAATTTATTTGGGTTCAAAATATTATATTCACATAATAACATATAGTCCAATTCAAAAAAACGCTCCGACTTTAATGGCGATTTTAATGGTATTTTAAGGTCTTTATCAGATAAAGTTGTTTATCTAAATAAAACGTTCATTTTAAACTAAAATATTATAAAATGCAGCATAAAAATTATAAATTTGTTAATTTTAAATAAACAAGAAACATTTTGGTCAAAGTTTTTTTAGGAGTTGACTGAACATTAGGTCAAAAAATCTTCGGATTTTGATCAAACATGGCTCATTTTGTTCTCAAACAAATAAAGTAAAAAACCAAATTCGTAAAATTTTCCGAAAATTTTTCGTTATAGAATAAAACCACTCCAACTTAGAGGATGGGAATAATGAATAAAAGAAATCCCAGAAATCAATAGAAGATAGAATTCTAAGCAAATCGTATTTTAAAAATTCAATACTTTCCGAGTGTTTGAAAACGTTATTGTTTTTTTCTAAAAAGCGCATAATAGCTTTTTAATTTTAAAACAACGAAATTTGTTTTTGTTTTTTAATGTAGATCCAATACAATCCAAGTTATAGCTCATTGTACGTGGGTCTGATTTTTCCAACGAAGATTTAAAATATTTAACATTGAATTATGAGAAAACAGTACATTTATAATCTAATGTACTTCAAGAGACCTTTAAAATACGACCTTAGTAATGTCTTTAGCACGAAAAATAAAGGAGCTATAACGAAAATATAGATATTTTCGATTTATTTTTACGAAAAAAACAAACAATGAAACCTTGCTCGTTACTACCCTAATTGGAATTAAATATAATGCATTTACAAATAATTTTATTTTACATTAAAATTAGGCTCCAGATGTTTGATCGGTTTTAAATGCTTATTTTGAAAAAAATTTTGTTTTGACGTGGAATAGGTCTTTTTGACATTTATCATAAAAAATGCCATAAAAATAAGCCATATAAATAAATTGCTTGAATATAAAAAGGTTGTACTTTTATTGGCAAACATTATTTATTTAATTATTTTTATCTTAACTCCGATTAACATGGCCCAGCATTTTATGATTTATTTCGGTTTTTCAAAATATTTTAAATTTTAATCTCTGCAGAATTATAATATAGGTCAACTTATAAAATATTTTGCCCTTAATGCAGATTTCAATAAACAATTCAAGTTACATATAACTAATAAGTGCTCAAGAAAATAATACCAACGCAAGTTATGAAAATACCTTAAAACTGGGGATTAAGGGGATATTAATATTTTCAACTGAAAACGGGCTAATGAAATGTTTTTATGCGTCTGCTACAGAAAATGAAATGTTTACAATTAGTTTTCTTTTCAGTTTATGTACAATTTAATTTTTAAGTAAGTAATTATTTTTATACGTTTCAAGTAGGACTGGTATAAGTTGTTGCAAAAAAATTTGAATAGAAAATGAAACGGAGTTGTTAAAACTTTCTAAAGTCACATAGCTTTTATACAAATACAGGAAAACCATTTTAATAATCATGACATTGGTTTTCATACTAATAGCCTTAAGTCAAAGTATAATAGTATGGTAAAAACATTTATAAGTGAATTTTTTTTTAATGATTTATTTTGAAAAATAGAAATTTTACATAACATGAATATTGTTTTTAGTTTAATTTTTAACTCTGACTGATTTTATCTTCAAATTTAATTGTTTAAACATATTAATCGTTAATGTATTGTCAGAAAACTATTAAATATTTACGATCTTTAACACTAATGGATTTTTTATACACAAAAATTAACTTCTTTTTTTAATTTTCTTTATGCATGTAAGAAGGAAGCGTTTCCGTGATTTAAATATCAATATAACGCCCTTTTGTATATTTTTGCACAAAATTCTCGAAATTATCAAAATTTGTCGAAACTATCTGGGGTTTAATCCCATTAAAATTAAGGAAAAAGGGTTGATATTAATGCATTGGTTGAGTAACAAGGTCAGATAGTCAACGATTGACAGGCAGATGTTGTCAGGCAAAATATAATTATTCAAAAACATAATTCAGGCAGTATTCGAACGTGCTACTGACTTCATATTGCAACGTATTTTGTTTCTGAGCTACAGTCTGTCTGTCAGTGCCAATAATTTTGATATTGTGTCAATGGGTGGATAAAACCTTGTGAAAAAATTTATTGTCCAAAACATTAAATTAAATAATTCACAAAGCACGTTGAAAGTTCGAAATCAAAATCAGCAAAAGATAGTCTCAGCTTTTTTGTGACGCAATACTTTATTTTTTCCACAACATAATTCATATCGATACATTCAGCAAAATTACTTACAGAAAATGATATAAATCAAATGTTCGTTCAAATATCACTTTTCAGTTCGGCCATAAAAGTTTCAAGGAGAACTGTCGGGTGTATCCAATGTAAATGTAATGATTTAATCGTTTATTATTCAAACATTGTCAACAAACTTGAAAATTTCGAGGTATAATAATCAAAGTATAGTAATGTTAGAATAATATACATGTGCATTTATTAAGTTTATAATAACTGGATATTGCAATAAATATAGATAAAATGATTTCTACTAAATGTTGATCGACCTCTAATTATTTCTAATTACATATAATTGACCATAAAACTATTTGATGCAAATATGTTATCAATTATTGTAACCTCAAATTTTTATTAAATCTATTAACAACTGTTATTATATTTAATATAATGTTAGTCTTTTCACCGTGAAAAAAGAAATATGACAATTAATGATAAAATACTCAGGATCTTTACCAAAAAATAAGTGTGAAACTGAGTTTTGATTGAATTTTTTTAATTCATTACAAAAATTCTAAAATTTATTAAGTTTTGCAATGAAACGGTTTCAAAATCTATATTTTAAACTAAAATTTGACTTCTTGAAAATGTTTTCTTATGAAAAAACAACAAATTTCGCAGTTAATAAGAAAGCAATCGAAATATTTTTCAAAAGTTCCACGAAGTTCTATACATTTTCCTTCAAAACAATTCGTTGTCTAGTGCTGACAAAAGTACCACTGAAAAATAATTTGAGCAAAAGATTGTATTTAGAAGAAATAGTTTATGATAATTTCTATAAGGGTACGCTGCCATAATTTTTATACCACTGATTTGGAGCGTATGAGAAGTTGACAATGGCAACAGTTGATATGACAAGGTAATTATAGTGTTAGATGTGGTATTCTTTTTTGGGCCAGATAACCTGTCATTAACTATAATGGAATTACGAAGAACAAAACAAAACAATTTGAGTAGTAAGTGCAACATTACAAATTTACTTACTTCATCATCAAATATAATCAATCTAAAAGCTATTGATCTAGCGGTTAAAAGTAAATTCCATCACTTGGTAATATTATGTTGATTTCACTTTTATTAGATTTCGATTTTTTCTAAAAAAATTAATAGCATATAAAATGCACATTCTAATATTAGTTTCTAATAATAATCGTTTGTAAAGATTTATTTAATTTTTAATAGGATCTATTTATTTATGTATAATATTATAATAAATATTTTTAAAAACAAAGCAAAATAATTAATGATAACAGTTCTGCAGTATAATATATTTAATATTGAAATTGATATTAACATATAATCAATACCTAAAGAAAGATAAATTGATAAAATTATTATTGTTATTTATTTATAGAATAAAAACAGTGGCGTAATAATAATAGAAGGCAAAATATGTACTCTTAATACAAGGCGCATTCAACCAGAACAAATTGAGAATTTGTATCTTTAGAAATTTTAATAAATTTTTTTATGAAAGAACTTTAAAAATATTGCTAGAATTTGCTTGAATAACAAAATGAAATCATTTAATTATCATCTTTGAATTTCAAACGTCATTCTGCTATTTTCATTACTTCGATAATCATATCAATTCATCAATTTTTTAGCACATTGTCTCACCAAGTCATCATTTACGAAAAATCACAACAAATATACATTTCTAAGACACGCCCACAATTTGTTTTTAAATATGTCGAGCTTTAAGTTAAGATTTTAGGATCTGTAAAAAGTAAATTATTTTAATATCTAATAAATTTAATATCCAAATTTGGCATTTAGACTGCCCTCAAAAGTGATACGATTTAAAATGGTGGTACATAACTTCAATAGCAACCAAATGATTGCTTAAATCATATTTGTCTTTTAATATAGAGGTGCAAGTAAATATAATTTAAAGATTATATTTTAATTTTTGAATAAAATAATCATATTTATTCAAAAATTAAATTGACTATTCTTATAAATATTCATTTATATAATATTCTAAAATTTATACGGTATTTCTTTACAAAAATCGTATTGGAACGACATACTATAAGGATAACAAAACAAAATTCGCTTACAAAAAGGCCCAAGCAGTACCCTTGTACACTTTCAGGGGGGAAGGGTTATGATCTTGTCAAAAAAATTATTAAGAACTCCGAATGATGATGATGTGTTCCATATCTCCTAAGAGATGTTGGAGACCACTTTTCGCCAGAATTCTCTGTCTGACGCATTATGTACTAGTTGCTGTAGATTCATCATCGTCCAGGTCTTTATATTATCCATCCGCGAGATTCTTTTTCTTCCTTTGGCTCGTGTAGACTCATGTTTCCCTAAAAAGAACTCCGAATACTGCGAAAAACTTTGTTATACTATTTCCATTATCTTAACGAATAATACGTACACTATAGTAACTAATTGAGATATCACAACTTAATTTGTATTTTATAAATACGTATTTCGGCTACAAAGTAGTCATCATCAGTATGAATTAGCTAGTTGTAATGATTCTCTGAGGAGATGTTACTCGTTGCTAATTCAACGGTTAACGGTTTGAATCACAACTTGTTTATTTAAAACATATTCAAAGACGGTGGTCAGTTTGTAATAGTTTTAAAAAAAATATAGTCGTTTGATTTGACCGATGGCACGTGCAATGCTCTATTTCTTCTTTCTTACCAAGTCTAACAACATAATTAGGTGTTTAAACAAAATCGAAACCAAAAATAAATGTATAAGAGTCAGAATAGAAGTCACAATATTCGAAGCTACGTCGAATTTTTCCTGCGAGAAAAATCGTATTCCAATTATTTAATAGCAATTCAAATATATCGAAAAATATTTGTACTCTTTGGTGTTTACTCTTTGTAATATGCATAAACTTTTTATGAGTGCAATAAAGTTCGTCACTTTTATTGATTGCAAAGGTTTTTGAAAAATCCATTTTTAGAACAGAATTAAATGTTTGTATAATTTCTGCAATACCCACCCAGCTAACAGATAAATAGTCAATAAAATAAGTGAATAAAATTAAACAGCAACATCTTTCACTTTTTACTAAAAGTAACGTAAGTTTTTTATTTATGTTATAAAAATCGCTAGTAACGTTTCAAATTGAAAGTAATGGTACTGTATTATGAGTATACCAAAAGTAAGTAAAATGTACAGATTTATGATGTAGGCGTAATTTTTTTTTAATAATTGAGAAATGTTTTGATTGTGTACACAGGCTTGCTAATAAATGTTTATTAGATAGATATATGTATAGATATGTTATATAGTACGGGTGCTAGGTGTATTCAAAACGTATGGTTTGGAGATTATTTAGAAGAATAAGCCATAGAGTAGATTATTAAAAGACAGCCACAGCAGCGTCTCTAGCTCCGAGTTAGACTTTCTGGTTATCCGTTTCCTCCTTAGAACTCCCCATCACTCGAAAGCAAATATACCTTCTAGCACAAGGAAACAATTATATTGTTATTTTGTGGAGTCGGTTACTTCGAAAAATATACCATACAATCTTTAAAATAAACCACATACGAAGTTTTTTCTTTTTATATAATATACAGAAAAAGTTCAGAAAATAATTTTATAAAAATTTTATTTCAAAGTAATATTTTTTATAATTTTCTTGCGAATAATCGTTTTTATTTTTAATTTAGGGATGCAATACTTTGAAGATAGTTCAACCAAACACAAAATTCCTGGGAACCTTAGAATTATGATTGTAAGCAAGTATTGAGATGAAAAGGGTGGGAATAGCTTTTCCCTCAATTCGATAACATTGATTTTATATAGATATTAGTTCCGAAGTTGTATAACTATACTTTAAAAAACAAACTCATTAGAAACCTTGTAGTTTTGACTTCCAATTTGTGAACTTAATTATATTAATTGTGGATTGGGTTGTTATAAGATATTTGTGTTTTTTTTTTAATGCGATCGGAATGCTTCACTGTGTACCCACCAGGTGATGTGTGCAAAGAATCACTGCCCAATATATAGTTACCCACGGTATATATGAAACTAAAAAATACATTATATAAACTCTTAGAACAACAAGCCTAAACATAAATCTCAAATCTGTTTGGCAATGCCAAAAAAATTTCAACCATTCAACATCAGGGCTTATATTTTGAATAGAAATCTTTGTTTAATTGACTATTGTCGCCTTTTAACACTATTTGCTTTTAAATCGCAAAATAGAAGTTTTCAATTCTTTCGAAGTGGCAAGTGTTTTTTGCATCACGTTAAACGCAAGTGTAACCTCAGTCTCAATTAATATTAGGATCTCAGTTAAGACAATCTCTCTATTATTTTGCATTATGCCTATGTTAAAAGCCTATTTTAACATGAAGTCATGTTTAAAAAAATAATTTGACATTACAAATATATAGTATGCGTAACGAACTGGAAGAAAAATTTGGAACTAAACTTTGTTTTGAAGTCATACTTTTTGTCTGCCCGTTGAAATTCCCACTGATGGACAATATATGCGTTATACAAATGTTCTTCTAAACTGTTGTACATCTTTTGTTGCTACTATGGATAGTTAAATGGTAAATACTTAAGGTTCACTATGAGACTTGGTTCGGTGTTGGACAGTTTACCCTACTTGAGTTACAAAAAAAACAACTTCATTGAGCGAAGTTTCTGAGTCAAACCACTCTGCCCCTTCTTTATTTATTAAATTATGATTCAATTAGACATAATATGTTGCTAAGTTAAACATACATCCAATAGAATCTGAGTCGGTTTAATATTTTAACAATTAATGATTCAATTGAATTTTTCATATTTTAGTAGTTAAATGCAAATTATAATATTTATAAAAAAATTTTGAACCTCTTTGCAGAATCTTTTAAAACCAAAATTCACCCGAAATTATCTTTATCGAATCACCACTCTTATATAATTTCATATCTTGATGTCTTTTATTTTAACTTTCTGTTGGTTGTAATTTTTTTTAGAGCTTTATAATTATTTTGTAATCCAACTCATTAATTAAGTAAAAATATTTACGTGGCTCATCACATTAATTATTCAGAAAATTAAGTATTTATATTTTATTTATATTATTAGCGAAATTTCAGCTCAAGCTTGTTTGCAATTTAGAATGATTCTTCAATACATTATATGCCCTTTACAATACCCAGAACATATAACAACTTCCCTGGCTATATACACGACATAATTAATTTTAAATTTATTTAAATCATTTGACAAAACTACATTTAATAACGGCTTTAACTCAAACTGAAAAGATAGGTTCACAAATGCTGTCTTAATATATTACGGAAACATTTTTTGAATGTTTATCTCAAATAGTATCCAATTTTTTTAAATATTTAATTTAGTCATCCATCAACACTATTAATTATTTAGGCAAATATGTAATTATTACGAAACAAGATATTTATAATCTAATGTAGTAGGACTCAAATTTGTAACCTTACTTTAAATCCAAATGTTATTTAGGTTAATCTAACAAAATGTATATTGCTCGTATTTCCTAACCCGAAGCATATTAATAAGTTAAATGTGATTATGCAACGCATATCAATTTTCAACGATAAACTTTTATTTGCCCATCAAAAATTAATTAAAGATAATCGTATTTTAGGTAGAATAAATACATATTTGTAAACTTTCATTTATTATTAAATGGCCAGTTCAATTTTCAAAACTACTAACTGAATCAATAAATTTTATATTTTTCGCTATTATGTAATCTCGAAGACACACGTTGTAAATCTTATTGTAATCTTTATATTGTACCAATATGCATGAAACTCTGCCGGTTTGTCCAAAAAATTACCATCAAAATTAATTATTTGTTTAAACAAAAAAAAAAAATACCAGGAAAAATATTTTCTGGTTAACCAAAAATACAAAGGCTAAGTACAAAAGTTAATTTATTTCTTCATTGTCTTAAAGTCAATGTCTGCCTGGTTGTGGTCTCCAAAAAATTTTCCTGTATATAATTATATTTAAATTAAAGTGAATTGTAAATTTTTAAATCTATAATTATGACATATTATTGTAATTTTTGGTTAAAATATACGTAGGAAAATATTGTTAGCCTTCAAAGTAAGTACAGTTTTTTTGAATTTAATTCGTTGGTTTTGCTAAAAAATTTGTAATTAAATCATTGGTACTAACAAGAACGCATTTTTTAAATTACTACAGTGAGATTATCAATTAACTATTTAGATACTTATTTATACTTAAATCTAAATTTTAAGATAAATTACTACAAATGATGCTAGAACAATTAACATTTCTGTAATTCAGCAATAGATTTTACTCGTCTTTAAGTTAAATATTTTAATACTTTTTTATTCTTTTATTTATAATTTCATTAGTATATTGAGCAACCCGTGGATAAGTTGTATGGCCGAGATGAAATTGGAAAACCCATAATTGTAAAATACACACTTTTGTCTTTTGAGTATGCTATTAGCCGGAAGATAAGCAGTTTGAAAATAGTTTGTAATATTATTTTTTGTTTAAGACAGAATTCATTACTACTGTTAGAATGTGTTTAAAGGATGCACCATTCAGCGTATTGTATCTGAAATTAACTCTGGGCACACATGAGAGCCGCAAACAATCAGATGTTACAGTATAAACAGTGTTTCGAATGCAGCACCTGTTCGAATAAAGCTTTCTCTTTTACAAACAGAAACTACTTCTTAAAATTTTTCTCATATTGCAACTTTCAAATTTATTAAATTCTGTTTTCTCATTATAAAATTTTTTGCCATTATTTTATCAAACTATTAAAATTCTACTATTCAGAACATCTCAAGAGAACTGAAATGAAACAAATACTCTCTGACGGTTGGTGGCAGCACTATTAGGATTGGTACACCCCGGGATTTCGAGCTAGAAATGGCCTCGTTTTCGGTTGAAAATTAGAACATAGATATACTACATGATAAGAATTCATGAGTATTTGCAATGACCGTTGAAATACATCGAAGTCTCCCCTAAAACGATTATCGGATATAATAAATCGATATTTAAAAATCAGCTCATCAGTGTTTCATATCCCAAATAGCGTATTAACGAGAAAATTAGCTCAAAAACCATTTTTTAAAACTTTTTTTTATATGAATGACAAAATTTACGTTTAGAGATAATATTCAAATGTTAGCCTTATGGATTTCTTTAGTATTTGATAAAGTTTACAAGAAACCAATACCTTAATATATACGTAATTGGGTCGTTCTCTTTCACCTCACCTGAAAATTTGAGCAGAAGCATAAACATGTCCGATATTCTTTCAATTTTCGAAAGGAATTTTCTTAGAGGGAAAAGTTTTAACTTCCTTACTTAACATAATACATATATTGGAGTATAGAAATATTTGGCTATTTTTTGGCGATGTTATATCTAAAATTGGTTTGGGCTACTTTTGTCTACTTGAACGTCTCAAAACGACGTTTTTTTGTTACAATCTGGCAACCTAATTTGGCACATGTATTAAGTAATCCGTCACTGACTTATAGAACTTCTAATACTCGTACATGTTAGATAGATAAAGTACATAAAAACAGATAGATACGTACAGCATCCAATAAAATGTGCATAAATATAATTATTTAATAGTTGTTATTACTCGGTGAATATACATACATACATTGTGCAATTTCACCTTTTTCTTTGTTCCATGAGTTGTAGTTAAAAATATTTTTAATAATAATAATAATTTTATTTGAATGTTTACTAAATAAAGTTATATGTTAACACGATACAAAAATAAAAACATTAATTGAGTATTTATTTGTTGTACCATAATAACTTAAAACTTGTCCTATGCCTACATATTTGTGTTATTTTCATGTTAATGAAACAAAAATACCAATCAATTGACTCAAGTATTATGTTTGTAATTAATCAACTATATGGAAAATTTATTTATTTAATATGATATAAGAAGCTATAGGCAAGCAGGAAAGATTGTTTGATTTACAAAGAAATAGTTAGAATCTAGTTCATGATCGATTTTTATTTAAGGACAAAATAAAAATAGAAAGAATCTAGTTCATGAACTTTAAAGAAATCTTAAAGAATGGTCCTTTGGCAGAAATAGAAAAAATAAATTAGTAGATAATAATTCGAATTTTTAGTATGGTATAGTTAACGAGACATTATTGGGCTATGTCCGAGAGAGTAGGCCGTACGGTAGAGATGATCAGTCTAATTATTTTCGGAACCCATGGACAGATGGTAATATTCCAAGCTTAGTTCACTTCTATCGATATACTAGTAGTAGTCTATAGGAGAAGAAAACTAAGCATAGAATATTGCCATCTAGCTATATCTTCCCCGGACTTACCCTTTATAAAAAAACAAAAATTTGATTATCTTACCGTTCAATTAATATATTATTTCTTAAATGTTATCTTAATATAATTACTTTCATTATTGATCAGCAAGGTTCCCAAATTTTTGTTTTTTATAATAATATGTTTCGTTAACTACGACATACTAAAATTCGGATCAATAGCTACTAATCTTTTATTACTGCCTAGGAATCCTCTTTAAACCAGCTTTTCTTTAAATTTTTCCCCGATATTGGTACCGCTGTCATTTGCAATTTTTCTAAAATTTCATCATACAATGAAAAAGTTTATTTTCTGTTTAAGATTTTAATTTTTTAAACCTTGGAAAAATGTGTACAGCCAGCACATAAGAAGATGTAATACCTCAATACATATTTCCTCAGGTCTTAACAATATTTTGTTGTTTTTTTATTTTTTGGGTTTATTCCAATAGTAAGATAATTAGTAACCATTATCTGGAAGTAATTGTCTAAAAAAGACATTGTCAGGTTGTTAGATAAAGCGACAATTTATTCTTGTATCAAATAAAATGCTTTTTAAACTTACGATTGAACGTTCTTAAAATACCAAAATATGATATTCATCAAATTTAAACTGTGTTTCATAAATGAAACACGGGTTACCAGAATAACTGTAGAGGATCCAATTTATAAGAGTATAATTAGAAAACTAAACAAAAAATTATTTTATTTATAAGCTTACGAATACCGGAACAATATTAGCACCGGAGCAACATATATGAGCTTTCAGTTATTATATATGGATAAAATTAAAGTTTAGAATCTTTACGGATTTGTAGCATTTCAGAAAAACTAAAACCGTATTTTCCCTAGGAATGTATTTAATATAAGTTACTCGTATTTGGTTTCAGCGACTGCATGTTCTTTCTTTGTAAATCTGTAAATATTGTAAATAATGACGCACCCTGTATTTTTATAAAATGAACTTTGATATACTATAACTGACAATGTATGTGTGTATGGTAATAAGGTAGGTGTTATTAGGATAGCAAGTAATTAGCAATGAAGTTATGATTAATATATTAAATGTAGAAATTTCTCTTTTCTAGAAGTTAAAAAAAAATTGTTAAATATTTACATTACAGACGACGCATATAAAATATGACGTATTTTTTCTGATAAATATTTAAAATTTAAAAATTTTTTTGTTATATCTGTTTTTTTTTTTGTCAATTTTTAATATTATGTAAATTTACTGTTTATATTTTTATTTGAACTTTTAACGTAATATTTGTCAAATGATTTCTCCTTTATCATCACATTGAAAAATTAAAAATAAAAAATTAATTTTAATTATAAACAATAAAATTTTGCTTAATTAAATGTTTGATTCCAAGACAAAAATAAATAATTTTTTGTTTTTGCTGATTTTAAATAATAATTAGCAATTTACTATAGCCACGAAAGGATGAAACATTTTATTTTCAATTCATTTAATTCCAATAAAATAAAAAAACATCTAAGATTAATTCTTAAATTTGAGATCAAGGCCAGAAGTAAGAAAACGATCTGAAAATTAGGTTTCATTTCGATAGGGTTTACAATTCAAATTAATTCGAAAAAAAAACCAATATGTTATTATTATTATTTTAGATATGTTTTTGAAACTATGAGAGATAAATAATTGAAAATTCAAAATAATAAAAAATATGAATTTAACATTATAAAGTATTATACTGGCATTGAATTAAGTCGTCTCTCAACATTTCAAGAGATATTACCTAATACAGAACAAATTATCAATTTAAAATTCATAATTTTATTTATGCAATCTGTTTTTTAAATTCCCTTTTGATATTTATTTACGCATTTTTAGTATGTTCGTATGAAAATGGTCTTTGAAATGAAAAAATATAATAGCGCTTAAAAAAATGACAATTTATTTTTTAGCTACCAATCCTAGAACAATTAAAATAATAAAAAGAATCAATTAATAAAATTAATTCTTTGGTAATAAAGAATACAAAAAGAAATAATTCTTTCCAGAATACCCGTAATAAAGATTAAATTCATAACACAGTATAAGGTAAGAAAATAAAGATAAGGAGCAGTTCCGATTTCCGAACATCTCAGTATGTTAATTGAACTTCTTTGCTTTTTAATATGTCAGTAAATATATTTAAATAAATAAACAATGTTTACTGACATAATAAATATTTAAAGTTAAGCAAAAGAAAATAATTTAAATTTTAAAATAGTTATCTACAAATAATGAAAGTTATTAATAATTTATGAAATAATTAAAACAAAATACATTTAAAATGGAATTATTTCAATTTTAATTTAATAATAATTAAAATCAATTGAAAAAATAAAAACACTCATACAATATTATTATTACATAATTTTCCAAAACAAAATAATTAAATCAGTTACATAATTACATTGAACCTTATAGGATAGATTGTCCCCGAAGTTTGTGCTATCAAATGGATTATTCCATACAAAAAATAATAATTGAAATATGAAGTAATGAAAATGAAAACACGCAAATTCTTTTTTATTATAATTTATTCAATTTATTGGAAAATTTTTAATAATCACCATATTGCCCTACAATTAGGAAGTTTCCACTTTATTCAACAATCTTGGTCGTCAAAATTAAGAATTTATCAAAAAAAAAAAAAAATTTTGTTAAAAATACCAATACTTTTAACTGGTGGAAACTTCCAAACATAAATATGCAAAAAAATTCCTTATTCTTATAAAAAAAGTTCGCCCGTCAAAAAGTAAAAAAAAAAATTGTGTTTGAGTTTTTTGACATAAATATTTCACTTTGGTCGTAAGCCCATCAAATGATCATATTATTATTAGAGGTAGCCTAGTAATTGCAATATTAGAGTTAATTTTTGAGCTTGTAAGCTAGGTAAACTACCTCCATTGCCAAAGCCGGTAGCCTACAATTATTTTCTTATTTATTAAAAATATATTCATTATTATCAAAATTGTTTGAATTCTAGATTTTTCTTTTTAAAACTAGTTCAATTTAAAATTCATAATTTGAAGTTCACCAAAGAATAAAAATCACAAACCGAAAAAATTTTTGAACTTTAAATATAACATAAACATTTCATTCTTTCACCTAATGTGTAAAAAGTCATAATGGGACAACAAGACGAAATTTAGTATAATATACACACTGCGTAGAATAATCCAGAACGTGGTCCTAATACTGCCGCTCAGCAGAAAAATGAAATTATGATAATAAAATGTTAAGTTTTAATTTCGGTTGTAAACAATATTGTTAACAAAGCAAAACAACAATAAAGAAAATTTTACAGATTTTGAAAACAATTTTCACTTTCTTTTAAGATAGATACATTGAAAATAGAAGCAAAAACTTATCAATCAGTACTTTAACAATTCGAGCTAACAATTCAACTGGATAATTTCATTTAATAATTTTGTTCGCAAAATTTCATAGCTAATAGGAAATAATAGAAACATTGCTTAGTTATATTAAAAAATGATATTTAAAATAAACAAACGCTTAGATGAGATTTGCAAAGAACTAAAGGTGCTCTTATAATCACCTAAAATGGAAAAAATTTGAAGAATATTTTTTCGAAATTTCCATTGTCTGGCTTATTTTCGAACAATGAAAATTGTCGTAAATGGAGGATTAGAACTACATAGTTGCAATATCAATAGTATGACGTATATATATTGCATGTCCCAGATATATGACCTTAAAAATATAATTTTTTAACTAAATAATCATAATCAGTAATAATCAGGTGGTAAAAATCATGTAAACCAGTTTGTTTACTGCACTGAGATTAAATTTGTTCCGTATATACTATAATGAGGAAAATTATAGCCTTATTTTTCAAAATCAATGCCAAGTTCAAATTATATAAATAAGATAATTAAAGAATATGATTTCCATTGTGGTTATTAACAAAAATTAATTTTGAATCTTAATTAAAATAAAACTTCCCCCAGAAAAAGCATTCGGTTCATATTATATAAATATATTCATTCAAGAAAATTTTCACATCAACACGTGTTGTTAGTTAATAATAAATTATTCACAATATATAATTATAGAATCTAAAAATATTTTTAATCAATTATTTTTTATGTGCCAGTTAAACGTGATTAGCCGGATGGAAATGGAAATTAAACATTTTCATGTGAGATCATTCAATCACGAAGCTTACGTCAAATCCACAAACTCTTTCAACTCAAAATATGCAGTATAATTTTTGTGTTTTGTGCTGGGAATATGGTTTTCTGGAATATTATCCCATAAAAATAATTGATTAGTCATACTACTTAGTCAATATGTACAAACTGATTATCAATATTTAGACTGGACATATAGAAAATGTCAGAGTATATTTATAATTTTAGTTTAACGTTTGTAATGCTAGAAAATATTGACCAAACAAACAAAAATTTGGTATAATTGTTCATAGAATCATCTAATTAGTCGATTTCCCCATGTCCGTCGGCTGTCATCATGATAACTGAAAAACGCAAAGAATTGCAAGTTGAAATTTTGGTGACGTACATAAAAAGTGAATGAGCCAAATCGGTTCATTAGATCTAATAGATTCATGACGATCATTAAGGATTGAAGAAAAATCCAAGGACAGAAAATGTTTATTTACTCAAAATTAATATATAACTTTTGTTTGAATCATTCTTTCACACACTGCTTAGATTCGTCATAATTTCAGCTCAAATTTATCTAATAAGCACATATCTAATTACAATGCATATTATTATTATGTATGTGTTTATAACTGTATGGACTATATATTTAGAGTAAACATAGATACTGAACTACATGTCGAGAATCTAACTCAACTCTATCAGTTATTATCTTGTTTAATTTTTTTGATTATGTTATTTATTTTTAAACTAAAGGTTATATCCTGATTAGTTATTTCCTCAAAACACACTAGTCTAAAATAATGTTTATTATTTGTTTACAAGGGACTTTATGAAAATAATACAATTCATTATTAATTATTATAACTATTATTATATTAGAACAAAATACAATGATCTCGAAACTATCGTTGCAAAATAAAAATACTTTGACTTACAAATTATTTCAAGAATTCATTCTTTATTTTAATATAGGATTGATTCTTTTGTGTTAAATTTCAACTTGTACTCCAAATTTGTTTACAGATTTATTATTTTTACGATTTACCTTTCAAATGATTAAAATATTCAAAAATATTATACTTATATAATATATATGATAACATCATAAGTACATTCTACAAATGTAAAAAATTATGCGTAAAAATTATGCGTGATATAATTATTGTAAAATATATTTAATAATTGTTTGTCTTGGTTTATGAAATAACAAGAGACATATATATTTTAATTATTTTATGTAATCCGAAATAAGGAAAAAATTTAACGAATTGTTTAACATGACATAAAAATACCATTTTAATATAATAAAGAGTAAATTTTAATTTAGAAAATAAACCAGAATAACCTACAACGATATTATACAAAAATGTTTCATATGAAATGATTAGGAAATTAAACGTATTATTTAATAAAAGCTCATTTTTATGGCATTTTATTTATAGAATATTTAGATTTGTAAATTATACTAACCCGTTACGGTCATATGGTGTTTAGTGGATCCGAACCAAACTTTAAGTCTATTATTTCAAAATATTTTTTTTTATCATTCATTAAATTTCTAGTGTTTTCTTGAAAATATAATGTTTTCCGAATAAAATAGCATTTTTTTTCTTTTTAAATATTGCTAGAATTAAAAAATAGGCGAATTTTGCAGTTTTTGAGATTTTTTTCCTACTATTTTTTTGACTATTTCAAAAGCTAAGAGGGAAATAAAGAACATGGATTACTTAAAGAGAATGTTAAATTAAAGTTTGGCATATAACTTAAGTCAATAAATAAGAACTATTTTTCTGTGTGGGGTCTACTGGACCCCATATGACCCTTACGTTATTATTTGGAGGTTGCCATAAGCTGTAATAATAGATTCAAGGTTCTGTTGAATAAAATGTTAAAGGCGTATTATTAAAAGCGACATTAATATGTTTCAATTAATTATAATTTTGACTAAATTTTGTTATTACTTTATTTTTATTTTTTTTTTTTCTGACTTCAGCTACTTTCAGCTATACAGCCATTAACTAAAGGGGATTATTATTCTTTTATACAACAACAGTACACAGTTCTGCTAGGTGGTCACCCATCCAAATACAGATTGTGACTGCTGTTGCTTAACTTCATTGATTGGTCTATGCATGTCATTACGTTACGTCAGTCCGGGGTCAGCATACTTTATTTTAAACATCTTTATTTCGCCAAAATGGAAAAGAGGTTATTTTTTACAAATCTTAAAAATAAGTAAGCATCCGACTCATTAGAATCAACTATTCAAGACGATATATTTGAATGTAAATACGATATTAATGTAATAAATATTTTATGCATAGTGGTTACATATTTTATTATTTGCAAGAATTCAAAGGAATAAAAATTGTAACAATTTGAAAATATGTTAGGTATTAAATTTTATTCCGAGAACATGCTAAATGCTTGTCAAAAAAATCGATAAAATTGATGGAATTATCAATGAAAAGTACTAATAATTAACAAAAAGTTATTGATAATACACTAAAAAAATTACATTTAAATGAATAATAATTAACTTTTTATTTGAATAATATAATTGATAACTAATTAAAAACAACAGAAAAAATAAAGTCTGAAAATTTGGAGTATTCATAAAAGAAAACCATTAAATTTTGCAACTGAATTTAATTTTTGATAATAGTACTTACATGTAAAATGAATGATTAATTAATAGTAATTAATTAATATTTAATACGAGTATTTATTAATTTAAATAAAAAAAAATACATTTTCGTCAAACAACAATAAATATTTAATCAGCTTAAACACTGTAAAATACAATTTAAATCATACTTTGTGACATTGACAGTCAATATATTCTTTTATGATGCGCTTACGCAATACTGAGTTTTACTCAGACTTCAGACTTTTCATATAAATTGCTATAGAAGTAAGTCTGTGTAGACTTATAGCACAAACAAAAAATCTGCGTAAAATCCCTATTGAGAAAGTCTGAAGTCTGTAGACTAAAAGTCTGCATCGTCTGTTCAAAATACCAAATTCTTTTAAACATCACTTTTTTTAAATATATAATTGATTAACATTTAAAATACCCAAGTTAATTAAGTTTTTCATAAATAATTGCGATATATATGGTTATTATGATTAAGTCTAACATAGCTGAGTAAAACTATTAGGTAAAATCGGTACAAACAAGCCTGAAGCACTTTATAAAACTTTCACGGCGCTTTCACCATATTTGTATTACATTCCCTACGTTTTGGAATAATCCATAAAACCATTCTAAGCGTTATTACTCTAAACTTTGGATTACAAATATGTCAAAAGCCATATAAAAGTACAAATGAATCAAAATCATCAATAAGGAGAATTTCGATAGATAATATGGACTAATTTTTTTTTCCCCAATATCAACAAACATTATGACTTGGAAACGGAGGATATGTTGAATATTTCAAGAGGTTTTTGTCGCTTAAAACTTGATAATCTCCCGTTACATGTACAATTTACAAAAACGTCTTTCCCAAAAATCTTATTATTTAAAAATATGATTTATTCAACCAACATTATTTTCTATTGATTTAATCAATTATCAACTTTATTTTTAGCAGTTTGTTTAATATTCAAATACTTATTAATATTGTCAATTTAACATACTTACAAAGCAACACATTTGATTAAAAAAATAATTTCACATCATTTAGTAACTTCACAAGCTATTTTGTCTATCTGTTAAATTTATATATCTATTTCTAAATTTTCTTTGGAAACCTAAATACTAAAATTAAGGAATAGTCTGGAAAGATCCCACTAAAAGAATAATTCTTCAATACATCATGAGAAAGAAATAGTTTTAAAGAAGCAAATAATTTAGTTACTTTTGATTGATCTGATTTTAAAGGTATCAAGGTAAGGTATAAAGGTAAGCCTGATTAGATAGATCATTTAATTAAGGTCAATGTCTAAATGTTGTATTTCTTGATGAAGTCGTATTTTTTTTAATGTAACGAAAAATTGCAAAAACTTATATATTCTATAATTTTTATAATCGAATTTTCTATGTAATATAATCTGTATTTTAATTTTTTGAATACAATTTAGTTCTAGACTTTTCCCAATCGAATCCCAAGTTTCAATGTTCGAAATATATCACAAGCTTGTTTTACCCTGTATAATTTTTGGGAATATAAATTTTAAAGAATAATTCATCTCTTTCAAAAATTTGATCGTCTTAAACAGATAAATAAAAAAATAGCATTAAAAAATATAAAACCTGTCGCATAGGTTAGTTATTTCATAATTAAAGAAAAAATATTTAAAAATTATTCATTAAAAAAAATAATAACAAAAATTAATAATAATTATTATTTTACAACAAGAGAAAAAATGAATTAAAATCTCTTATAAAGAAAAGGTCAGATATTAAGTCATATTAATAATATAACTTCTTCCTTTATTATTTAATAATAAATTGTTTTTTTTTTTCTTTTAAATTCACTTTCGCCCTAATTAAAACAAAAAGACATAAATATTTTACAAATATCAAAAATTATTTTAATTTTTTTTCAGCATCGATTCTTAAAAATTTTGAAAAAAATATCCTAAATGAGAATGCAAAATATAAATAATAAAATTATGTGAAAAATAATATTTAAAAAATTTACCTGTACTGTTTAACATATTTACAGCACACTAATTTTGTCAAAAATGCAAAAAAATTCACTTTAATGTTTCATTAACACATGAAAAAATTTTTATCACAGATTTTGATCGATATGGATCGCATAAATAAATTTTTCGTATTGTTAGCAATTAGTACAATTTTATATTTAAAAAAAAATATTTATATATAAATATATTTAAGTAACAATGCACTAACTACTTTACAAATCCGATTGTAGTGTCTTTATTGTAAACTTAACTATGTTCGTTGTTAAGTATATTTTACTTAATACCAGTGAATGTTGTTTGTATATATGGTTTTTGTCCGAGTTGTTTATTATTCTTGTTGTCTTTTGTACATGGAGATATGATGTTATTACCTAGACGTATAATTTTACTTTGAATAATTAAAAATCTTTTTTTTTTCTTATTTAAACTATTATTAAAGATTTACTTAAAATTTATTATAAACAAATAAAATAATACCAAATGCTACTCTAGAGCTATGGATTTATTTGTGACGTAGAACTCTTAAACCTTGATTATTTAAATAATAAAACAAATAGAAATTCCGGGTCATCTAGTCATTTTTGTGTATTTAATTTTTGATCGAATCAAGTTTACATTTTTCTTTTTAACGTGTTTAGGCGAATTCAAATTAAAGAGTAAAGATCAAAAGATCAAAGTCGAAAAGTAAATAAATAATTTTAAAAATGAAAAAAAAATTTAATTATATACCTAATCAAAAGAAAATATTTAGATAATAAAAATATGCAATTAAGCTTTTTAATCTTTTTTTTAGAACAATATAAAAATTGAAAAGTGTTTAAAAAATTTAAAAAAATTCTCTGTTAAAATCTTATAAATTTTTGTCTGGGGTTTTATTGTAAAATATATAATTTTTGTGTAAACAATTATTTTTGGAGAGTCTGGGAATGTTTGTTCAGAGCCTTAAATCTATCCAATATAAAAAGAGCCAAGGAATATTCCAGCTCCTCATTTATTTCGAGGCTGAGTGACCTGTTTCAAGCATATTTGGTCTACACCAACCTATTATCTGATTTAATAATGGTGATGACGGTGGGAGTCGAACCCACAACCTTTGTAAACTACACAGTCAACCAAGTTACCGACAACATTTTTTTTTTTGTTCTTCGGAAACATTTTTTATATTGGATAGATTTAAAGCTTTGAATTACATTCCCTAATATTTTTTTATAAAAAAATAATTGTTTACACAAAAATTATAGCTTTTTCAACAAAATCCTGAGAGGCAAGAATTAAGATTTTAACAAAAAATATTTGAGAATTTTTTTTTAAATTTTTTAAGCAATTTTCAATTTAACTTTAAATAAACAATAAAAGCTTAATAACTGTATTACAAAATTATGATGGATTCTTTGATAGTTAAACAATTTTTTTGCTTCTTTTAAGTATTTTTATAAAGCTATTTGTTTAAAAAATTATTTTTAATTGTTGCTCACACCCTAAAAACTTTGTATTGTAATGAATTTATTTTTTAGAGAAAAATTTGATTTCTTGTATATAAAATTCAAATCTGCATAAAATAGCTAGGGTTCCACTTAAAAATACGCAATAATAAGTTAACGATCATTTTACCTAGAATCCAACCACTTAAAAGTAAGTATGCAATTCATATTAATCGAGTCTTCCAAGTAATGAAACTTTGGTTTCAAACAATTTTCTCTATTCAACTTATTCTCGAGTTCTTCATGTTAAAAAAATTATCCTATATACGAATATGTAAGGGTAGGTTAAATTTAGTTTATGTATATAATCATAAACCCATATTTCTAGAAGAAAGTATGCAGTTGAGATTAATCAGGTCTTTCAAATGATTAAACTTTTGTTTCAAATAAATTTTCTAATTTAACTTATTTTGCGTCTTTTGCATATTTCAAGTTAAAAAATCAAAGTCTCCCGGTATATATCGGATATAAAAATTATAGCAATGTGCAACAAGAAAATTGACCGCTATTTTCAAAATTTACATAATCATTTTTTAACCATTCGCGATTTGTGTATCAATGATTACCATAAAAATATTGCTTTTAACCTTAATCATACGACACATTGTTAGTGAAATCATTTTTTTTTAAGAGTTAACAAATATTTACAAATATTTTGTACAAGGTAATATCCTAATTATTTTGTTTCGGGTACCTTGAAAGTATTACGAAAAATCAATATTCTAAAATCATTTGAATTACCCACAGTTGAATCATAATATTTATTTTAAGAAACACAATTAGGTCCTTGTAAAAACCCAAAATATGACATATTTTTAATGGCTTTTATATCAAAGTCACTGTCACTTAAATTAGTTTATTCATTAGAAAGAATACAGTTTGCCATTTGTTATTTCCGTATATCAGAATTTATATAACATACAATAGCCCGCTAATGTAATGTGACCGATATCAAATTAAAAGCCTACAATATTACAAATTTTACGGAAATTTATGTAGAGTCCAATAAAATTAAGAAATTAATTTTTTGTCCAAAATCAAATTAACTAAAACTTTTTGTATTGTCTTTTCAAAACTGTTAATGGTTAATTAGTAACATTGAAAATTAAATATACAAACAATTGTAAAAAACTTAAACAATTTTGAAAAATGTATAAAGTATCATGACTCACTGAAATCATGAGAATAACAATATAATGTTAATAAATTGAGAAAAAAAAACACTCAAATACGTCACAAAACGATAACAATTTTAATAGAAAATCTTACAGATTTTATGCGCAAAAGGATTTTTAATACAAGAATTATATAACATTTCGAAATGACTTCTGGAAGAATTGCTAAAGAATTTTTATTTATGAATTGGACGTCAGAATTATCTTCAAAAATAACATCTTAAGAAGTCATTAAGACGTTTTTCTAACTACGAAAATAAATAAAATATATTTGGAAATAAATTAAAAAAATCATTTAGGATACAACTAGCTTCGGATACATGATGAAATGATAAATATTTTATTTTTAAAATAAATATAGAAAACACCACTTATCTGGATAAATTTGAGAGCTTAAAAAGCATCTCAAATATAAGTTTCTTTTATATTGCCTTAATTTTCAATGGTATTCCTCCAAATTAATTTTTTGTAAAAAAGAAACAAAGGCCATGAAACAAAAACTAATTAAGTTATAGGTTATTTTTTGAAAACAGTAAATCTAATCGAGTTTTAAAAGAGATCTAATATTTCTTACTTCTTATAAAACTCGATAACAACACTTCTTAAAGTAGATATATTTCCGACTATTTACGGAACTCAGGGAAAAGACTTCTTACAAAGCTCATATTTCCGATTTATTTTGGAACTCATAAAAAATGACATCTTACATAGATGTCTTCTCCCAAAATTATTATATAAATGACATCTCCCGAAATTCTGCGTTTCTTTGAAAATTAGAAAAAAGACTTCAAAACGAATTCTTGAAAAGTGAGAAATAAGATTACTTAAATAGTTCTTAATTATGATTTCTTAAAAGAGAAGTCAAAATGACGTCATTACTGAAAACAATTCCTCAGTAGCCAAAAATTTGTAATTTAAAATTTCCAAATCGAATTTCCTTTCGCTAAATATCAAATCATCTTTTTAAATCGCTCGACACAATTACAAATTTGCTGAAAATAATTATAATACAATAAAAACTGCAGATGATAGTTTAATGTCTATTCCACATGCGTTTTTAAGGTTCAACGCCTACCTTAGGTAAAACAATACGTACTTGACATTGAGGAATAGCATTAAAAATAATAAGAAGACAAATTGTTTATAAAAAAAAAATTGTAAATGAATACTCGTAATATTTTAATTTGAACGGTTTGTTTACTTTATTTGATTTTATTATAGAACAGTGATTTTCAAACTTTTTTAACCTCGTACCACCCTTTATAACGGGAATAATAAATTATATTAAATTAGATAATGAATTTAATATAATACAATTATATTTATTGCGTAAAAAATAATTTTTTTCGTTTAATTTTTGTGTGCGGGCTGATATAAAACTTCTATGCAATTAATTAAACTGCATGATGTTTTCCTTCGATCATTCTATTCTAATAGTAACCTTAAAAAATCATCAAAATCAATCAAAAATTTATTTTTTTTATATGAGTTATCTAGGTCTATCCGGAGGCCATTGTTCGCAAAAGAAGCAGTTATCCTTAGAAATACTTATATCTGATAACTGTGATATCTGATAACATAATATATGAACTCGTCTGATTCGCCAGTTTGCTGGAATATCTATTTAGTCCAGCAACCCATATCAGGTCCATATAATAGAAGAGATACACAAATTTTTCTATCACTTCACTTGAAGCGTCTTTACTTCACATTGATGAATTTTATTAAAAATCTTACAAAATCGCGAAAATATGTACGTTTAAAATTCTTAATTAAACAAAGAAGGAGATTTGCATAATAGACGTCATACCTGTTCATCGGTAAGTGATTTTACATAAGGGTCATTCTACGATAAGAGGTCCTAACGATGACCATGGCGCACTTATATACACTTATATGCACTTTCATTCATAATTTAATATAAATAATGTTAGTGTGCACAAATGAGTTGATTGTGAATAAAAATACTATCTATATAAATTACATTCATATTCAAAAATATTGTTGTGCGATTTTTCTATTCTATATGACTTCTTATCGTAGAATCTTTCATTAAACTTTTTTTTTTTTTGCAAGAACGAGATGGAAAACAATCTTATAAATAAATTATTCGTTTTTGAATCAATGAATATTTCGAAGTTTGTTTGGTATTGAGTCTAATTTAACAGTTTGATTGATGTTTAAAAAAAAAGAAAAAAAAGACTTACAAAATCAAAATAATACGCATAGAAGTTTAAAATTTTTAATTAAATATATATGTTAAGTGTACTACAAAAACTATCCCTCGGGATACGTCTACCTTACGTTGGCAGTCACAGTTTTAAAAGTATACTAAGCTTAATATTTTAAACTGAATACTGTTACAGCCAAAAATTAAAATCTAGTAAAATATATAAAAAACGGGTGGGCAAGGACAATGTGCAATTTTAGTTAAATAAGTCTATATAAATAATTATTACGTATTAATGCGATTTTTAAGTAAAACATCCATTTAGTGAGAATCTACTACTTATAATAATAAGCAGACAAAGAACATAAATTATAATCGTATGATAAAAAGAATAAAATTGGTAAATGGGACAAATAAAATAAAAAATAAAAAGAAAAAAAAACATAAAAGAAAGGTATAATACAGATACAATCAATACAAAAGTCAACATTTAATAATTGATTTAATACTCTGTTTAAACAGAATTGAGTATCAATGTTGAATTTTATTATGTGAAATATTACATTTTTTAAAATAAAGAAATTGGAATAACTAAAGTGGTTCCAATTGACTTCTATAATATGTCGTTTTAAATTTCGATTTTTTGCACCAATTACCTAGGTCAAAATTTTTTTTTAAATTTATTTAGTCGTACTTTGTAGTCGAAATACGTATTTAAAAATACAAGAAAAACGAAAATTTTTTTACCTAGGAAATTCATGATTTGATATCCCGTTATTCCAAAAAAAAAAAAGAAATTTAGAATTTGATCTACCTATCTGCTTGATAGTATGTCGATTAGTCTGTAGTCAAGATATCTTCCGAACCAAAAGAGTTACATCATCATAAAATCTTATATTTAAGCTTCGGGTGATCCAATGACAAAAAAAACCCTTTCAACCAAATTGACTTACCGGGTATTCCAAATTATTAAGTGATTTTGAGGTTTTTGTCGAAAACGGCTATAACGATTTTTTACCAATCTAGTATGTTAACAGAACATTTTAAGCTCTGTAACTTTTATAAGTATTAAACATTTCTCTAGGAAAATTGAGATACTGAACTCTTTAAATTTACTTTTTTAAATATGGGTATTATTAATTTTGCTTCTTGTTTTGTTTGTTCAGAAAGAAGTAAAACAAACAAAAAATATTCTTAGTACAATTATATAGTAGTAAAAGGACGCGTTCTGTGATACATCGCACCAGATTTTTTTCGGGTATGAACGAAGTAAATTTGCTATATTTTCCGAAAAATGCAAATGAAATGATAACAAATTAAATTCCCATTTCATCTCTTCAGATCTCCGAGTAGTACATTTTGATTATATAAATTATTTCAATTTTTGTTTTTACAGTGATTAAATTAAAGTTCATTATTATTTATTGATTAGTCTGCTCAAGAAGTGCCTTTTTTGTCAAACTTTTTTCTCCACCTCCGAAAAATAGTTGATCGAGACACGCCCACTTTTATTGAACAAATATCATTTAAACTTATAAAATATCAAAGTTAAAAAATTGGGAAAAATTCGGTCAGGAATTGGATAAATGAATAAACAATAATCCGCGTCCAAAAAATGTTTACCATTATGTTCTAGTTAATTATATATTCGTTAATTAACTTATTCCCTACTTAAACAGAAACATTACATTAATAGTTCAATAACAAAATTTGAAATTGTTTTCTTTTTTGAAAGCTATTTTTGAAAAGCAGCAGAATATAATATTATATACCCGTTGGAAAAAAAAAAAAAAATACTATTTTTGAATTGGTTTTCAATAATTTACTTTAGCATTAAAAATATTTTTTTTAATATTATTTGATTTTTTTTTTAATATTATTGATCCGTTTTTTATGATCCGAAGCTACATGAAAATAATTTGTAAAAATTTTAATCTGCTGTTTTTTAAAAAATTGTTATAAACAAATGCGTTGTTTATAAGGAAATTAATTTTTTTTTTCTGGAAAAATAGTTTGATGCAAATTATGACTTTTATTTAAAAGAATTGTTTCTTTTTTTATTGATAAAAAACGGATTTATTAATTCATAATTTTTTTATTAATTTTAAGGAACCAATTTTTTTTTAAATCATAATTTATCTTGATCTTTGATAACGAAAAAAATTGTTTTTATTTAAAGTTTTATTGTTTATTTAATAAACAATTTGTTATAATTAATAAAATTTTTCCCATTTAACAATTAAAATTTTAAATTATCTTATAAACGACGCATTTGTTTACAACAATTTTATGAACAATAGCAGATAAAAAATTTTAAAATAATTAAGAAACAAATTTTTTAAAATTATATGTGTTCATGATAGTATTAATACATAAACTAAAGTATAATTTTTATTTTATTTATTAACCATTAGTTTAAAATTTTTATTTTAAAAAAGTTGAAAAAAGGAAATTAATTTTTTTTTATTTGAGGTAACAAAGATATATTATTATGTACCCGTTTTTAAAAAGAAGTTTTGTGTTTATAAAATTAAAAATTTTTCTTTTGTCATCAGGTATAAACGAGTCAAGGACCGGTGTATAATTCTGATTTATTATTTGTTTTTACATTTTTTCTGTCTGCCGGGGTCGTCCATATACAATAGATTTTTATTTTATACGTAGGTCAGATCCAAACTTTTAACAGAATTTCGTTTATTGTGAATGAGTCATGGAAGTTTCCCTAGATGAATATGTGATTTTAAAACGAACTTTATTCAGACGATGATAAGTGTTAATGCTACAAATCTTCTTTGAAAACTATATGAGTCCGTCTCAGTTAAGAAGTAAAATCGATGTCCATAAATACATAGCTATATATTTCTTTTCAAAAAAAGTGAAAAATTACATTAATATCTATTAATATATTACATCTACTTTATGGGCAGTCATTTCTAATTAATTAGGTAATTAACATAGCTTTCTCACTATCGCATCGCAAACATGAAAAACGTTTCTTCTCAGGACTGTCTCTTTCCAGTTTTTATAGTAAATCACTAATAAAGTTACGCCTAAATCCATGGTAAAGGTTAAATTTCATATTGTATATCATAAATTAATATAAATAATGGTTACATTGTTATTAAATAAAGATTCAAATTCTTTTTTTGTTCATAGCATTTACTTAAGATAAATTTTAACCACCATATTTCAGATTTTTATAATCTCAAATAATTCTATTTATGATCTTAATTACTGCGATATTAATCCTAATCGTAATACAGTTGATTTGAAACTAATAATCAACGTTGAAAAAATGATCTTTGTCCTACTTGATGTCAGTCATTTTGATCATGGCATTCGTAGCTATGAATGCTGTTCGCTGAATATGGTCTCTCCTCTGTTTAATTTTATTTCGTAACGATTGTTCTAAATATTCAATAGTATTTTTCAACTTGAATTTTATTAATACACCGATTATAGACATATTTTATTTATTTATTAAAGACTATTACTTTTGCGATGTTTTCTATTTTCCCTGGAAAAATTATCTCCCTTGGCTTTTTTTCCCTAGCGTATAATTTTGCCAAATTATTGATCAGACGTATAAATAGTTATTTTATTTAACTATTTGTGAATTGTTCAGATCTATGAGAGGACCAGTAAATTTTAAATTTTTTTCTTGTTTTCGAAGAGGCCAGACTGGATTTTATCAAATGGGAACTATTCTTTGTGGAAAAAAAGATTGCATATATACAATTTGATACAGTCAATATACGCATTTGTTCATATTTTATAAGACTTATTCCATAGGAGGAAAAAATTCATTTGATTTAATAAATCAGTTAAGAATTGGACAGAAACTTTTTTGTGGTACCGCATTTTATCAGTAAATTGACCTCTTAACTGAGAATGAATGGGTTATCCTACCTAAAATTTATCGAAATTACTATCTGTACTTTTTACTTAGAAATCTTATATAATATATTAAAATGTGAGACGCATTTGTTGTGACTGCGCCTCGCAAAGCATATGGAAGTACTAACTATACCACAAATGTGTAAATTATATTAAATAGCTGATTCTTATATCAAAAAGGCGATAACTAAAACACAAATTTAATTATTAAAAAAATAGTATTATTATAGCGAAGAACACTATCGAGATATTAACCATTCTGTGGAGTTATTCACATAAATACACCATTATCGAATAAAAGATATGTTGTCTGTTTCATTTCTAAAAAACATGAAAAAGTATCGTTGATACAAGTAAAATCAAATTGAATTGTGATTAATAAAATATATTTTAAGGGCTAATAAACACGTATTTTAAAGTTGACCACAGATATATATTCAAAAATTTTACAATTATTTCCAAAAATAAATTATTTTTTAATTACTTCAAGTTCATATTAATAAAAAATCACGTATAACATTTGTGATTAAACAATATGTTCTAAATCATTTATTCAAAAGCACGTATTATTTATTAATGAAAAAGATACATACAAGCGAATTGACAGATAACCTCCTCCATTTTTTAAGTCGCTTAAAAATAAATGTATATTTAAATTAGCGATCTTCAATTAATATGAATATCGATGATTATATTTAATTTACAATTTGGTATGTTTTAGTTCAATGTTGTTTTTTTCAAATAGCCTTATGAAGAAACAATCTATATATCTATAACTTTGTACGAAGACGTGAAAAACTGGACAAGTGCGTTATTCCTCTGTAATAAATAAAGCGCTAATTTCAGAAAATAATTAGACTCTTTAACTCTCAAATTAAATAATATTAATCATGAAATTTCTGTAGTTTTGGAATTTTTGTATAATTTCAAATAGATTGAATATGCTTAATTTTAGCTATAGCTTAATTGTCTTTGTAGAAAATAATTTTTAAATATATATAAAATAAAAATGACATTGGATTCACGTATTATTTTGCATAAAATTGTAAAAACATCAACAACAAAAATTATTTGAATAAGCAAATCGAAAAAAAAAAACGCATATTACAAAAACATTATGTGACTTCAATTGTATTTGATGAATTTTTTAAAATTTTAATATTGATACTTATTAAAATATTTACAAAATTTTAGTAAATATAAATAAATAAATAATAAAATATTAAATAAATAAAAATCATATGCATGAACATTCGTTTGCCACAGCTCAGCGTTGGATAATGTCAAGAACAAACGCGGTGATGTTTATTTAACAAAATAAAACAACCGTCAAGTTTGAAACTGTTCATGCAACATGTGCAACAAGTTTTAATACTTCTGAATTCATATAATAGCAATAGCTTATAAATGTAATTTTTCTTTGTTGAAAAATATAAATAAAATTATTAATTTAAAATAAATGATTTAGAAACAAGCTTTTATAAAATATTTTCCTTTTAGTGTAATTGAAATATTGGAAATATTGTATAAAGTTTGTTTATAAAAAATAATTAATTATTAATTTTATTTTAAAGTTTATAGTAAAATGGCATCTCACATCGATTGTAAAATAAATAAAATTTCACTATCATTTTTTCATTACGCGCCTAAAGTAGTATAACTTCTAAAACATCTTCTTAGTTTTTATAGAAAAGAATATCTTTTATAGATATTTCTGGAGTTTTTCTACAAAGAAAGGGAGTCAAATTAAAAATATTTTTTATAATAATTTTCCCTAATCATTTCACATCAATTGATTTAATCCACACTTATCAGGTAAGCTAAATTAAGGATTTATCAAAGAAGAAAAATCAAATGTCGTCACCATCTAACGTTCTTGTACGATCCTAAACTATAATAATTAAAACGGATTTCGGGTTTGTAAATTTTTAAAATGTGCGTTACGTATCAGAACTCGAATCTAGTCGAAATGGACGCATTGTTGCTAAAAATACGTGTTTCCATTGTAATTTCAACAGCTTAGTTTTCAGGACTTATTTATTCAAACACTTACGATTCAACATGGATCGAAAGATAAGATTACATTTCGATTAAGAAAATAATTTATCGTCAAGTTAAAAGTTTTGGGTAACAAATTAACATCTTTTATAAATTTGTTGGGGAATAGATCCAAAACCTGAGAATCGTTTTTCAATCTTTTAATAAAACTCATCTCAGTATTTTCTTAATTTTAATTTAGGGGAAAGCATTTCCAATTTTGTCAAAATAACATTCGCAAAATTTTATGATTTAGACCATTTTGAAAAATACAAAGAAAAAACGTTTGTTGTATTTTAAACGCTTGGTCCTCCGCTTATTTTTGAAACATAATTAGTTTCAGCACTTGTATTACATTACCAATTTTGTGAACTATGACCACAAGTCAATACGGAATGCTAAAAATAAATATACTTATCTATTAAAAAGGTATTTTGACATTTTATACTTGTCCCATTAAATCACAAAAATGCCTATGAACATAATTAATTTTTTTAATATAGTCATAAAATACTATGCTCAAATGCGTAAGTACTTATATATCAAATCAATTATTATTGTTGGCATGCGCAGTGGTTCAAGAAACATCAAGTACTTCTTTTACTCTGTTGTACAAAGTAATAAAAGAAGTATTGAAATCACAAAAATATTATGTTTTTAATTTATATAGGAATATTCTTATCCCTGAACATATTTAAACGGTGTGACGTAAGGATGTATATCTTTATTTCGCATAGATCAAAAATCATTAGTTACAGGAATAGTGAATTTCCAAATCTAGCAACACCGCTGTGGCATCAATTTATGAAACTCCTTTTGCCTGGTGACATCAAAAATTTTCTATATATCGCATAATCAAAAACCGTTGGGTGCTGATTTTAGACTTAGTAAGTACTGTTGTGCAATATTTTGTATGTAGTAGCAACGTCAAAAATTTTTCGATTTTCAGATTTCAATAAAAATATTCATTTTTATTGAATGTAACAACAAACATTTCTTTATTTAGTTATTTATTAATAGACTGGTGCAATAACAATATAATTTCAGGTTAAAAGGTTAATTATAAACATGGCGATGCAAAAAATTAAAATTTTGAAACCAAAACAAAAGAATTTGCAATTAATTATTAAAAAACTTTTTTTATAATTTTTTCGAAATTGAGCTTATTTAGGCTAAATGCCCATAAATATATCACATCATGTATAAATACTCATGTAAAAATTTGTATATGCTTTTATTGTATAAATCTTTTACAAACCGAAAATTCTGAAAATTTCTAAAAAGTACGGACATCTGTTTTTTTATTATTGTTAAAAATTATTCAATAACAAATACGATTTTTGCATTCGTTATTATTATTTGCGGCTTTTATACTCGACATGCATAATGTGCCATAGTATATTGATTTTAGGCAAAAGTTTGTAACGCTACCTAATATTGCGCAAAAAAAATCCATTTCCAACTGTCCGCCCGTGCGTCATCACGATAACTCAAGAACAAAAAGAGACAACGATCTGAAATTTAGGTGAAGTATTCTATACATAAGAAGTGAGTTTAAGTTCGTGATTGAGCAAAATCCGTCCATTGGATCTAATGGATCCTTGATCCAACTTTTTAACTATAACAGAAGAAAAATTTTAAATACGAAAAATTTTTTGAAACCAACAACTTTAGTTTTTAATATTTTTTCGTAAATTATTATTATTATACATGTATAAATGTAGAGACTGGATATTTATAGTATTTTATGAATGCAAGTTAAAAATAGTCCAAACAATGATATTTAATCATATGTCAAGTTTCTAAACAATTAACTTTGTATTAGTTATTATCTTCACTTGTTTTATTTACATTTGTTAAATCTGATTTTACATCTTTTTAATGTTAGATATTTTTTTATATTCATAAACAAGGTACCATATGGATGTCGTGTGAACAATATTTCACCGTAAGTTTTGAATAAGTAATTAATTATTGAAGCCCGTATACAAATGATAATGATTCCCACTTAAATAAATAAAATATCTTGTCAATCACAATTACAAAAATTAAGAGAAAATCACTTTTAAACATTATTATTTTATTGACAAATAAAATAAATAAAGAAATGTAGTTTTTATTTATTGTTAATATATTAAATGTTTTTTCATACATCATGGTATTTATTACGTAATCTAAATCTTTTTTACATGTATGATTTTTTTTTGAAGGCTATTTTCTTCATTTTTTTTTATTGAAACTTCAATACTGTAGTGCAATTATAATTGTTTGTTAAACACATTTTTAATATTTTTGCATATATGCAGTCCAGTATGGCACGGTACCAGTCAATAAAAAAATTGTAGTCTCAAACTTTTATCATACCATGAAATATATGAGGTTTTATTAAATTTAGTCGTAAAGTTCGTAACACTAGAAAGTATTTAAGGTAGTTGAGTTATGCAAGCAAAATGTTAAGAAATCTTTGATACTTTGAATATTGGTAAATAATTACACATGCTGTTAAAATTTGACGAAGAATTTGACAAAATGACGAAGAGAGCTGAAATTTTGATTCCTTATTTTAGACCGAAAAATGAGTTTAAGTTTTTTAATGAGCATATTCGATCAATTAGATCTAATTGATCTAGAACCTAACATTTGAGTATAGAAGAAAAGATCAAATACAAAAAATGTCCGATTGATCTACTGAACTATTATAATTATGAGCTCATACTTAGGGTATTTTATGAATGTTAATAATTTAAAATAGATAGCATTGATAGTCAACTTTATGTTGAGAATTAAAAAATAATAATACAGTTCATTGTAATTTTCCCTTTTTTTTTATCCATTTAGTTACAGCATCCTTAATTTCTCGTTATACGACATTTATTCTTTGGCCGAACTTTAGTTTGAAATACCTATACTAGTCAGTAGATAAATGTTCAAATAAATGTTCCTTTAGCTTACTAATTTCAGATTTTAAAACATTTTTAAAACACATTTTATCTTAATGAACCCTGTGCCGTGTCATACAGGACTATTTGAATATTATTGCATGAATTTTCATTCAGTAATTATAATATGAAAAACATATCCATACATTTTATTGTTTAGAAAAATTACTAATTATTATGTTTTTTTAATAAAGACAAACTGAATTTTTTATTTTGTTATAGAGATATCGCATACCTTTAAACAGTATAAAATAAAAATTTACTATTTTATTAGTATTTACTATTTTATTATCAACACAGATATTTGCATATGCTCTGATGACATCGGATAGCCCGAACCAAATCTAGGCTTGAGGAGTTATTGATAAGCCGGGGGGAAAAAGCTAAGAAAGTCGGTCTCACAATCAATGACCAAAAAACGCAATACATGATCGCGTCACCAGACAAAACACAAAACCCAGTAGCTCTTGTAATTATACTATTACAAGCTGAATTCTACTATAAAAATATATATCTCTTTAAATAAATAACAATTTAAGTAACAATAAATAACATTTTGCGAAATCAAGCCTTGGACGACTCCCGAATGCCTAAAAACATACCAAAGTTAAGAAAACAAGAAGAGGAGCGATGCCCAAAATGAGATGAATGGACAATATCACGGATGATCTCTGAATTATGAAGATCAGAGTGGCTGTTAGTAATTCGCAATCGCTATCGAACCGGAATTAAATAAATAGAAATGATACGTTTTAGAAACAAATGTATAAATATGATAGATAAATTAGGAAAAATTATAAATATATGATTTTTCGACTATTTAACTTATTTATACATAATTTATATGCCGGGCTGTAGCCTGAAAAATGGATCTAAATTCTCATCCTATCACCACTCATTTAAATTGTCTAGTTTTACGTTTATTTACGAAGAATTCTACTATTTATTTATAAATTTATATTAAAACTCTTTTTAAATGAAATATATGTTTTTTTTTTTTCTTTTTTGAGGTTTTTTTTTTATCCAAATATATTTATGTATTCTTATGAAAATTTATGTAAAAATTTGTAAAATTGTTATAGTTCAGACATTCTACCGGAAATAATCAACTTTTTTTAAAGCATTACGCAGATCCTTGAACTTAAATCCAATAAATTTGGTTAACTTAAGTAAATTGAAACAATACATTTTTTTGTTTAAATAAAAATTCCTGAGTGCTTAAATTAATATCTAGAAAAATTTTTATGTTTTGTTTTTGTTTTGGTTTTTTTTATTTACATAATTTATTTTTATTTAAATATTTTGTCTTCAAAATAATGCGTAACTTCAAAATAATGCGTGTAAATTTTCTTTTAAACAGTCAGAGTGAAATTCACGAATACAATTATATATTTAAGGTCTTAGTTACATTTAAAACTAACTAAGGACTAAGAGCACATAAAGTAATCTAATGGACACATTTGATTGTAAATATTTTTGAAAATATTTAAATATACATTTTTTTTTTCCTATTTTTTTATCTTAATTCAAGTTTCACGCTGAAGAAGTTGTAATTTTAAGTGCTAATATGATCCATTCGGGTTATTTTAATTCTTTACTTTGGTGTTTACTTTACGCAAAGTAGTTCAAAGTTCTCGACATTTTAATTATACCAAATTTCAACGTATTGGCAGTTGTGAATATCTTAAGGAAGGTCCCTCGACAGTAATACAAAAATCAATAGAATAGTAGATAGTGAACCAAATTATTAGTATAGTATAGTTAACGAAACAAAAATAGAATTTGGATACCTTGCCGATCAATTAAGGAGTAATTATGAATAAAAAAATACACTAAATAACATTAATTAACAAAGTTCTCTTAAAGGTATTTAGTGTAGTCTATTTTCAATTAATAATTACTCTCTTTTTAATCGGCAAAGTTTTATAAAGTTATATAACAGTAAGTTACGGTAAAATTCAGATTATTATCAACTGATTTATTTTTTCTATTATCGCCGAGGACCTTCTTGATAGGTTCTTTAACACAAGGCGCCTATCGTTCAAATTTTGATTATTTATGAACTAAACTAAAACTTTTCATCATCAACATTTATAATAATAAAAATGATAGTTGATAATCGGAAAGTTATGACTCTCATTTCTAGTTTGGTAGTTTAATGTTACTTTTATCAGTTTTGATAACACAAGGATTCGAAGTATTTGTCCCTCATAGAAAGTGGTATATACATATTATATCAAAAATATATGAAATATATGAAATATATGAAATATATGAAATATACTAAAATATGCTAAATTTTCCACACTCTACTTTGGGAATTTTAGTTACTTAGAATAGTATATAGGTTATTGGCTATAAACCTACTAGCCCATTAGTTATAGTAGTAAACTTTTTACTAAATTTTACATAAAAATCATTTATTAAAATTACTTACAAGTTAAACAACAATTTGACTCGACTATTAGCCAATTATATTTACCAATATTTGTTCAATAGAAATCATTTTCAGAAAAACGAAATGCACGAAAAATCATTTATCTTGTTACTTTATTATAAAATGGAAAAAAAAATGTTTACAAGGTAATTAAATTTTAATGTGATTTTCAATTTTAATTTTAGAAAGGGAGAAACGTATAATGAGTGTGATAATTCGCCGCAAGGGTCCACGTTAAGGATGTCGACGATCAATATAACTTTTCATTTTAAAAACAATTCATTGTTTCGAACATTATAAACATTCAGTATAGGCAAAAATAAATAATAGAACTATTAAATAAAATATAAAGTTTGTTTTAGAGAAAGTATTTTTGTGGACTATTAAATATAGTCTTTAGAGAAAAAACAATTGCGTTTGATAATAATAAAATGTTAAAATCACAAAATATTCACATTTTCAGGGTTGTGTTTTTAGGGGGGGGGGTATTATGCCCCTGATTCAGTTAGTGCAAAATAACTGGGAAGTAATCTTTAAACTTGAGATTTTTACAAGAACTCTTTTTATAAAAAATTGCATTTTCTATAGGAAATCGTCTTTTTAAAAATTAATTATTCCTTTTTCGTACTCAAAATAAATATAAAAAAAAAAAAAGAATTATTGCGTTTTCTATTTTTATAAAATAATTCATTCATAACTTTTTTGGAGCTATACCGTAGCTGAATACAATGCTAAACATTAGAATAAAAAAATTAAAGGACTAACAAAACGGCCAAACTTAATGTCCATATTAATGTCAATATCTCAGTAGTCGTTGATTGTACGGAAATTTAAATGTAGTCAATTTTTTCTGTGATTCATCGCCAATTTTTTTCTATGCCATATGTATTCAGCTAGGATTACTCCAAAAAATTTATGAATGAATTATTATAAAAAATTTGGAAGACGGTTGACCCTAAAGGCCATCCCTGCAACTTCCCGCTAATTTCATACCTAAGCACTTAAAATTTAGCATATTACAATGTTTTTGAACTAAAAATTTGGTTTTTGAGCTTTGATGTTAAAAAAACACTTGTTACCGAATATTTCGTTAACGATATCTCTCGAACCAATCAACCGATTTTTACGTTCTTGGCGGCGATCGCCTCGGTTTTTAGAGCTTTAATAATAATTCTATTTCATCAAAAACTATCCGAACAGAAATGTCGAAGTTATGTAAAAAAAAAACACTTTTATATGAAATTTTTCGTTTACGATATTTCTCGAACGAATCAACCGATTTTAACCGGATTTTTGGTGATCGACGTGGTTTATCAAGGTTAAGATCTGATTAGTTTTTGGAGTTGATCGATACAGCCGTTTAAAAGTTATTCCACTTCACTTTTGAAACATTTTTTTTTCGTAGTTTCTTTGAGATTTCTTGCAATCTACTGGTCCGAATCGGTTCAAATTTTTAGGAAATCTAAGTTTCGTGAGTCTTTTTGAAATGCCACCGTTTGGTTCAAATTGGTCTAGCTGTTTAAAAGTTATAAGCGGGTCACATACTTACATACATACACACACACACACACATAAATACAGACAGGGTGACTCCCTAACAGAAACCGTCAAAATAGTTTTCTAGGACCTTAAAACGTCAAGATTTGATCAAAACACGATTTTTGCAAAACGGCATAAAACCATTAACTTACCGATTTCCGAAAATTTTTAATTTTCTTAGCGGGAAGTTAAAAAATTGATAAATTTTTTCTTTGTTTTTGAAATATTTTGAGTAGCAATAAGGGATGATTAATTATTAACATGACGTATTCCTATAAAAAATTTAATTCTCTACAAAAAGTGTTTGTTCTTTTAAAAATCTAAAATTTGGAGCTACTTTCCAGTTATTTTTGTAATAACTAAATGAGAGGCCCCCTCTCATGCATTTTTGAAAAAATGCAATTGATGCTGATTACAGAAATAATTTGTGGAATAATTCTTTCAGGTAAATGATAAAAAACCTTGAAATTACAATTGTTCATCATTCAAATAACCGTGTTTATCAATACATTTTTTTAATAATTCTACACTTAAAAGGTGTTAATTTAAAATTCGATTGCTTTAATTAGTTAAATTTTATTATTATATCAATACTACAAAGGTTGAACCAATTACCTAAATTTTTCTATACAAAGAATGACATGTATTTAGCCGCGGTTCAGCAGCGGCCTATTCAAATACAAAAAAAAAATAAATAATAGCACTTATTTCATAAATAAAAAATTACAAAAAAAAAATTTTTTTTTATTGTATATAAATATTTAACACAATACTTTCTCTTACAATATGCTAAGAAAATAGTGAAGCAACTCTTATTAGCCAAAACAAAATAACCTTACCTTTAAATTAAAAATAAAAATAAACAAAATTCAGTATATTTATTTCACTTTATGATTTTGAAGATTACAGTTTTAACACATATTCAATTTTTGAAGAAAAAAAAAAAAAATTAAATAATAATATACAAATTTTAATAAGAATGATACCCAAATTGGTCAGCCGGCCACAAAAAGGACTGAGCATAATCAAATTGGTGAGAATAAATTTATAAAAATTACTATTTTCGTTAAAATTTAATGCAACAACAAATGCGTATAATGATTATTAACTGTTGTTATAAACAGTGATTCTAAAACTTTTTGTCCGAGAAAATTGTATGATTTTAAGAGCTGTGTATCGTTATCTTTAATCTTTAGATATAATCTTTGTTCACCGTGAATCATTAATGTTCAATGTAAGTTGTGAGTCACCTCTAATTGTTAAACATCTAGAATTTGAAACGCTAATATTGACTAGACAAACAAAATTTTGGTATAGGTGTTCATAGAATCACCCAGGAGAACTCAAAAACAAAAAGAGATAGCTAGCTCAACAGTTAAACTATAAAAGATAGAAAAAAAATTTAAATTCAATAAATATTTATTTTTTGAAACATTTTTTCGTTAAATGTTTGAGTTCTCCATATTTTTAACTCAAATTTGGCTAATAAACACATATTGAGTTAATCAAAAAACATATTATTATTATACATGTATACATATATAACTGTATAGACTGGATATTTATAGTATTTTAAGAATGCTAATTAAAAATAGTCTAAACAATAAAATCAATCATATGTTGAGTATTTACACAATTATCTTTGCTAGTTGTTAACTTCACTTGTTTCAGATTTGATTTTTTATCCAGTTATAATAGCTTTGGTTTTTATAACCTTAAACTAGCACTTTTGAAACAGTTTTCGATTTAACTTTTTGAAACTATGTATCCAAATCAAAAATTCAAAAACTTTTTTGGTTTTTTCAAAAACATATACCCTTTAAGAAAATATCCAATCGATAGATCGTGATTTAGAATTATCATGTGGCTCCATTTTATATATTTAAGTGGCACTGGTTGTATGACTTGTAATAAATTTTATTTTAATGACCAAAATGTTGATTGAAGCCACCCACAATAAATTGACGTGAAAAATTATTCAATGCCTTATTAAAAATTTTTAAATTTGAAAAAAAAAAGACTTAAACAATGTGTTTAACAAATCTGTTAAGAAATTATGGCATAGCTCCTATTAAATAAATTATTTTGAAGTATGTAGGAATTAATAGGTATATTGTTAATTGCAAATAATAGAATTATGCAATAAATCACATATTGATACAACTTTTTATACAACTTAGAAGTACTTTTTTTCGAAAAAAGTCTCCAAAATAATATGTCCGCACAATTATCAAATGAATCAGAAAACTTTCAATTTTTATCTCATATCAAAAATAACGGAAAATTGTAATTTTTTCGATTTTTCGCAAAAAACTTTTATCTTTTAAAAATAATGTATGCACAGTTAATAATTAGTAATGACCTTTCATACGATTCTCATGTACAAAGAGCGGTTATAATAGGCTTCTGCTTATTTGTAAGAACGATTAGAATATTTGACCAACAAGCCTTATTATAAAAGTCTCGTCTCAAAGGAAGGGTAAATTCAATCGGGCATTAACGATTGTGAACGATTTAAATGAATGAACTTTTAACTAACCCTTAAGCAGAATATACACTTGGAACATTCGTTTGTAACATATCACCGTATCGTAAATTTGTACTGTAACATGTTACGTGACCAATGGTTTATCGGTGTTGCGATGATACAATGATGCTGTGTGTTACAAAGCGTTCCATCTGTTTACCAAGTAGAGTATCTTCAGTATTTGTTTATGTTGATAAATTTCAATAAATTGTATTGTATTTTATTCGTTTCACTCCATATTAAAATATTAAAATAAAATTTAGACAAAAAGAAATAATGTTTACGTCTTGTCCCACCTAACATCATCTTTTTGTGCGATTCAACTTTACTGAGAACTTGTGGGACTCGGACAACATCGTTGAGTATCAACTTTTGTTACACGACGGTATTACGCGTTTACACCTACACAAAGGTTGATGTTATGCGACAAAATTTCGTTACGGTGTTACTTTACACGTGAATGTTCCACGTGTGTACTCGGCTTTATACTCACACCTTCACGTTTGTTGATACGTTAAATTAAAAGATGGCCCAACTTAAGTAGGATTATCTTCTTTGTTGTCAATGTGACAATGTCACTATTGGCACCAGAACCAATTTTTAACTTATGTCTGCATGCCACATAGCGTCAACTCTCCAATTCTCGTCCAGCTTGAGAAATAATATTTGTATATTGTTGAAATAATTTTTAACAATGTCTTGATTGAATAAACTCCTATTATAGTCTATTTTATAAAAATATATCATTTTTGGACGTTCCATTAAAGATTTTCCTTGTAATTTAAGAAACAGGCTAAATTATCGCTATTTTTCCCAGTTTTCGTCCACAAAAATCTAATTAACGTTCATATATTAATCAGTTTTCGTTCATTAAATTAAATATGGATTTAAGCTTTAAAATGATGATATAAGCATAGAAACGATAAAAATTATGCTGATTTTAAATAATTTCTATGCAGTTAATAAAAATTTACTTATTTACACTTTTCTTTCATTTTGAATTGTACTTTTTAAGATAAAAATATAGGTATGGTCGGCAAATTGGTGTATTTTACATTGCATATTCTGGTTTTCGATCACATGTAATTTTTTACTTCTAGAATATTCTATTCAATTAAAACAACGTATGAACGAAAACTGATTATTAAAATCTGCACGTGCATAAGAGTCAATCAAATCTTTACATTTCATTATTTTGAACATATATTAAATACCAAGTACATTTTAAATATACATGATTAATTTGTTTTTGACCACCCTGGTGAAAGCCTTCTACCAGTAAGTCTTATACGTTAGCGTTTACTGGGAGTACATATTAAAGTTATAAAGGAACTATCTATACTCAAAAAGACAAAAAATGCGGAACTTGAATTTTTATTCCTATTTAAAAACATTAAATACACTATAAAATTAAACATTATTTAATTTTTGATTGTTGCATCTATTTTAAGTAAACGTTGCATCTAAAAGCTGAAAAAAATTAGACTTCACATTAATGAAGTGTTATGTATTTTTTAATTTAATTTTAAATAATGAATTTCGTAGTTTTAAACAATTTCGTAGTTTTAAATTTCTGCGATTGTAAAAAAAATAATTTTGTTCGTTGTTTATGGGTTTTTCTAGGATAATTGAGAACTGAATAATTCAAAACAATAATATTTTACGATCGATGGACTAGTTTTAAAAATAATGCATGAAATACATTCAATTAATCGTTAAATAGATTAAATCGTTAAATAGTATTTTTGATATCTACGGGTCAAATCTACCTTATAACATATATTTTATCCAAATCGGAAGCAAGTATTACCCCTTAAAAAATGCGAAAATTCGAATAAAAAATTTTAATCCACTTCGCAAAAAACTATGTACGTCAGAGTAGTTTGGTCCATTTATTTCAATAATAACATCAATTAACCAGTGGATGTGAAGTTTTTGAGATGTCATCAAAAATCCGATCCAGTGGCCGATTTAGCCACTGGTTTGCAAACCGTCACCAAATGAGCAACGAGTAACATCTCCTCAGAGAATCATTACAACTAGGTAATTCATACTGATGATGACTACTTTGTAGTCGAAATACGTATTTATAAAATACAAAATAACTTGGGGAAAAAATCGAAATTTAAGCGAAAAAAATGTTGAAGTTTTTAACGGATTTTTAAGTACGTACTTACACTACTTTAAGGTTGAATATGCGACAAAAATATTAAAACTGAGTTAAAATACCAAAATGAGCCTTGGAGAAAACCGAATACTAATTATGTATTTATTAGCTAAATTTGGAAAAACAAATATTTTTACTGTGAATTTTTCTTCTGTTTTTATGATTCAAAAAAACAACATATTACATGTTATATAAAACAGCTTCTGATTTATATAACATGTAATATAAATTGTATTTCTTTCAATATTTCAGCACAAATAAATTAAAAGATACTTATCCAAGTGTTATAAAATTTAGTATGCACAATATTGACATGAAAACCTAGTGCTTGTCAAAGAGTTTTTCCGAAATGTTTTTTTAACAAAAACTTTTCCACATACACTAGGTTTTCATGTCAATATTGTGCATACCAAATTTCATAACATTTGGATAAGTGTTTATTGAGTTTTTGGTACTACAAAATTTAATGCTGCTAATGCTGTTTGATAAACCTCCTTAAGATACTCTGTTCAAATATCTATTTTCGAATGTGAGCTCGTTATCTTTATTTTCTAAATCGTGACGATTAATAAGCAGTCTGGCGGATTTATTGAATGGTATAATTTGGATTTTAAAAGCGTTACAATGTGACTAATATTATAAAATTTTATAAACTATAAAATAAACAATTGATAACTATCATTGACCGAATGAATGAGGTGGTATATGTTTTAATAGAACGATTTTGCATTCGTTTGTATGTTTATTCAGTGGTTATTTTCGAACGCTTTATCTGATTTTAATAATAATTTAGTCGAAACGTTTATTAAAAAAATTCACTGAATGTAGTTATTACCAAATTTTCAAAACTATTTTTCCCTTCGCTTCCTGTATACGTTAAAGTTTGAAATATACTTATTGAAATTTAGTTAATATGTAAATCAATTATAATAAATAAGTGTGACTTATATTTCCTTCCTGTTGAGAAGAAGGTGTTATGGTCACTGAAGTCACTCTGGATTTACTTAATCTTTATGTCTCATTGTATTTGGTAAATCCATGGTTATTTTTAGACAATAAATTCATCATAGAAGAGTAGGTTGCCTAGTTGCAAGTTTATTAAAACGTAATCCAGTACAAAAATTTAATGCAGATGACCCACGACTATAAACATAGTAATTTTATTACGATTTACTTCATAAAAACAATCGTTTTCAAAAATTTTGTCTTATCTACAACACTTGTGAAAATATTTATCAAAATATAGTTATTCTTCCGATTATTAATTTATGGTTGGTCACTGAAGTCACTCTGGATTTACTTAATCTTTATGTCTCATTGTATTTGGTAAATCCATGGTTATTTTTAGACAATAAATTCATCATAGAAGAGTAGGTTGCCTAGTTGCAAGTTTATTACAACGTAATCCTGTACAAAAATTTAATGCAGATGACCCACGACTATAAACATAGTAATTTTATTACGATTTACTACATAAAAACAATCGTTTTCAAAAATTTTGTGTTATCCACAACACTTGTGAAAATATTTATCAAAATATAGTTATTCTTCCGATTATTAATTTATGGTATTAAATTATTATTATTAATTTTATAATTTATGGTATTAAATTTAAATAATTTAAAAAAGATAATCTAGTTTTTACGCACGTTTATTTTATTTTTGTTTGATAAAATAAATTTATAATCAATTTTCTTAAATTGCACAGAAAACAATTTGCAATGTCATTTTACAATAATTAAAATTTTTCTATAAATAACACCTACATTTGTAATTGTAAATGAATATTGATCGCCCTCAAAACAGTAAAACAAACATAAAATTACCTACACTAAGAAACTGATAAAAAATATCGTATTTTTCAATTTATTATGCATACAGAAACATCATACGTTTGGACAAGCATTATTAATTTTTCGGAGATTTTGGATAACTGTAGGGCTGAATAGAAAACTAGCTATTAGTAAGTTCCTTAACGGGGGGATCTTTTTATAGAGACGTCTATAATGAACATACAATCTTGACATAAAAACGGAAGACATACCGATGAGCTTTCTCGAAAAAAAAAATTTTTTTAACTTTTATCATTGATTTTATATTTCATGCTTGCAAAAAAACTTTTCGACATACTTCCCGTTTACATGTCAAGTTTATGTATGCATACCAAATTTTATTACATTTGGGTATTACATAAGGTTTATATTTTTGATAGTTGACATTTTTATTTTCAAAGTGTATAAGTTTGTGTCCATATGTATAACAATATTTTCTGTAAAGCGTTTTATTAAAATTTAAAATGTTTGTGTATACCTTGAGTAGAAATTCTACATGTTGGCATCTATAAACATACCTTGAAACTAAATTACTTTTATTTTATATTCAAGGTTTAAGTCACTAAGTTAAAAAGGAAAGCTCACACTATTTCCTTTATCTATGGACATGTAGTACTTTGTGAATTCGGTCTTATCATGTGGCTAGAGAAAATTTTACCATTTAGTAGGGTTGGCGAAAAAGTTTACGAATCAAAATTTATATTTTTCAGATTTTGTATAACCACCTTCAAACAATACAACTTTTAATAAAATGACCGAATCTAGAATTATTAGTTGAAAACATTCGTTTTAGAAGAGATTTGAATATAATGCCTAGATTTTAAAAATAAATGGTAAATTGTTGTTTAAAAATTTATGACTTCAATACTTTTATTGATTTATTTAACAAATATAACATTTAATTTACAATTTCCAAATAAATATTGAAATTTCAACTCCATACAGACTACGTATTTTCATCCTCTACATTATCTTCAAAATACACAGTTTCAAATAGTTGTGTATCTGATTGTGGTTTTTCAATTTTTTCAATTAATTCACTCTCTTGTAAACAAGATTGCAACAAAAATTGTTGTCTTGATATATTTTTCTTATACGGTTTTCCATCCAAATGTACTTTTTCATGTGCAATTACATGATGGCGAGCATTAAAAAAATGCCCACACATACTACATTCATACGGTTTTTCACCTGTATGTACCCGTATATGTATTTGTAATAGATGGCGTGTGGGAAATTCTTTGTTACAATATTTACAATGCACCATTTTAATAATACCGTGTTTTTTCTCATGTGTATGCAATTTCGAATGTGTCGCAAACATCTCTCCACATATTTTACATTTAAACGGTTTTTCTCCAGTATGTTTCCGTTCATGAGTTTTTAAATTTGATTGTTCATGAAATGCTTGATCACAGTACATACATTTGAAAGGTTTTTCCCCCGTATGAATGCGTAAATGAGTTTTTAGAAGTCCAATTTGAGAAAATGCATGGCCACACCAATCGCATTTATACGGCTTTTCTCCCGTATGAGTGCGTATATGTGTTTTAAGATGATGTCTTTGTGCGAAAGATTGTTCACAAACGGTACATTTATAGGGCTTTTCTCCGGTGTGCAGTCGAATATGCATTGTTACATGGTGTTTTAATGCAAATGTTCGTTTACATATTGTGCATTCGTATGGTTTTCCATCATTATGAGTTTTTTCATGCGATTTTAGTGAGCGTTTAGTAGCAAATCGTTCATCACAGAATGAACATTTCAATGGCATTTCACCGTTATGATATTTGCGATTATGTTGTCGTAAGTAAGATAGTTTTTGAAAGTTTTTCTCACATAAGTTACATTGAAGTTGTTCATCATTTTCGTTATCTTCATCTTCATCTTTTACAAATTTAATTCTAGTATTTGAGGTATTTGTTGATTGTGTAATTGTCGGTTCTTGGTAGTATATTAATGGAGGTGGTATTTGCGAATATGGATGCGTATCGTATATTGCAGGTTTGTATAAATAAGGATTTGACTTTCCATATTCGGTTGATTGAGGTAGGTGGTAAAATTCTTTGATGAATACAGGTTGAATGGGTTGTATTTCTTTACCTGAAAAAAATATTAATTGTTAATTATTGTAGTTAATGGCAAGGATAATAAAGAACGTTGAAACATTAAAATCGAAGGAAGAAAAATTGGATTGTACGTCTCATGTTTCAAAGTTGCGAATTAATACACCCTATGTATTAAGCAGCATCTTTTAAATAATAAAATTCCTGAAATGTTTACGACGTTCGATCGATTTAAATCGATCAAATATTTCACAAAATATATTCCAATTTCTAGCAACCATTTGGATAATTTAACATTTTCCTACTTAAGCAGGTTTTATCAATTTATCATTCTTTTTTTTAGAATGTATGCATTTTTGAGATCAAGCGTCTATAAAAAGTTGAAGTAACATTGTTGAAAGCGGAAAATTAAATGCCATTTCTTATTTGAAGATTTAGATTACCTGTTTATTTATGATAAAAATGATATAAAATAAATTATGTCAATTTCTATTTCCATGATTCTCATTTTAAATAAATATGATCCAAATTAAATAACTGGGTCATCTCAGTCAAATACAAGGAAAAAAAAGAAAACAATAAATTCAAAGAGTCAAAGAGTGCAAATTCGAATCAAAAATACTTTTTTGTAATTAACACATTTACCTGCCACACATAAAGATGTTAAAAAAGAACAAAACATTTTATTAATTGGACAATTTGAAAATTTTAACAATCGAAAAATAAACAGTAAAATCTAACATAAATAGTGGTGGCAGATAGTAATGAAATATTATGAGCAGTTTTTGGTGACCATTATCTTTCTTTTTAAACCAAGCAATCTTTTTTCTTGAAAAGAAGAAAGAAATTTAAAATTAACATTAGTATTGGATTATTAGTTAAGGGAATGGGAAATTAAAAAAAAAAATGTGTAATAAATTTTTGTTGCTATTTATTTAGTAACATAATCGTATTTTAAAAAGCTCGAGATGTATCTCTCATTCACTGAATAAACAACATGCTTTGAAACTCACGTTTTAAACGATTTTAAGCTTACTATAAACACAATAATTCGCTTCTACATGTCATCAACGAACAATAATAACGGCACTCAATGTTTATTTAGTAGCTTCTGTTTCTTCGTACGTTATAATAATCAGTGAACAAGTGGCTTTACAATTATTGTAAACTTAGAGTTTACAGAGATTCAAAGTATCAAATTTGAAATTTGCGAATCTTAAATCTAATAATCAGTCTTAAATATAAATTAACATAATGTGATTCAATTTAAATAGTATTTCAAAACAACTATTTCTATTATTTTTGTTCGTATGACCAGCATAGAATTTTATGCACGTAAAATATGATTTAAAAATAAAAACCAGATTCTTGTTCATTTAATTATTAGTCATTTAATTAAAAAATTATTAGTGTAGTATGTTTTCCTGATTTTTCACCGTGATTAGTAGTTATGACTTTTTGATTATTTGAAAATTAGAAATAGTTATTAAGAGAGAATTTATGATAGATACAGTTTTTCAAGCATGGAATCAAAATATTGATTAACGTATCAACAACCAAAATTGCTACTATTGCGGTAATTGATACATTTAAAACCAAATGCTTGGACTGCATTAGATTTGATTTGTTTTTTTTTTTTTTAAATCAACGGTTTTAAATTTAGAGCTACAATAATTTTCGGAATTCAATGGAAATGTCTAAAATCGTTTTCTAAGAAACGCTCTTAATATATTGTTTCTTTTTTCCATAATTACCAATTTTCTTTCTTTGAGTTCTAAATCCCGTTCCTTTAAAAGTAAACTTTTTTTATACAGTTCTAATTTTTCTTTTTCTAAATTCATTTTCGCTTCAAGAAATTCTTTGCTCATGTTTCGTACTCGTATTTTTTCCTTAAATGTTATAGTTTTAACGTCTGAGTTTGAATTGCTTTTGTCTGTTGCTTGTGGCGTATTTTCATTAATTAAATCTGATGAAGAAGGAATTGGTACAGTATTTTTTGGTATTATCATTTTTGATTTCATCATTACATTTTCTGAAATTTCTGTTGATGTAATATTTGATTCATTTTCGATAGTAGGATTAACTGTTATTATTGACTGAAAAGTATCCAATTCGTCTTTTAAAAATACCCATCTATTTAAACATTCAAAAGGTGAAAAAACTAAATTATAATCATTTTTAAGTTTTTTAGAAATCATTTCCCACATTTTGTTTTCATTTGGTATTGTTAGTGTGTCCAATACAGGTTTAAATTCTTTATGAAGCTCGATTAATATTTTTGTACTATTGGCATCCCAATTTGACTGGTTATCAACAGTTTCACTAGTTGAATAATCATTTATATCTGAAAATGAACACATAAATCAAATTAATACTTTTATAGGCGTACATTATGTTTCAAATATTATTTCCAATGATTCCAACAATTTAGCTCGGATATTTTAATACGATTCCCAGACAAGTACAGGATGGGACAAAGGTAATATCATAATTTGAATTGGCTGTCATTTTTTTAGATATGAAATTGGACCCCTTTTTTACAGAAAGTTTGTTTAAAGGTGTAAAATTGATAACATTAAATTGAAATAATGATATCAATCAAATGATGTAATAAAAATATCGGTCAAGTGATTACTTCTTTTGTTGATGCACATTTGTGCTCGTTTTATATAGTTTTGAATTGTTGTTCATAATACATCTGGTTACAATTTGGTAATTTCTTCTTGAATGTTGACTTTTAAAATTTACTTGACTTATTATTTGTTTTGGTTAATAGGCGCAAAGGAAGTCTGACGTCAACAAATCTGACGATCTAACGTTCACCTAGTAGAAATTGGTGTTTCAAATCTTCAACGGAAAATGTTTTCTCCCTTTTTGGCGATTTGAATTAGATTTTCACATTACTCATTGAAGAATCTGAAATACCCGTTTCTACTGGGTGAAAGATAGATTATAAAATTTGATAGCACCAGACTTCTTTGTTTGAGGCTATTTGCAAATCTTGTAAATCAACATTCTACAAAAAATCACTAGTTTGGGACTTTAAGTTTTGTTAACATGTGCATCAACTCATTTAACTGATATCATTACTAACACGAAAACAATATTTTAAGAAATCCTCAAAACATTTCATTCATTTAATACATAATCAACACACTGTTACAATTTGAAGTAGATTTACCTCCTCAAACATGAGATAATTGTGATTAAAAATGATATTTTTATTAACATATAGGAAGGAAGAAAAGTAGATAAATGATCTTAATGACAAAATGATCTTACTATTTGTTAGAAGAATATATTCTATATAATTTGAAAAAATTGTAAAAATTGACCTGATAGTTTTGATAAAGAAATAAAACAAATAACACATTGGGAAGATTATTTCAAAGGAAGTGATTATTTCGAGTGGAGGGATATACGAATAGTGTATATATAAAATATAGTATAGCGTATGTAGATAATAAAGTATGTGTTATAGATACAATACGTTTAAAAAACATAGCCTACAGTCTTAATATTGCACATATGTTACATACTTATATGTATAATGTAGCCCGTAAATGCTAAACTTATACTTTTTTACTATTCGTCGTGAACGTACCATCTTCATGTCATCAATTTTACACCTTCAAATATACAAATGATATTACTTTATGCTGCTTTGTATATGAAATAGAAATATAGTTTCGATAAAAGCAAATAAAAAATTATATTCTTACCTTGAACGTTTCTTTTAGTACAATTTTCAGCAATTTGTTTTAAATGTGAACTGCCATTTGTTTCGTATTGCTTCCGTTTTTTACATTTTTTATTTTTCGGTGACGCATCAATTTTTAGCAAAACACTAGGATGGAGTGCCTAAATGTTTAGAATAAAAATTAAAATTAATAAGTGATTCTCTGAAATAAAGACTTTCAAAAGGCAGTTTGTCCAAAAAACAAAATATTTAAGTGAAGTTGGGATTGCATATTAAACTAAATAAAAGATTCTAATATAGCATTTAGTAGTTCAAACCGCTTTTCATACAATAGAAATTGATTTTACTAAATGGGCGTAGCACAATTGATCAGGGAATAATTAATTTTCCTAGGTAAGGTATAAACTATAATAAAATTAATTATGATACTATTTCTATTTTTTTACTTAGTGGATAAATTTAAAATGTTGTGTGTCACCCTTCATTCAAGTCTTCTTTTTCGGGTGCCGATTTCGCATGCTAACTGCGAAATAAGATATTAGAAGAATATTCCCAAATTTCATGATGGGTCCTATAGCTGAGATTGAAATGCTTAACTGGAGTCATGGAGTTAACAATGATTGAAGCAATGTTGTACAGGTAAATGGCGTGCATGTGTTATCTATGATTTGATGTTAGACGAAAGCAAAAATTAAATTATTTTAAATATCAAACAAACTGTTATCGTGATTTGTTGACGGAACGTAGTGAGGTCTATGGTATAACAGGCCGATTTTGCATTTCGTTTATCTGTATCTATATATCTATCTATCTATGTTTTGTTCCGCTGTAACATTCAAAACTGTGTTCCAATTTTTATGAAATTTACTAAACACATTCAGGAAATGTATAGTTTTATAGAGGCAAACTTTCAAAAATTATTATTATATTCAACTCTATATAAGGATGAGGTCTAATCGTGAGTGAGGTCTATGCTTTAATGAAGCTACTAGTTAACACGAATTTGTTTGACAAAATTTTATAGGATGTCCTTCATTAAGTATGAATGACTTGAGTAATAAGTGTAGAAAACGCATAGAACACAAAAAAAGAAAGCACCGCAAGGCAAAAATTACGATCTTGTTAACCGAAATATATATCAACAAAAATATTAACAAATTTTCAATGAATCGCAAATTACTTTATTTTATTTTGATGAATATCATAAATTGTATTTATGGAAAAACTGCGTAATGAAAGTCTCCAAAGATTTATAATTTACAATAAATTTTCAACTTTTTTATACGTTACCGATAAATGTTTTCTAAAATTCGATGTAGATCGATGATCAATACTGAGAGTTTTTTTACAATGGAGACATTTTACTTCATAAATAGTAATATTTTCTTTTCTTTTAATATTGATAACTTTCACATGATCATTGTACACTGGCCAAGGTAATTCATAATGATCTTTTTCAGTATCTGATTTTGTTTCCATTTTCAATTTATGAAAAGAAAATATAAAAATCTGAAGTAATTAAATTCACTGCGGCAAAATGCAGCGTCACACAAAAACTGCTTTCTTGTATTAAAAGGGTATAAAGGCATAATCGGAAAATTTATTATTAGTATCACCGCACAATATAAGCGAAATATTTTCGAGGAAAATAGATTTTTTTTTAAAGGAGTGAACCAATTTATTTTAGAATTTTTACACAGGAAAAGTTGAACGAATGTTAATTTGTGAGACCGAAATTCATATTTTTAATATCGATTCAAAGTGTATCGGGCATGCTCCTTATTTATTAAGAAAACTAGAAGTTTTGAAGAAATATAATAATAAAAAATTTGCTCGAATCATAGTAGGAAATCTGTTGATAATGGAATTTAACCTTAACCTTTTAAATCATTGAAAAAGTAAGCTCAAAACTAAGAAATACAGAAACACTTTAGTTAGAAAGTTATTTCTTATACAAAATCTTGTTGTACGAAATATTGTTTTGAGATTTGTTGAAATGTAGTGACTTTTCTACTTTTGAGATTATTTTTAATTTTATTTTTGCACAATTTAATAAAAAATAAATAAATAAATATTACATACTATTTCTTTCTAAGAGAAAAGTTTCCAATTTGAAGTTTTCTTCCATCTCGGTAAACTTTATTAAAAATAAATTCAAATAAAAATGGATAGATATGTTCAGTTATTTATCATCTCAAGAAGAAATTGTTTGAAATCGCGGACAGTGGCGCCTAGTTATTATTACATACTTAAATAAAATCTAAATAGGATTGTTATCTTTAATTGTTGCTAGATGCATAAATTGTAATATCGTTGTAAATCTAATAAATTATACCTTCAAATTTCAAACTAAAAAATTATAAACTAACATCAATTGTAACACTTTTAACTTGTATGTGTCTTTGGTCACATTTTCGATTTATAATGATTTTGATTTAAATCTAAAATAATTTTGCATACTTTTACCATCCTTCTTTTAAAAGTGTCAATCATAAAAAATAAAACTTTTCCAAGAATATTAACACTTTCAAAGCATTCTGAATTTTCAATGGCTAACCATCCAATACAACCACGAACCACCAACGCCAATTAGTGAAGAGCTAATTTTAAACAATTGAGTGAATATTACTCAAAAAATTCAGATCAGAAAAAAACTATTCGCTTGTGCTTTTTTCTTTTTTATAAGAATATTAAAGTGTAAATGCTAATTTACGAACTTGTTGCACAACATACTATTTTAAGTATTAACTGACATATCATTACAAGTAACGAGATTGAAATATTAATTCAAACTCTTAGGGCCCCCGCAGACTGCAGACTTTTTATCGGCCGATAGTTTAGTCGGGTTGGACTGAAAGTGCGCACACCGAGCCAACTAAACAGTTTGGTTGGTGAACAGGGCGCAGACTATCCAACAGCCGGCCGACTATTCTCGAACTAGTTTGTAACTGACTGTTGAAGCGGTCGCACAATGAAAATATTGTCCAGAAAAATTATTACTCTCATCATACTCCGGAGGATGAAAATCAAGAAGAGATTCCGAGAGTATTGGGTGCATCCCATTCTCAGTGATAGATTAGTTAGTGGAAAATTTTACACTATGCATTCCAAATTACTTGATTACCCGAAAAAAATTTCACCTATTATCGAATGAGCATTACCAGCTTCAATGACTTGTCAAGCTAATTGGACCAGCAATAGCGAAGGAGGATACAAATTTAAAACTTTCTATACCTGTGGAGGAGAGATTGAGCGTTACGATAAAGTAAGATAAACCACAAATACTTTTCAACTATTTTTATTAGAATCAAATATTACAAAATTCGGCGTTTTGAGAAATTAAGTTATTTACAAGTCATATATTTGCGATTCATCTGAAAAATTTGAATAATAAGACTGGGCTGTATCGTTGGAGTTGCCAGGTGATGAAATGTTTAGAATGGTTGTCGGTTGCGAAATTGGAAAAGAGGACAAGGGTTGCTGTACTCTGTTGTACGTACATGTTGGCTTAGAAGTAGACTGAACCCACCTAGCTAATCTTATCTGTTTAAAAACGTTAAGAATACTTATTTTAGCATCAAGTTTTTCTTCTGCGGTTAAATTTTGGAGTGAAGGGACCAGTGACAAAGCCAAGTTCACATCTTCATCAGTATTAGGCTCATTTAATGCCTTTAATAATGCTTCATCCACGTCCGTCTGCTTCGGTACATTAGGTCTCTTTTTCCGCTGACGAATAGGGGTGGGAGTGGATGAACCAGCTTGATCATCATCCTCATCATTTGATAGTGAATTGTCCTCTTCCAGGTTACCTTCAATAAGTCGGTTTTCCATGCATGGAAGTAAAAATAATAACTGATCAAAGTAGACATATTAACGCCTTTTATTCGCAGGTTGCCCCGAATTAGTGTTCTTTTGAGCGTTTAATTCGCGACGAAAGCAAGTCCTTAAATTAGCCCATTTTTTTTGCACATCACGACCTGAAAAATATTGAAATTTAATTAATTTTTAATTTTTTACAGATATTGAAATATAATTAATTTTTATTTTTTTACAGATATCTGTCTATAGGAGCTAGTTTCAATACATTATCTTTTGATTATCTGATGGGAGCTTCTACAATACGAGATATTACTAAAACTACATGTGAGCAAATATGGAATATACTTCAACCATTGTATATGTCAACAACAGAAGAAGGCGACTGGATTAAAATCGCAGACGAATTCTATAGTCGCACAAACTTTTCAAACATCATTGGAGCAATTGATGGCAAACATATACGAATGATACAACCAGAACATTCCGGTTTATCATATTTTAACTACAAAAGTTTTTTTCGTGAGTGTTAATGGCTTGGACAGGCGCAGATTATAAATTTGTATATATAAACGTTGGTTCTTATGGAACAGCTAGTGATTCGGAAATATTTAAATCATCGGAAATGAGTAAACGGCTGTCCCAAAACCGATTAAATATTCCCTCCGGAAGGCATTTGCCTAATGATAATGTCGGAGATATTATTCCATTCTCTGTCGTTGGGGATGAAGCGTTTGGACTTGGCAATCATATACTACGTCCTTATGCAAAAAGAAATTTAAACTACACCAAACGAATTTTCAACTATAGACATACAAGAGCTCGGCGAATGGTTGAGTGTACTTTTGGGATTCTTGATAACAAATGGCGTATATTTCACCGACCAATGGATGTCAATATCAATTTCTGTGTCCGAATAATTAAAGCTTGCTGTGTCATGCATAATTATGTAAGAATCAAAGATGGAATAAATTTCACAGAAACTCTCTACAATTGTCCCATGAATAACTTAACTATAAATGAAGATAACCGAGGAAGAAATAATATGAATAACGTGCGACAGTACATGTCATCATACTTTAGGAGGCGCGATTCCGTGTCAATATAACAAAGTGTTATAATTGTAAATAGATAAATAAATAAATAAATAAATAAAAATTCACATGAATACTCTAATATTTTTATTTTTACGTTCCTACCTTTGTTTGTTTTTTCCTCGGCGCTAAGCCGATTCCAATCAAGAACAACTGCTTCGCAAACTTTCTCACACAGTTTTTTCTTCACACTCGCGTCGGTTTACTCTTTTAAACTTTTTTTATAAAGCGCAGGTCTTTTATCGAATTCTTCAATCAACTTTTCGACGGAACTTTCTACAATCAACAATTGTGATTTGGGCGACGCCTAATTCAAAATACACGCACACGACGCCAAATCACAGAGCGTACTGAACTATCGGCCGACTAAACAATCGTCATGTATGCGCAAATACTGATTAAACAGTCGGCCGATAGTTGGCCGACAGATTAGTTTGAATGTAATCGGGTAGCCCATCAAACTTTTTTATCGGCCGATACTGAATCGCAGTAGTATGCGCATATGCATTCCTCTCTATACTGATTAAGCAGCCGACCAAACTATCGGCCGATAAAAAGTCTGCAGTCTGCGGGGGCCCTTAAATGACTTTCATTGTAAAAATAAAATTATAACATACATTTTTATAAGAAATATTTATGTAGGTAAATAAAATCTAAATAGGATTGTTTTGTTTAATTGTTGCTAGATGTATAAATTGTAATATCGTTATAAATCTAAGAAATTATACCTTCAAATTTCATATTTCCAACTGAAAAACTATAAACTAAAATCAGTTAACACTTTTAACTTGTATGTATCTTTGGTCAAATTTTCGTTTTATAATGATTTTGATTTAAAACTAAAATAATTTTGTATACTTTTAACATTCTCCTTTTAAGAGCGTCAATCATAAAACATAAAACTTTTCCAAACATATTTAGACTTTCAAAGCATTCTGAATTTTCAATGGCTCACCATCCAATACAAGCACGAACCACCAACGCCAATTAGTTAAGGGCTAATTTTATATTGCTTTAAAAACTAAGATCAGAAAAAACTATTCGCTTGTGCTCTTTTATCTTTTTTATAAAAATATTCAAATGTAAATGCCAATTTACGCACTTGTTGCACAACATACTATTATAAATATGGGGCAGATCATTACAAGTAGCGAGATTGAAATATTAATGCGAACTTTTAGATATCCTAATAAGATAAGACTATTATAGTTTTTAATGAATTTCCTACCCAAATAATTCATTATCAATTTTGCACTAGTTTTATACCAATTGTTACCCAATTTCGTAATCACTTAATATTAAAAATATACACTTTTGCAATGAATAACAAACGGGAAAATTTTCAAAATTCATAGACTAAATATCTGAGTAATTTCCACTAATAAAAAATTATTTAGTTGATAGCATTGAAATTAATAAACGAATACGATTGGCAGTTTCTAAAATACTTGAAATGTGAATAATCTTTGATTTAATTCAAATTCTATCTGGGCTTATTAGAAATGTTTTTTTAAAAAATCATAATATATTAGGTACCTGAATTGTCAATCTGATCACTAAAGTCTTCAACATCGTATTGTTCTTCCTTAATTTCCATGTTAGATTGAACAAACTCAGATTGTATGTATTCATCTTCATCTTCTTCTTTTAAATTTTCTTGTTTAATTTCAATATCCATATTCATTTTCTGGGGCTCTACCCCTTTCAATTTTCCGGTTTAGTTTACAGACAAATATGCAGCAATATCATTTGTATTGCGAATTTAATATATATATTATCTATAAATCGAAATATTTAAAATATAAATTCAAACTTTAATTAATTAATTACAATTTTTGTTAAATTTGGTTAACTCTCACCTAACTATTTATGGATGACTTTTATCTGTGTTATCAAAATACAAGAAATGGTACATGCAAATTGAAAACTGAATTATTGACTAAATTGATTTTACAGTTCAATAATCTATTAGTAGATGGCAGCACTAAATAAATTCTTCACAACAATCAAAACTCCGATATATTATCTAGTTGTTTGATCACGAAATACCAAAATAGCTTTAAAAATAATATAAATAGTTAAGCAAAAAATTTTATATTAACTTTTATGTGTTCAACAATGATAAAAAATAAACATAAAATTTTAAATCATTAAAATTCACATACAACATATGGTAAGGGTTTATGTTGAACCAGAATTAAAAAACTAAAATTCGAGAAAGCAACGAATGAGGAATACTTAGAGAACTACAGAGAAATAGTGGCGGACAAAAATTAAATTTTCAGTAAATCTCATTCTGCCGAATAAAACTGAAATACCTATTTCCACAAAAACTACGATAACAGCGAGTTTTCTTTATTTAAAAAATTTATATAAAATAAGAAGCAATATAAATTTTTTATTTTTTATTTTTCGATTTTGATACACTCAAAAAAATAATAATTTTTTTTTATTCTGCATTATACTGATTCCTAGCTTTATTTTTTTATTATTACTATTATGAACATAGAAGAAAAGTTTCATTTCATTTTTCCATTTTTCAATTAAATAGCGTGGTAGACGTTCTCCCTATAGAGGTGCATGTTAATTCTACTTTTGTAAAACGGATATAATATACTAATATAACAAGAGTTGTTAAAAATATCTAGCTTGAAGAATTTAACAATCGCATACGAATAATGAAACATTTTATCTGCGTTCATAATTATAATTATACCTTACTAAGCAAAAGCTTATCTATCATTGTGCTGAGTACATTACACAAATAATCCACTAGGTGTAGCTTATAATAGGTGAAATTTTTGTGTACATTTTATAAAAAACTGCTAGTGTTTTTTGTAATAACGAAATAGATTCGTTTTCGACTTTCTATATTATTTATCATCTTTACTCATATGCAAAAAGGCTAACCGTATATAAGGTAGAAAATCATTTGACTCGATAAGGATTTCATACTAGTTGCAAATTTTTAACAAAGTGAAACTATAGTAGCAATAAATTTAGTCTAAAAATCTTTATTAAATCTGCTTGATGATTTTTTTATCTCATTTCTGACGTATTTCTTTATAATAAAAAAATACATAGATTTTTTACTAATAACAAGTTTTTCGGCAATTCGTAGATTGTTTTTCTTAATAAAAACAAACATCTAATAAAATTTCGCAGGATCTTTACAAAAATATTTTTTTAGATACAATGAAATGCTTTTATCCTGCTTTTCTACGGAATAATAAATAAAAAGCCTACTCACAAAAAACTTCTGTTTTTATTTCAAAAAGTTTTACTTATCTCTCAAATAAAAAAAAAAAAAATTCTAAAACAAAAGAAAATCCATCATCATGATGGTTAACAACATATCCTAAAATAATACAAACTACGCATGCGAATAACAGATTTGTGTATACAAAATATTATTTATTGTATTGAAATGAAATAATTTCACAGAAAGAGATATATTTCGAATATGTACAAATAAAATAAAATATCTATCTCATTTTAACAACTATCAATTAAAGCACACAGAGTAAAAGTATGTGTGTATTATGTATATGCAAACCAAATAGTTTGGTTAAATCCATGCTATTTCTTAACAGTTGATGGACAAATGTTTTAGGGGATGTTGTGTGTTATGTTGTATAGTGGAGGTACATAGGAGGTGATTATTGAACGCTATAAATAAGGACAACAACGAAGGAAAGAGTTATATCTTTCCCATAAATGTATATACATCATTTTTTAAGGGTAGATTTATATAAATATTAAAATCAAACAAAATTTGCGTAAATAATATTTTAATGTTCAATATGCGAGTCACGTTAATGTTCATTCAATTCGGTTCCAATTATCCATTTTTAAACCAAATTTAATCAACTTTAGAGTAAAAGAAGATGAAAAATATTGGTATCTACTACTTAAACAATGTTGGAGTGTTATACAACGGTTTCTTAATTTTAACCCCATTCAGATAAGGATCTAGAGGGAGGATGGAAGGTAGCTTGAACAAATTGTTCCGAGTGCCAACCCGTAGGGTCTGGCATTGGCACCTTCTGGTCTCTTGGATGTGAAAAAAGTAGAAAATGTTGTACATTCATTGATTAAAACTTATTTTTTTGTTTGATGAAATAATAAATAAATATATGAAGTGTTAAAAAGTTAAGTCTGCCGCGGGGGAGGGATGCTAGACGCCACTTTTGCCCCGGGTGATAGAAAGTGTAGATCCGCCCATGAGATTAAATTCCCTTAAGATTTATTTTCATGATTAAAGAAGTTTGTGTAAAGTCTTGAATAATATTAAAGAACTTGGGTGTTACCAAAACATACATATCCTATTTTTTTCATACTATTTATAAGTCTCCTATCAGTTTAATTAATACTTTGTTATCAACTAGTTCTAACATGTTCGTTACTTTCAAAGCAAAAATCTATTATATCAACTTATATTTCACCAAGCGTTAATGGGGGTTAATTAATAGCTGTTCGAAGCATACAGTTTTCCAGCACAAATACCTAAATATATACTTATCAAAGTGTTATGAAATTTAGTATGCACAATATTGATATGAAAAACCTAGTGCATTTCAAAGAGATTTTGTTAAAAAAACATTTCTTAATAAAAAATTTCTTAAGTAAAAATCAAAATTTTTATTTTATATTTAAAATCCTTTTTTTTAAAAATAAAAACTCTTCGACGAGCACTCGGTTTCCAAATTTCACAACACAATGTTATCACAATTTTCTATATGTAGTGCGTACTCGTAAACTTGCATCACTGCAGTGAATTGTGTACTAGCAAACGCCTTTGCACTCAAAATGTAACATTAAAAACCACAAAATATGAAAATAATAAGTAATAAAGTGTAATATGGAAGAAGTTATAGAGAAATCAATGGAAATTTCTTTTTTATGACCTTATAACTCTCTCAATTATAAAGTGACTTGAAATATTGTTTTTTATTTGAAAGAATATACTTCAAGATTGATTCCACTTTAGAACGAATTCGAAAAAGACACATTTGAATTGGTTGAATACAATAGTAAAAAGAACTAAAAAATGGTTCTTCGGAAAAAAAATAGAAAAAAACACGTAGAAAAACAATAGAAAAAAAGTAAAAAATAATTTTATATTTAATACTTCTATAAATAATTATCTTCTGACCATTTAACATTCGAAGTCTCTCCTAATCATATCCTTTGCTTAGAATTGATTCATTGGCCTGTATTTGATTAAAACTTGTCATGTATAGAAGAAGTACCCATTTAATTATAAATTATTTTTAGTTAATTTTTTTAAGTCGGTTCTATTTGTCCCAAAAAATTATTATTGTCAAGCAACGATATAATGATTGTAAATATTAAAATTATCAATCACAGGGCGTCTATTTTCGATATTCATAATTTCTTTTTTTTTTTTTAACAATATTTTGTCTGCTTGTAATAATGTGTAAAATAAAATTAAATTGTTTTTCACTAATATATGACTAAAAGATGTCATTTCTGATAGTTTTTTTTAAATTTGTTATTGTGGTTTTTCTTTTTTTGTTTCTGAAAAAAACAGAAGTGAATACGGGCAGTGTGCAAACCTACTATAAATCATTTTCTAAAGACCACACAACAAAATGTATGAACATAATACTTATAAATATCATTACTCGTATAAAATACATTATTTGTTATATCTTGAACTTCTTTATCTATTTTAAAACGGCCCCTTTTTTAATGCCAAAGAGGTTATCGTCTTCTTCAAGTGGTGTACATCTTAGGTTTTAGAATCTTTATGAGCATGCTTGCTTTATCCATTCTCAGTACGAGTTCGAATCATCTGACTCTTTGTGAAAGTAGTTAATATTATCAAAGTAGCAAAGATATTTCCATAAATTTGATCAATGATAAAAAAAATATCCAATGAACAAAAAATCATAAATTTTTGTTGAAATGTATGTTGATAATAATTTTTACATTGGATCCTAAGCTAACATCTAGGCTAGCTAATTCTACTTAACCATAGGCAGAAACTTTGTAACATGATCTTCCTCAAATGAAAGTGTCACTTTATTTGAGAATTCAAGTCGACTACATATTACGCCACCTCACTCCCAAACAATGCTTTTTTTGACGGTAATTCAATTACGTGCCTCTAAAACCATGCTTTTTCCTTCACCCATATAGTCTTAAAACTACGTTTTTCCTTTCACTCGTTTTGTCAAATATAAACAAACTCCCTTATAAATATTACGCCTTAACGAAGTACTACGCCTATCCCATTTTATATTAAATTCATTTATTTTCTACCTTTACTGCGATGTGACATTTACAATCACCGGGTTCTCCAATTCATCTATTAGTCACGTTTTGTTAATACTTCATTTCCTTAACGTGTAATATCATATGTGGGCACTTTCTAAAAGATAAATCACGCGTTTTAACAGTTTAATTTAATCTTGTGATAAATTTTATTTAAATATGGACAATTCTACTCAGCCAAAACCAGTTAAATATTAACCACTTTGGCCAAAAATCAGTCGACCCAAAACCACTCGATGCAATAATAACTCAGTCTTTGAATGAAATCATTTGGGTAGTTTAATCACAGTTTTTTTGAACGTTAGGCCCCAAAAACCCATAGACCAATAGTAGCTCCACCCCAAACAAAACGCAGGAAGTTCACAGGTTGGATCTAAGGCCCAAAACCATGCAGACCCATACTAACTTAGCATCAGTTATCAATTAGAATATTTAATCACAACCAATACTAGCTCCACCCCAAACAAAATGCAGGAAGTTCACAGGTTGGATCTAAGGCCCAAAACCATGCAGACCCATACTAACTTAACAACAGTTATCAATTAGAATATTTAATCACAGATTGTACGTAAGAGCCAAAAAACCCGTAGAAACTTACTAACTCGACCCCAAATAGCACTTGGGTTGTTTAATCACAGGTAAGACATATGGCCCAAAAATATGCAGACGTATACTATCCCGATCCCAAAAATCACCTGAGTTCATAAATGGTTGTAATAACAAAAGTAAATGTTAATATGTATCATGGGAAGGTACACTCTTAATCATGAGAATGTGCCACGCTTTGTAACAGGAAAGTTTTTGCAACTCTTGGCGAATAGAGAATAATAAACAACAAGAATACAATAACGTCAATTTACCTAGAACTGCATATACAAAACAAACTGATTTACCGACTTACAGCCTTTAACAAGAATCAATAATTGATCAACACAAACACAGCTTATATTCGGCTTTATTTTAATATTATTAACATTACAACCAGGCATGAATGTTTTCTATAAATCTGTGACGTTATGTTAAATGTTGATGAGTTATTTCTGTGACGAGTGGTTTTGTGCCGAGCGATTTTCGAGGGAGTGGGTTTTGCATAGAGTTGTTTTTGCTTCGGGTGGTTTTTGACGGAGTGATTTTTGCGAGTAGCCAACAATTCATTTTGCCTGTTTATGGATTCTTTATGAATTTAATGGGATACTTTTTTCAAGTCTAACGGGAGAGTTTTTGCAACACAGCTAAGTTGTAATAATTTAATGAACTAAACAAAAACAGAAAAACTGATGTACATATAGACAATTTTATCTTTATTGCAAGTATATATTTTGAGTTATGTTTAGAAATATATTTAAATCAAGATACATCAAACAAACTGTAAAGATCATTAAATATTGTGTTTTTATTATGTTATATTAAAATATAATTTAATTTATACTAAATTTCAATTAATTAACTCATGAAAAAGGCTGGTTTTCTGGTTGATCAAGTATAAAAAATGATTATTCTTCATTGATATGTCGTTTGTATATATACTACAATTCTTTTTTGATAGCCGACATTTCTATTTCATTGTATGAATGCATACATTAAGATTTATTATTTTTCATCTCAAAAACATTTAGTCAAAAAAACAATTGTTTTGAGAAAGTGCAGCCGTTGGCATATAATGTTTTATTCACATTGTTATTAAGTAAAATTTAACTGAAAGAATAATTATCCAAATGTTAAGAAAGTTGGTATGCAGCACAATTTTGACATGAAAACGGTGGAAGTATCGAATAATTGTTTTGCATTTCTAAGTATAAAAAACTTTTCGACAATATTGAGCATACTAAATTTCTCAATAATTAGAAAATAATTTTTTGAGCTATTTGTGCTCGGAAAAAAATACTATGTATAAATATCAAATTTACTAGAGGAAAACATCCCCTTTCTTCGGAAAAAATATCCAAAAATACCAAGTTCTTTTTATATACATGCTAGTTCCTAATGAAACAGATTCTGCAATCGATGCAGATGGGAATTGATAGGAGGAATAGAAAACTGTAATTTTTATCACTGCCTCCTCCCTTCAAGAAAAAAACTAAAAAATATAAACTTGATATAGCTTTAAAGAATTTGATACAATCAATGTAAACTGATTCAGAAAAAAATAGAAAAACTACAGTTTTTATTGAATCTCTTCTCCAGTTTGGTAAAATCTTTATAAATTGACTTATTATGATTGAACTTATTTTTTCTATTCGAATTTTTTATTTATCAAAGAAAATAAACTGCAATATTTATTGACTAAACCCCTCCTCCCGTCTTTAGAAAATCCTCATAAATATCAACACGGTTTTTTGAAATCGAAATGAAAAAATGACAATTACAAGAAAGTGAGTGAAGTCAACAGTTCATTGTTCGCAGAAAATATTATCAATAAAAATCGTTAATTTTGAGAATTTTGTGAATTGAAATTTTTAAATTAAAGTATTCAATATAATAAATGGTTCTCGAACCAATCAACCGATTTTTACGTTCTTGGCGGCGATCGACGCGGTTTTTAGAGCTTTAATAAATATTCTATTTCATCAAAAACGACCCGAAAAGAAATGTCGAAGTTATGTAAAAAAAAACACTTTTATCAACCGATTTTAACCGACGTGGTTTATCAAGGTTAAGATTTGATTAGTTTTTGGAGTTGATCGATACAGCCGTTTAAAAGTTATTCCAAAAAAACCACTTTTGAAAAATTTTTTTTTCGTAGTTTATTTGAGATTTCTTTGAATCTACTGGTCCGAATTGGTTCAAATTTTCAGGAAATCTAAGTTTCGTGAATCTTTTTGAAACGCCACTTGTTGAAATCGGTCAAGCCGTTTAAAAGTTATAAGCGGGTCACATACTTATATACATACACACACACATACATACAGACGGGGTGACACCCTCACAGAAACCGTCAAAATAGTTTTCTAGGACTTTAAAACGTCAAGATCTGATCAAACCATGATTTTTGCAAAACGTGGTAAAACCAGTAACTTCCCGATTTCCGAAAATTTTTAATTTTCTTAGCGGGAAGTTAAAAAAATGTATATATATTCATGAATTTTGAGAACATTTTAGTATGGTAGCTAGGCATCAATTCCAATATGACTAAAACAACTTCGGCTAAATCAATCAAATAGAACCGTAGTAGCAGACACGATTTTTTATTAAAATTTTTTTATTTTATTACCATAATGTTTCCTCTATTGACAAAGCATTTGTGTTTTTATACTTTTATTACTTCCTTAAAAATGTTATTAACGAAATATGATATGATATAACACTATGAATTTGAGGATTTGATCTGAAAAAAAACGAAATATTTTATATTGAAATTAGTTATGAAAAATATTAACTATTTTATATTTATAAACATAAATTTTGTTTTATTATTTAAACCTGCAGAAGGACCATAAATTGAATAATATTATGTAATAGTAGGTTTATAAAAGAATACATAAAAATAGAATATAAATTATTTAATTTACTAAAATGTGAAAAATTGAGTATTAAATAAATAGACAAGGCAATTTTGAATTGCACTTGATGGCGTTATTAAAATTTAAAATTTTAGTTTATTTCAATAATACAAATAAAATTTCATTAGATTTTAATAACATATCATATAAAACATTTATTTATAAAATTTTGCGCAGAATTGATTATTTCAAGGTTTCTTGTATTTAAATTTCAATAAAATTATGAAAAAGTAAATAATTAAAATATCATTTCAATGGGTACGGTTATGAATAAATATAAATTACATCAGTTGATTTAAAAAATCTAAGCGAGAACTAATGAACACATTTTTTTTACATATTTGGGTAGGTATTCGTTTACACTTTTTTTTTCTAATTATGTGATAATTGCAGTCAAATTATATAAATTTAAATTTAATATTTGTTTAGAACATAATGTTGTTTTTCAGGAAAAAAAAAACCTTTTTTACTGTCTGATAGAAAAATATTGCTTGCATACCCAAAAACCGAAATAAAATAAGTGGTCTAACTTACTTAATAACTTACCATTGAGATGGATAAAAAAACAATATTCTTTTTTTTATAATTACGAATATGGGTTTATTTTGTCTTTTTTTTTACTTTTATTAACCCTCACAAGAAACTTTGACTCAAAATTGCTCGATGAAATATATAGGACAAAGTATAAGACAATTTGTTACTAGATTCAAAGAGCACATTTGGACGAACCGATAAATCACGTGTAGCTGCTCATGTCAATGATAACAATCATAAAATCGACAAATCAAATTTAAAATCTTAAAATCGGGATCGAATACCTACAACCGAACTAGATGCATATGAAAGCATCTACATTCAAAAATATGACAAAGAGACCTTGAAACATAAAAATATGTCAAAATTCGGATTGCATAAAATAAGAAGCACTATTAGAATAACTTCCAATGGAGGAAATAAAAATTGTTTAATTTCATAATTCTTTTTTAGTTTGAGACTTTTTAATAGACAAAAACCACGTGATCGATGCTGATTGGTTGACGTAGCAATTTCATAGCAGAAAACTTATGTTTTACTAGAAATCGCGCATACACGAACGAACAAGTGTGCAAACCGTCACCAAATTAGCGACGGAAATTTTTTTGAATAACTGAAAATTTCCTCTAAATAAATAATATCTGCTTGTCCGCCTGTTTGGTCATTTGTTTGGTGAGAAACATTATCTCTTCTTCATTTAAAAAATGACTTCGAGTTGTTGAATATAAAAAATTGGATAATGATTGATGAATCCATTGGTGATGTGAATCTATGAAAGGAGGAACAAACTTAGTCATTTACCAACAAGCTGAGTAGATTGAAGCATATCGCGGAAAAATTGGGGACATTTTTTTACCGAAATTAAAAAAAAAAAAAGAGTGTGGGTACAGAGTACACGAGTCAAAATGAATTTTCTTTTTAAATCCAAATTTAAAATTTGTCAGACTTGAGAATTAATACCAATAGATTGATGTTGACTGTTGATTGATGAGACTAAGAGAAATGTAAAGATCAATACTTTAGACCTTTATGTGTCCATATTTAATTTTGTATCCGTAGTTATATTAAAATAAAAAAAGTTTGTATTAATAAATAAAAAGTAAAAAGCCGGTCAAAAATTAAACTTTAGTTAAAATCAATCACATTATTTAATTTACTTGTTTATCTACGAAAGTAAATCTCGTGACAACCTTTTTTATATCATATAAATTGTATAATTAACGTTATAAATTAATATTAAAAGTTTATTATTTTCTTTTAAGGACATTTAAATAAAAGCTTGTTTTAAAAAGGCTGTTAATTTATTTTTTCTTTTTTAGTTTTTGCTGGACTATAAAATCATAAATGTATGTTATAAAGCGTTTCATAACATTTAGTTATAATTGAAAATATCTACTTCAAAATTGAGTTTCAAGTTTTAGACGTCCGCCATAATGGATTATTAGAGTCACATTTCAGCTCAATCGGTTGAAGATATCTGCTTCAAAATTGTTCAAAACCATACTAATTATGGGAAAATGTGGTGTAATTAGGATGATAGTGTACAAATCAAAAAGTTATAATTTCATTGAGAAAGAATTGTAATTAATACGATTGTGATTTAAGGTATCGAATTATAGAGTTTGGATGAGTGCGACAAAAAGTGAATTGCGTACTATCATCCAAATATGTTAATCCGCTACTGAATAAACATATTTTCATTCAACTGTAAGAATTATTCAAAGTTATTCAGCTTTTAAATGTGGCACAACTGAGACATTTAAGAAGTATCTAAGTTGTGGGCTCCCGTGGCCATTATTTTCTTCTATCTCTAAAAACCCATCCAATATAAAAAATCTAACATCATACTTTTGCGCAAATAATTTTTACATTAATTGCTGTTCGCAAATAACGTAATGATTATATTTATCAAGCAGTTAGTTATTGATCTGGCTTCTAAAGACCATATTCCAGTGTTTTTTGTTTGTATTCACGGATTGCCCTTTGTAAAATATAATAAATACGAATAATCTTGTATAAATAATAGAAAAAAAGTAAATAATATTGCTGGAATTCCATTTTAAGCCTCTAGTCATCCAAATAATGTTTAAAACATGGGGGAAAAAACGGAAAAGTTTCAAAGAAGGAACAGTCGCTTCACGTAATTCGACAACATAAGATAAAGAATAGTAATGTAATTGAATGGCATTGATAGCTTTGCTTAAAATCATTTAAAAATCAAATAAATTGTCTATTTTATTATTAGAAAACCAACTCATGTCTACTATTTAAACAATATTAGCTTAATATCCATCATAAAACATTGTTACTCATTAAAAGATAATTAACTTTTTACAGTTTTTAATCCCAAAACTAACAAATGAACACGTTTTAACAACGTAACATATTAATCTCTCCCTCGAAAAAAAAGACGTAATTTTCCAAAAATATTTTTTCTGTAATTTTTGTTAAGTGATAGATAAAGTTTTAACGATAATATTTTATGTTTCACCTATTAAACTAAAGCCATATAGTTAAAATAATCGGGAATATCATTTCACACAACAATTTGAACACTTCATATGTATATAAAGAAACTTTAAATTTTATTTGAATGACAGTTTTGTGAACAAACAGTTGAAAGAATTATAATAATTTTACCAAACTGTATGATGTTATTTAGGTGATCTATAACAATTATTTTGGATTGTTTTTGGCATTTACTTTCATATATGTAGATATAAAATAGTACGGGAGATTTTATAAGTACCTAATTGAAAACAATTAGATTTTAAACATGCAGAGAGACAGATTTATCCTGAGACACATGAAAAATGCCTCTCCATTATCTAAATTCTGCATAATATGTTGAAAGATTCCGTATATCGGAAAGTAAGTTCTGTTCGAACATCATTTTAGTGTAATAACACGACTAAATGTACAAATTCGAAATATTTGGAAAACTCGAAATCTGCGAAATAAACATCTGTTGAATAATTAGACCTTTCACTTATTTTTCTATTATTCATGTTGCCAATTTTAGCTATAAGTGAGAATTTTTCCTGAATCGGTTCATATGTTTTATATTTTTTTGCAATTGCCTTCCCTCCTACTGATATACAAAATATTCACTAGTTTTCCTCAATACTATGAACTCGCGGAAATCCACTAAGCGTTTTTCAAAGTGATATCGGACTATCAAATTTGTCCGATTATAGAGAGCTGCTAAAGACTCTTATAGTCCCATACTTTTTTAAAATGAGTTTCATATAATTCAACAAATCCGCATGTCATGGCCCCGAATAAAAAGTTACAACTTGTTCGACTATAAATTAACGAACCTTTGTTGTACTTAAGTACACATATAATAAGCATGCTGGATAACAAAAAGGCGCTGGACTAAAGTCCAGATAACTGCGACTCTCTTATCTTATCGACTTGCTTATTTCCGTCTGCTTTTTTAGTTTTGTCTAAAATATTGATCATTTCAACCTAACTTTGATCAAACCAAAAACTTTCAGAATTTACAAATTATAAAAATATTACTTATTGTCAATTTGGTCGTTGATGGATAACATTAGTAGTTAAAACAAACCAAAACGATTTAATAAATCATAAAAGCAGAAAGTATATCATTGCTGAAATATACAGATGTATAGATTTATGGTTCTGAAGGACGCACAAGCCACTTTGCATTTGGGTACTAAATAGATATGTTTGAAGCACGAAATTAAAATCTTTTATCGCTACTGTGGTATAACAAGACGCATAGACAAATAATCGCCTAAAGTAAATTATTTCAATATTTACAGTATATTCCTTGAAAGATTGATAGAATTGAAAATATTACATATCTACCAGAAATCGAGACAAGGATTGTTCAATTGACAGTCGGAAGTGTTACCAACTACACCACAGATAGTTAACTACGGATCTTTTTATGTCATTTCCCTTCTTTTATGTTTTACCTACGGAATCTTTCAATTATATAGTAAAATTACAAAATTCGCTTGTGTTCTTAATGTAAAAATAATAATTGACATACAATCAAGACACGTGTTTATGCATAAGTCACGCTTTACATACAAACATACTAAATGGTAGAAAATAACACATAAAAAGATCAGTTGTACGTTGCATATAACTAAACACCAAGCATCTTTGGTGTAGTTCGTAGCACTTCCTACTAGCAATTGGAAGATAATAGGATTGATTCCCAGCAAATATTTAATATTTTCTTTTTATGGTTCAATTAAATAGCATAATAGACATTCTATCTATGGAGGTCTAAAAGTCAATTCTACTTTTTGAAAACGTATATAATGTGTTAATACAACAAAATTTGTAAAAAATATCTAAGACGTGGAATCTGACATTCGTACACAAAAATGGAACAACAATGAAAATTTAATTCCAATTTGTTAAGATTTTTCTAAAATGTTCAATTTTTTCTAAAGTAAGTGATACGAATTTGGGGCATGAATGTTATTTGAAGTTTTTCGACAAACGTATTAAACTTAAAAACAGTAATCATTTTTTTTCTTTTGTAAACGATGAACCATCCAAAAGTTTTAGCCGTTTCTTTCAATAATTAAACATACATATTATCATAATATATACAATTTTTTTACATATGTTTTACACATGTTCCCAGTCATTCACACTAAATTTACAACAGCAAACACACTTAAGAAGTTCATTTTTCATAAATTACTATGTTTTTTTTTTCGTTTAAGGTTATGTTTATGCACCTAAAAATATAAATTTATGTGCGTAAATGTATTCTATGTTGAATAGGCATAATAATTTTAAACGAATAGCAAATTGGCTAGGGCAATCATCTAATATTATAAATGCGGAGGTAAGTTTGTTTTTTTGTTTGTTTGTTACGCTATCACATCTTAAGTACTCATTCGATTATCATGAAAAATTGCATACACGTTTGAGGGGTACAAAAAAGGATATAGGGTATCCTTCTCAATTGGGAGACAGGGTTTATGCATTTTATAGTGATAAATTCCGAAGCGGCTCGATCGATTTCAATAAAACTTCACATACATGTAGAGGAGAAGATCGGTAGTTGAAATTGCCATAGGGTTCAACCACTGCCGTTGCTCTCAATCGTACAAATAGAAAACAGTTTAAATTTTTTAGACAAAAAAGCAGAGCACATTGGACTTAGCCAACTATTTCCCACACCGACAATCAAAATTGGGACAACGAGATGAGGCCAAACTTTGTATTGAAATATTTTACCGGCAAAATGAAATTTTTAGGGTTAATCAACCATCAAAAATAAATCATGAAGTGGTTGAATGCTACGACTTCAAAAAGAATGGTCATATACATATATCATTCGAATTAGTTTTACAACAAACGTAAAGAAAGCACTCAAAAATTTCTTTATTTCATTTCCATTTTCGCAAACAAAACAAAATTAACACTTTCGACTTTAACTGTATCCTTGAATACAATCTGCCAGTAAATAATTTAGTTAAAAAAGCTCGTCCGGGACTGTAAAATTAAAAATGATTTTGATAGATTTTTTAACATTCCAATTTTGATGTTTGGTTTTATTTAATTTCTTTTGAAATAATTTTTCGAAATGTTTACACTTTCAAAATCTAACGGATAATGTTACTTTATCATTTAATATCCCTTGACACAAACAATGGATTGTAAAATTTTATTTAGTGACTTTACATAATTTTAATATTTTCCAAGATAAAAAAAAAGAGATTAGTGATTGCAAAAACTTTTTTATAACACGGCCGTGTTATAGACTCAGCATTCTCCGAACACCGCTATCGGATGGAAAGATGTAAGTTTCAAAACGTGTTTTGTATCGTTCGAGATTGAAAGCTACTGTGAATATCTTTGAAATAGTGTTATCGTGCGTTATAACATTTGCAGGAATTATGACTTCATTTTATTTCGCTGTGAATTGAATTGATCATATGACTAGTAAAACAAATATTTTACTAAAAATATTATGACTACAAATATGTGTGCTGTATTAATTAATATTATTATAGTAATTAGTTAAATATACAAAATATTACAAATAATCCATCATTTTAATTGCTTTGGCTGGATTTAATAACTTTATTTATTGCTGTTTATGATGATTCTCCTCATCAATATGCGTGTAATTATGGAAATATTATTCCATTTAGATTCTCTTTATTTAAATACAAGAAAATTTAAAATATAAAAGTGTTTTCAATCAGTAAACAAAAATGTTTTAATTCCTAAATTTTTTTATTAATTTTGATATGATGAAGTTACAGAAATGAACTGTGTGTGTGCAGACTATTTACAATTAATTTTTGAAGTTAAATTAGTCTAAAAGTTGGTAGACAATAATTTTGAATAGACCAAAAAATGTTTTGAAGGACCGAAACAAAAAAACTTTTGCGCATAACACTCATTTCTTTAAGTAAACAAAATTTTATTAATAAAAGATAACTAACTTGACTTGTTTGGACACTTTGAGTCTCCTATTACTTGTACGAGCTATTCTTAACACTTTCTTTTAAAATACAATAAATACTTTTTGGATAAAAAATAAATGGATTTCCGATAAAAAATAAGTAAATTTTTTGATCCAACTGAATCTGTGCTCTAAATCTCTCGCTATTATAATGGCACTGTGAACACTGTTAACTCTTTTACAATACTCTTAACAAACTCGTGGCTGAATAAAAATGTGTTGTGTTTTTCGTGGAAAATATGAAAACAATACATTGAGTTATAAATAAATAATAGACAGATGTGATAAACAATGTGATAAATGGCAACAGGAAAAGAATTAATGTCAAACTGTGCTTAAGGATGCCTCTATTTGATGTTTTTCACAAACCCGTAGCTTGACAGAAGTTTTGTGAGCTATGCTTCATGCAATATTTAAAACTTTTATTGTAATGATGTAAAAAAGGTGTAGGCGCAGGGAAATCCGTTGATAAATTGGCTATAAACTCATAAGTAGGAAAACCATAGCAAGTGGTCTGCGAGAAAAAAAATAGTGGTTCTTTGACCTAGCATAAAGTATAAAAGAAAAATGTAAGATTAATAGAGCTAATAAAACTATTTACTGGCAAAGATCTATGAATATTTAAAGAAATTAAAAAAAAATTATCTATAGGTACAAAATCAATAACTTATTTTCATTGAAGAGGAAATTCACCAAAATATACGTTAAATTTACTATTAAACCTCTATTGAACTATTTTCAAAAGAAACGATTAACCCTCTAAAATTGTCTTTTTGTTAAACGAACAGATGGAATTTGCTTGTAGATCCTTTAAGTATGAAATAGGTTATTGCGTCCAGTGTATTGAATAAATAGGTAAGTTCCCATACTAGTTTTTAATTTTTATATTTAATTCAGGGCATTCTTCATTACTTTATTTCATTTTGGTATTACCAGTATCCCGTAGAGCGCTTATTTTGTTTCTTATTTTATTTATATGCGAAGTTAATTAGTTATCAATTGTTATTTTGACTCTTTATACAATGTAAAATACTTTGATGATCGCCATAAAATAGCCATTAAATTTAAAAAACAAGCGAATTCACTTTATTAGGGTGATAGTACTAACTTTGAGATCAGTGTAATTCAATATAATATTTAGAACAGCCGAAGTTTTAAATTTCTTTCACGTTCCTGTCAAATATCAATTTAATAAATTAAACAAAAATAGGTTCACGTATGTAATTCGCGTATTTGAAAGTTATTTATAGGATTTTTTTTCGTAATAACTGATATAAAACCATTAGTTTTGTAGACTGTAGACCTCACTCAGAAATAAACTAAAAACTGTATCTTTGTCGATTGTGTAGAAGAAATTGGTATTTTTCTAAAACGTAATGGTAATTTAATAAATTAAAGATTTTCTATTTACGTTACTCATGTCATTTCATTTTACGAATACAAAAAAAAACCTAACATGAAAAAAATGAATTGAATTTTGAAGATCTTCCTAAACATTGGTGCATTTTCTCCTAAATGTGTACAATTAATTTCGTGAATATGCTAAACGTCTTTACCAAAATTCATCAAAATTTTACAACACGGTCGAAAGTAATACTGGAACAAACATACATTCCTTGATATATAAATAGATCTAGAGAAACGTAATGTAAAATCTAGAGAAGTTACTAGGAGTTTCTAGAAGAAAGAAATAAGTAAAAGACCTCTTTATTTACATATTTAAAAAATTTTGGAGAAAGGACAGAATTTGGCATCGTTCACGTAGACCTTCAGTTTTTTGATTCGATATTCCTAAGACGATTTACATTCCATTATTATAGATACTACGATTTACACAAAATTATCCACCAATTAAAATTCTTGTATTTATGTATAGATTCTTATTAATATTACCAAAGAGAACTAAATTTTTCGAATAAATTTCGGTTTCTTCCCCAATTTCCTAGTGACTGCAGTGTCTGTATAAACCGTCACTAAATCAGAGACTAGAAACAATTTTTATAAACACATTTTTTGATATAGGAAATTGAGGGTTAAAAATCAAAATTTATACAGGTATTTATTGTTCTTGTTCTTTCTTCATTGGTGTAAAAATGCGGGCATAATATAAAAGTTTTTCAAATTGCAACTTCTGGGATTTGTAGAACCCAAACGTTAAACGTGACATCTTTGTAATGTATTAAGTTTAGCTCATTTACTTATTTAAAAATGTATAATACTCAGTACAGTGTTGGAAAGATCGAATATATAAAATTTTATATTATGTTGTCCTAAGCGTATCGACTATAAACAAAAGAACAATTCGAAAATAGTTTTTAATATTCATTTGTTTTATTCTAAAAAACATTTTCTATCTGCAGTTTTTTTTAAATTTTATTATATCATTTTTAAGTCTTTGACTTCAACAAATAATAAATAAATATAAAATAAGCACAATATTATCTTAATTTAAAATAGAAATACTAACATTTTATTAAAATGGTCGTCGACTACGATTACTACTACACTACTACTGTATGCATGCATAGAAGCACTCTTCTAATACTAGTTCGTTCTATAAATTCTATTTTCTATATGTATTGTCTATTGTCGTAATAATAAGGTTTATTGTTTTGTCTTGTTGAAATGGTATTTTAAGACACACAATTGTTGTTCACAGTGTTTTAACACTAATAAATTATCCATAAATTCTCTATCTAAAAGTATTATGTATCATCTTCATCTCGACTGACTTGTGTTTTGTTGTCATTTTATTTTATTATTTTATTATAGTGAAATAAAAACGGTGGATTTTTAAAAATAGACAACTCATTTTTTAATTCAAATTATTTTATGCTCGTTTGTTAAAATGAAAAAAAAAAGTGAAAAATAAATAAGATTTTAGAGAAAAATAAATAAAACAAACTTCAAACATCGACAGTGATCAACAGAAAGAAATTGATACATCTTAAAGAAGTCCATGCCGTCAACATGTAAGAAATAAATAAAATAAAATGCAAGTAATATTATTCAGTTTATTCTTTGGCTTGGTATTTCCAAGGTACCAACTTGGAAAATTGTTTATGAACTTTTTAAAATAAGTCGAATGTCACATGTTTCTAACTTGCAATATGACTTGTAAACAACGTGTCTTAAGAGGAATTATTCACAATTCCTTAGAAGCTTCGAAGCATACGCCTTTATCTAAAATCTTTCAATTTTCGTACACAGATAACTCAAAAATATTTATTTAAATGATTTGAAATTTTTGTATGCACAATATTGACATGCAAACTAAGGGCCTATCGAAGGGTTTATCTCGAAGAAACATTTCTAAATATACAATCAAATTTTATTTTTTAGCTTTCAAAGTTTTCGAGAAAAATTTTTCGACAAGCCCTCCGTTTTCATTATATTATTATACCAAATTTCATAATATTTGGACAAGTATTTTGTTAGTTATTTCTGTGCGAAAATTGAAATGTAATATACAAAGTATATTACATGTTGTTGATGTCAGCAGCTTGTTAGAAGGACACTTCTTGCATAAAGGAATGTGCTTGTATCAAGTGGATAATCCCTCTTAAGGCTTTTCTAAGGACATGTGTAGTAAAAATGGTTTTGCTTTAAATTAGTTTTGCAGGATTAGATATTGTTGGGACAAGAAATGTCAAGAAATGACAAGACATTGTCTGTTGTCTTTCCTGTTTCTATTTGTTCTAATTTTATGTAACCCAGACGAAAAAGTTATTTATTAATAAATTATAAAAAGTGCAAATTAATGTATTTATCACGTTTTTAAACAATTTATATTAAACGCTAGAGAAAAGGGGCACCAGTATCAAGCATATACTTGCACTGTGTCTCCTTTTATGGATTTAGACTAAAATATCTATCAATTCTATAGCAGTTAGTCAAGAATGATTAGGATTATTGTGAAGTGGTATTTGTTCTTAAAATTTGATTTGTCCAACTCTAACAAATAACGTCTAGTATAAAATGAATTATATATTTTCATACTTTTAATCGGCATTCTAAAACCAATCTTTAACTACCCAAATTTTTATCTAAAATGCGAATTATCAGCCTAAAGCACCATGACCAGATATCGAAAAACATGAAATGAAATAACTACTATTTTGGTGGAAGAGTCGAGTACATTCAAATGTAAGTTACGCATATGGGTTTAGTGAATTAATCTGCGCTCCCACCAATATAAGTTCAATTATAAAATGTTTCTTGTGCTATGGCAAGTATTCTTCGCTATGAAATTGACCAAGGGCGGATAAAATGTATTTGTTTCCTTTAATAAAAAGAATAATAAAATACAAAATAAAAATACTAGTAAATCACCTCCTCTTACGAAGTATGTTAAAACTGCTAAAAGTATTATAAACGTTTCAAGAAAAAAACATTAACATATGTGTTATTTTTTTTCATACTTTTTACAGTATATTTGACTTAAGTCAACACAGTAAAGTATGCAGCGTATCGTTGACAGGTTACAAATATCAATTACATTTTAGTATATAAAAAACATTTGTCACGCCGAAGCTGCGTAAACTAAGCTAAATTAACTTTACTAAGCTAAATACTTCATTAATATACATCGACTTATTCAAAAACGTAACAAGTACTTAAAGGTAAAAATTTGTTTCTAATGCAGATTTCTTCGAGAGTCATATATAATTTTTTTTTAGAATTAAGCTTCATGTATTTTATGCATAAATATTTAAGTACCTTTAGAAGATACTTTTACAGAATTACATTATTGGTACCAATAACTCATTTACATAGAAATGGAAATTCACTAACAAAAAATTAGACGAAGAATGAATTGTGGCATCTGCTACGAGTATCAATTATTTCAGTTTTGGAGTAATTTCATTTGGTAGGTTCGATAAATTAGAGATTAATATAGATCTTAGGGTAAATTAGGATCATTCAATATCATTGAATTACCTCTTTCTGGATACGTAGCTCTTTCCTTTAAAGGTGGTCATCGTGTAACAATTATTTCAATGGACATATAAGAAATCACTTTTATAAGATGGAGGAGCATTGAGCTATTGACATCCGTAATATTTATTCTTATGGGCACTGTGCATAAAATTGTTTTCATTCGTTGCTATGGTTTGATTGTGAATGATGTGTGATACTGTGAATGATTTAACATAGAAAATTTCTTAAAATTTATTAATAAATTTAAATGAATTCTTCTTACAATTTTCAACGAGTAACTACAATTAAGTGCCATTTTTTTGTAATTATTCAATAATTTTTTTTTTTTTATATTTTATAATTAATAACATACAAAATTGCACAACTAATTATATTTTCTAGAGTTTGTTACAAATTTTATATACTCATGGCGCATCTATCAATTACGAACTGCCTTCCATATACTATGCACGGTGTGAATAGTACTTGAAAAGGCACAAATAGGCCAAATAGTCATACCGTTAGGATAAATGCAATCTTAGGTCATAACACAAGACCTTAACTTTAACGATAAAATAGTATATTCAACTTACTAATAATAAACAATTATTATTTCATAAATTATGGTTGGTATTTTATATTTATGTTTATTATTTTTGATTAAAATTAATGATAATTTACAATCATAGTAATTATTACATTCCCATCAAATTATTAATTAACATGACCTACATTAATGTACTTTCACTTATAATGTCTAAATGAATCTCCTGTTCTTTTTTTCTCATAGTCCTCATCATCGGTTGTGTATTTAAATTTTCTGAATCCTTTTGAACTAGAGTCGGAATTAACCAATCTCTAGAGCCGCTCCGGATTTCAGCTGATTGAGTACACCGTTTTCATGTCTACTTACACTACATCATGCGAACAACGGTGGAAACAACCGTGTGACCCAAGTAAATTGCGTACATTTCTGTCATTCATCTTAGATATCTAATATAGTTTTATGCTTCTATCTTTAAAAACTATGAAAACAAATTTCCTTAAAAACGATTGTTATAAAAAATAACGCAACCAAGAGTTATAACTCTGTCAAAGACATGAACGAGATTATGATGCATTATATTTTGTGGTTTTAGTGATTCTGTGAAAAAGCTTGTAATGCTTTTTAAAGGTATTTTAGGGAAATTTTAGATTGGATGGCTAGTTTTTGAGATTTATTCAAAATATTGACCACTAGATCGAATTTCAGGTGATATCTCAAAAACTACGCATCCAATTGTTAAATGGATATTATTTTTGCAATCTAAAAGTCAAGCTTTGAACATATGAACATAATTTTATCGAAGTTGGAGGGGAACAATTTTCTCGATTTTCTTGTAATTTTCGTAAGGAAATATTCGAAACAATAAAGAATAATGATTTGTCATGTTTATAAAGTTGTTTTTCAAAAAGAACTTCCATTTAACAATTAGAAGAGTAGTTTTTGTGATTACGTTAGAAATCCAATTCGATTTTGAGATATAGTCTGAATTTTCTATACCTTAATTACCGTAGAAACTTTGCTTAAGTCAATGAATGCACTAAACTACACACGACAAATGGAATTTTTAAGGAATCTCCAAACTGCATTAAAAGAAGTTTTAAAGTGCATTCAAAAAGTTACTTCATCATTTCCCCTAATAGAACGCAAATCAGAAATTTCCTTATATTGTCCATAAAACATCCCGAAAGCCGCAAAACAGTTTGCTTCCAACGTATAACTTCTACAATTTTTCAGAGATTACTTACATTCAACGACCCGGCCTGTCGATTATTATAGGGTTTTGGATTATCGTAAAAAATGACCTAGGAAAATTCTGAAAACTGTCATGAATCAATTAACCGAAATATAATTGCCTAAGACAATGGAAGACAAGGAAAAGTAAAATTGCACAATTTACAAAAATTTTCCAAGAACGCTTAAGAAAAAAATGTGCATCGCTACTTGGATTCAATGATTTCTTCAAATCAAATTAAATATTTTTACAAATTCACCTTATTTTGAGTCTGATGAGATAGAATTTTGTAATTGGTTTTTAATGCAATATCATGATATAATATAATATTACTGTGGCGTTGTAAAACTTAACTTTCGTTTTATTTTCCTTACGCGCCCACTATATTTTAATACACTCTTTTTAATTTTAAATAAAATTATTAAGCTGTTCTTTACACTTATGTATTTTTGAACCTATATTATTTTTGGCAATATATTAGATTTTACAAATAATATGGCAGTTTAAAATTTATGGTTGCAGTTTTAAATTTACATGTGCAAATAACAGTTCAAACACTAAATAAATTAAAAAATGTGATGCCTATTTTCTGGATATTATCATTTCTCAATCAACGCACATACTTTGGTCAAAATCTAAACTATCTTAATTTATTTGTGTTTTTGAGAAATATTTCGAACTTTATTAGAAATAAAGTTATAAGTTTTATTCAGTGGTTAAGGATAATTGAAGAACATAAATCGATTCAAGCTGCTGACGTATCCTGGGGACAGAAATGGATCATCAATATTTTGCTTTAAAAGAAAACGCAAGTTTTCAATACAAACTCAAGGTATCAAAAGTGACCAAAGACTTCCTAAACAACTATTATAGCTCAAAATACTAATGGAAAAGAAGATTCTTTCACCAAGATAATTTTAAAATGTCCCGTCGTAAGGTTATAATTATAATGTTATCTCTCTTCTTTTTCATTTATATTTTAAACTGAATAAATAGTTGTTTCAAAAGTGCCTATCCACTTTTAATACATGTACGTATTTTTCTTAAAATTATCTGATTAATTATCAGTCGTACGAAGTTAATTAAACAAGAAAATTCAATTTGATTGTGCGGAATTAGTGCCTTTTCAAATCTCTTTGCATACTTATATATTGCATATATAATTATAATCTTAAAATTTTTTTAAATTTGTTTCATACGCTTCCCCCAAATTTTGATACATTCGCTTTTTTATAATAAAAGCTTGTTTAAAAAATTTAATTTTTTACTTAAATGCTTGAAAATTTTATCATAACGACCTAAAACCTATATAACGACCTGTCCTAAAATATCTCACATAAGTATGGAATAAAACGTTGTCTTTTTCTTTCTGCCATATTGAAAGGTTTTTATCTCTAATATTATCATATTGTTAAAGTCTGGCGCTTATTCCAACACATATGGCACAACAACATAAAGCGACAAACTGTGTCTCGGGCAATGTGCCACGCGTTTGTCGCATCTCGCCGTCGCGCTGCTAAGCGTCGTGTCGTCAATTTGCGCTGACCCATTCATTTGTGTATGTTACAAAAAATTGCGCTGTGCCACACGCACAAGGTCTTAATTTTTCGTCTCCCAAAAACCTGAATATTTACTTTGTGATGGTGATATAATAATGAAATGCATTATTAATTAAGCTTTGAGTAATCTACAGTCGAAATTAAGCTGTCTGATGATTACACAAATACACTGGCTTTGTGCCATTTTCTTCTAAAGAAAACTGATTTTCCACAAATTGATCTACTCCTTAACAATAAAACACCATCAATGATTTTCACTACCACACTAACATGCAACTTACGATTTGGAGAGGGAGAAGTAAAACATATTTAGGGGTAAAATAATATAATATATGGAAGGGATGATTTCTTGTCTATGCATACATATAGACTAACAATAAATACACATACGTTTTTATACATTTATCTCTTTTTAACCAATGTGTTTTGAACAAAAGGTAAAATATAATATATTATACAGAAATAAGTATATACATATATATATATTTTATATAACCATTCAAAAACATTTCTCTCTCATAGTTCTGACAATCGTCGGTTGTTCGGTCGGTTATATAGCAAAAACGAATCAGAGAGAGAATGATGATTATTATTATGGTTGTACGTTGATGTTCCTCGTTCAGAATCTTACCGGGTTTCTAGGTGTTTAAAACACACACAAATATACAATTCACATACACTCAAGTGAACACGAGTGTATGATTGCTGGCACACACCGATTATCATTAAATTCATGTGCCTATAATACACAACAGAAAACATTTAATCTTTATTCACAAATTAACGAACATTTTTCAAAAAATCTTTAAAAAAAAAAAAAAATTTAAGAAAAAATAAACTTAACCTTATTTTTAAGAAGTGTCAAAAATATTTTTATTTATCTTTTGTTTTATTTTAATTTTAAATGTGCTTTTTGTAAGTGTTGTGTGAAAACAATTGAAGAACGACATACATTTTATATACAACAGTGCTTTTAAACAAATACAAGTTTTAAGAATATTTTTGGATAGAAAAAAAATAAACTAAAAAAAGCTCTCAACCAGTGTTTTGTAAATGTTTTTTTTTTTTTTTTGTTATAAAATCAATACAACTTTCATATAGTAGTCATGACGTCTCTAAATAGTCATGATTATTTACAATTTTCCTTTTACAATATTTTTGTAATATCCATCCAAATGATTTCCACAAAATGAATATCCAAATAAAATAAATTTTGTGTGTTGTTGTGTGTCAATATTTTTTCTTTGATATTTTTTGTTTGTTTTTATTTTTAATTTTTTTTTTTTTTTTTGGTTAAGAAACTATGTGATTTTGTTGTCTGTTAATAAAAAATGGATTTTAAATAAAATGTAAGTAACAATGGTATTTTAGGATAAAATATCTTGTCTCGTAAATCTTTTTTTTTTCTTTTATCTAATCTCATTAAATATTCATAGTTTTTAATTTTTATTGTTTGAAGTATTTTCATGTAACTCATACAAATGAGTTAATGTCTCTTTTTTTTTGAATTGAGTGTGTATGTGATTTGAATATTGAATTATTTATTATATGCCGATAATTTTTCAAAGTGAAGAGGAGCTTTATTATTTTTTAATCAGTATGCTTTTTATGATAGAGAATGTGTGTGTGTGAGTGTTTTTTTAAATATGGTTTCTGGCATTATGATTTGCTCGACACGCGTATCGCTTGGGTATAGTTCTATATATTATATTACAGTTGTATATGTATCTGGTGTAAGTGGTATGGGTATAAAACCCAGAATTATCGATCGTGTTACCGGCATAACTGATGGGCTACCAACCACTGGCTGCATGTCTGCTCCGTTTACACTATGTCTCTTGTCTATGTGCTCACTTAACAATATATTTATACATCATTCTATATGTTTCTACTGAACCCAAAGTGGCAATAGGGAATCTTTTTTATGTAATGTTTTCAAAAATTTGAAATTTGTTTTTTTTTTTTCATATTGTTTTTTATATTATGTTATTGTGTTAGAGGCTTAATTGAATGAAATTGTTATTTTGGCTCTACTCTTACTTGTAAACAAATGGTTAAATTAGCAAAAAATAATGCTCTTAAAATTTGCAAAGAATTTCGATTTTTAAATGGAAATTTCCAGGGAATTTCTTAATTAGTATTATTTTGGAAAACAGGCTAGAGTGCTAGGAAGACACGTAATTGAATATTCTTTATTGATTTCGGAATTTTGATAATTTGAATAAATTGAAGTATTTTGGAAAATTGAGTTTAAGAATTTTATTTCTTCGTACATTGTTTATTTGGCAAAATTGTTACAATTTGAAAATATTTTGTTTCCAGTAAGTTTTAAATTCAAGACTTTGTCAAAGGGTATTTCCATTATACTCTTTTTGAAATTTTGTGCTTTTTTAAAAATAAATATTGGTACGCCACACAGAAAATTTGATTTTTTACTTGTTTTGAAACATTTAAATATTAATTTTTTGTTTTGAATATGTAAAGGATTCCATCAGTGATGGAAGTTTCAGTGGTATCACAATTATGTTTCCAATGAACGATAAACGAAATAAAGGATTATTTTTATTGTAACTAACCCATATGTATTTTTGTAAAAAAACAGTAGGATTATGTATTTAAACCAAAAACTTGTGTACAAATAAAATTGTGTCAATTTCTAGTCGTAAATGTGTTTATATAAGCTTCCTAAAATAATTAATATGTCGATGATCTCGCATAAAATACAATAAATGTAGTTTAATAGGTACAACTAAGTGTTTTTATTATGTATCGATTTTCAGGATTGTATTTTATAGGATAATAATATTAACATCATTTATAATACGCGAATATTAGATTTCAAATATATAAACTCAAATTCAGATTCTTGGTTTGTACTACAATTGGAGGCGGCATGGCATAAATAAGAATATATTGCATTTCTTCGAAATTAATTGTTTTGCTTTAAATAAACTTACGGATTATATTTTGTCTGAAAGGTATCCAAATGAGTGCTGTTTTTGATTTAGCTGAACGACTATAAAAACCCTGAAAATGATTCCACAGAGGATTTCAACTTTGAATTAAATCAATAAATTATCGAATAAAGCTCAATAAATTATGCTGCTATTAAATCAATAAATTGTCCAATAAAGCTATATCAATTCGATAATGATATAAGATTTTATCTTCCCCCTTCCATACGATATGATTTTTATGGCATTTTTGAACTTTTTAGTTACTACAAAAACTTTGAAAACATTTACTCAAATCATTTTTTCCTCAAAATATTTATTTAGAGATTTTGGTTTTGCTTCTTGGAATCTATACATTTTGAGATGAATTTTAGGGTATACAACTATTTTTGCGCTCAAGAATGATTTTGATCGTTTGTTAACCGGCTTAATATTATTCAATTTTGTCAAAAAGGATTAATAGACTAGACATTTTTATCTGTAAATTTGCAACCTCCATTCCGGATTTGAAGAAAATTTCTAGAAACTATAAATGTGTATGATAATCAGAAATTTTTGAAGTACACATTATGTAGTTTTTTCCAAGGAGAATACCATTTGCTCATTCATTGTATAAATGAGAAAACCAGAAGAATTTTCACTTTGGTGTATGCTGAAATCTCTTGGTCTAATCCAAGTTTAAGCATATAAGCAAGTTAATGAAAAAGAACTAGAAAATTGAAAAAATTTCTAAATTTTATCCAGCAAGAATTAAAATAGAAATTATTTTGATTAACCATAGTCCATTCTAATAAAAATAGTTATTAGCTACAATTAATAAATATTAAACTTTTTGTTCTCTCCATAATATTAGACAAAGAAATAGGTATTTTTCTGGAACTAAATTTATGTAGAATATATCAAAATTTCCTAATATCCAGATTAATTCTGGATTTGAGGAAATTTGATGCATTTGAATGGAACCAAGTTTAAAATATAAACCGAGAGTATATTTTTGGAATTTTTTTCAACAATTCTTCCAAGTAAGACGCTTTTTTATTACCGGGCTTGATAAATTTTTAATTGTGCCATCATCTTAAAATCGAAAGAATATTTAAATTTTCTATTAGTTAATTAAGAAAAATCAAAAACTTTATATCAAACACTCTACGAAACAAAGTTTTCATACGAACGTTCAAAATTTAAAAATTGGTTTTTTTTTTTAATATTTTTTCTAACAAAGAGTCAGAAAATATGATTCAGACATCTGATTTTGACTACTTTCATAAAAACCCATTTTATGGACGTTAAGCTTATTGCATAAAACTTTATTCTTATATACCAATATAACTTTATTTCAATCAGTAAAAAGTTAACATCTTGAGTACTAATTATAGAATTTTTATCATATTTTATACATTTGATGATAGTTTGGTACTCAGGATTTAAGGATGACTCAAAATTTTAATGCTAAAATTTAAAAAAAATATACAAAAAATCACTCCCTGCAAGTCTATTCTTTTTTAGACTTGTTACGTCATTCCGTTTTTAAAATTAAATAGACTGCTAATAATAGACACGGAATTTCTTTGTGATATATGAATATGTTTACTTAAAAAACTAAACGTCCGGAACGTATTCAGTTAATTCTAATATGGTTAAAATTCCCATTTTAATCCCTCGAAAAGTTTATTTTCAAACAAAATTCAAACCATTGATGTAAAACTATATCATGTGTGTACATACAAAATTTCATCAAAATCGAACGGTTCACTAGATAACGGCATTTCAGCTGTGAACATCTCCACTATTTTTTACAATCAATAGACCGACAAATGGAAATTAAAGTTTTACAAGGCAGTTCTATAACGTCGATGCATGAAATCGGAGATAAGCTAATTGTTATTATTACCAACAGGAAGATAACACTTGCGATATCGATTAATTTACCTCGGAAGTAAAACAAGTTATAAAAAAAAAATGCAAATAAATAAATACAAAGCAAAGCTATGGAAAAAATAGGTTAATCCTATTTAAACCGCGTTATACGAACGATATCCCTTACACGAAACACATAGACGACATTTTTAATGGTTATTTTACACCTAAAAGTACAAATTTTAGCATAATTATGATAATATAATAACTTTAAAATAGGATTAATTTAAACAATATTCTTTATAACACATTATTATTACCTATCCTCTTGTTACGGATATTCTCCTCCGAAATGTGTAACAAAATTTATATATATATAGAACTAAAATAATACTGTGTATTGTGTGCGACTCTATGTGAAAAACCTTGTTCCAGGTATCCCTTTAAATATAGATATATACTATATGAAATAACAACATTAAACAGAGATAGAATATCATTTATATATTACTAAATGCCTTATGGCGTTTACCATTAAATTCATAATCTTGAATTTTCCACCAGTAGACCAGGGTAGAAGCCTTTAATAATTTGGAAACCATTGGAAACGGAAGATAATATAACAAAAATAAAAGGAAAAATAATTTACGCAGGATCTGAAAACAACTTTAGTATTATTCTTTTTTCACATAAACTCAAAATTTGTTTAATGTATTTACATTTACAAAAAATTAAGGTGTTTTTTCGATATTTATTCAAAATAAGATGAAAAAAAAAACAACTTTAAATCAAAAAAATTACAGTGTATTTGGTAATAACAGGAAAAGGTAAGTATTTATTACCTACAACTTTGCCATCTACCTTTTTTTCCATACGACTTGTAGTTTGGCCGGATATCGAGATAAACCGTGTGTTACCCTTAGAAACTCACCCCGTTACACTTCCCGACCTCAGATCGTCCGTAAATTATTTTTACTTTCATGTTTGTTATATTTTACTATAATTTTTTTTGATTTCAAAAATTATCGACCCTGGTCTAATAAATAAATATATATGACTATATGGTTTACGACAACGAGAGGGACTACCTTCTCAGTAATTAGGGCTCTCATTTTCATGTATCACAGTGTGTATAATTATAGTATTTTATATTTCACTTGATAATGGTGTTATTATGAGCTATGTTTAAATGAGTCCCGTCAATATTTTATCATATAGGTAGTTTGCATGAAATCATGTGGCAAACTGAGGGAAAAAATGAATGAGGCTCACTCATACAAGGATTGAAAGTGAAACTTCATATACAATTGATTTTAACAACATACACTTCTTTGAAATTCTCTATAAAATCATTTATTGTATACTAGCAGCACGGTCTAGCTTCGCACGAGCTCCAGTTTAAATGAAGACGTAAAATAAAACTTAACGTAAATAATTAAAAATAAATGATAGTTTACACACATAATGGAAAATAATACTCAAAAACAAACTTTGATGAAAAAAGATGTTTCACTTTTAAAAATGATTTTGATAACATAATGTTAATAAACTTGCTGTTAAAATTTTCTGATTATTTTATGTAAATATCAAAACAATTTTTTTTTTGTGGCTATGGCAGGCTTGCCCACATACATAATGTGCAATAAGTATGTCCAATATGGTTTCTAACATAGGAAAGAGATCTACCGATGTCGATAATGATACTACCCTTTAATATTTTATATACAGTCAACTCCAAGAAAAAATGCACCTACATGAATGTTTCTTGTTTATTTAAAAATTTAAAATACACCCACTCCCCTCCCCTATTACTTCTACTTATACAACCCCTGTTGTCGATAGATAGGCATACGTAGCACATACCGAAAACTACGATTTCAAACCGATATTTTTGCTGATTTCGATAAAAAGCGTGGTAACTAAATATTAATATTTTATTCTTGGAGTTATATATCAATCATTCTCAAAAATTCCTCTTTCCATCGTTCCAAACAGAAGAAAAATCCGCTCACAACCGTTCGAGATTAGCAAGGGCATATAGACGGTCAGAGTATTTAATATTCCTTTAGAAGAAAATTTATTTTCCAGAACATGCTGCGGAAAAAGTTATATACTTTTTCCACATTTGTGAAATCAAGGATGCAAAACGACTCAAATATTCTTTTTGTTTCATTTAATTTAAATACTTCCAATAAAATCATTATTGTAGATTTTGTTATATTTAAATTACAACATAACTTTAAACTAACCAGTGCATTTAATCTTAAACTCGATTTTCCCAAGAAAGCGACTGATTTACTTTTTTTTAACAAACCATATTGTATTAAGCTTTTAATTAAACGCATGTAACAAACAATTTTAAAGTTTTAAACAAAAACGGATAGGATTGTATATTTTCTTAATTCAGTGTAGATGGGACCTTAGATGTTAATATTTGAGCCGGTGGTTGTTATTTAACGGTACAATACCCTCAATCCAGACGTGCGTGCTACAGCCATCATTATGTGGCAGGTGTTTTTTTTTTTTTACTTCAAATTATCAAAATTATTAGTACATCTTATTTTAATCTTTACATTGTATTGTCCTGTCTTAATATATTAAGAATTATTAAATGAATAGATTGCTTGTTTGTGGTATCCAAATAAAATATACCTGAAAGGATTGACGGCTGTGCATATAGCTGTCATTGATTCATTGGCTTACAATTTATACGTATAGTTTTGTAAAACAATCAAAATCTTTTTGATGTTTATCAAAGCTTTGTAATAATTAAAGGTGATTTGTGCAAGAGAAAAAAGTTTAAAAGATAACTGGTATTTTATACTGATTTTAAGATAAATCAAATTAGGAAAACATAATTAAATATTCCTCTTCAAAATTTCAAAGCATAACGAAATTTCTGCCTGGTATGCGACGCACGTGATTTCTGCGACGATAAAATGCCTCATTTCTTTTGGCTATCCAATAAATTTACGTATATGGAGAAAGGAAAACTTCTTACATATCCAAAATAAAAGTAACGAAAATTGTTTTGTTTTTCACGTACAGCTGAGATTTATCTGTTTTTTTGGGCCTTATTTAATATCGTAAATATCGCCATATTAATAATATTGTAAATAATGAATATTTATTCGAAAATATTGCGAGAAATAAAAAATAAAAAATTCAGAAACAAAGAATTTGCTAACAAAAATTTTTTTTAGTATTCTTTCAAGAAGCACAATTAATTGTGTATTTTTTTTATTTAATTATATTTTAATTATAGCTTGGTAATAAATCATTTCTTTCTTGAAAGAAGAAATGTTTTCGTTTCAGTATTCAGAATTCGACAATATTCGTTTTTGTCTTAAATCAATGTATGATTAATTTTGAAAATGTTTTAAAGTTTGATCAAAATGTCTTGAGGGCTGTAGACAATCTTAGGAAACAAAAAGTAGAAAGTTTTTCTTTCACTTCATCGAAATGATTTTTATTTTATTTATTTACTTTTTATACCCAACGTATGCAGAAAGAATATATGAGGATTAATTAAATTTATACTAGAAAATGCTAGAAAATATTCATTATAAAATAATTTTGATATTTTGTTCATAGAATTAATTAACCAACCCCTGTTTTTTGCCTGTTCGTCCGTTATCATGATAACTCAAAAACGTAAATAGATAGCAAGTACAAATTTAAATTCAGCCGATCATTTAATCCATAGGAGATTGTGGCTGAAATTCAGCATATTATCACATAATTATTGGCACCTTGCATCAAAATGTTTTCATTCGTTTCTATGGTTACGAAATACTACTTCAATCAAATGAAATATAAGTCCATGAATGGTATATGATTAAACATAAGAATGTCTGAAAATTTATTAACATATTTAAATGTATAATTATTTATATTTGCAATTAAAAATAATTACTATTGAAATTATTCTTTCAATTTTCAATCCAAAAACTACAGTTAAAAGTCTTTTATTGTAACTATTCAATAATTTTTGTTTCACATTTGCTATAAAATTTACTTGCAAACAATTGAACAAATAATTATATTTTCTAGAATGTGAATGTTTTATTGCAAATTTTTTAATCGATTAAGAAGTCCCTTTCACGTACTATAAACGATTCAAATATTCTTATGTATATTATTTAACATAATATTGATACTTAACCGTATGTCGGATATTTAAACAATTAACACTTGCAGTTATTACCATCACAAATTTTTTTCTAGTTAATGTTGTTAGTGAATTCTTATAATTGAATTGTTAATCCAAGCCAAACTATGTGATTTCTTATAAATGTGTTTCTTTGTGTGTTCTTTTATGGTATACTAAATATGCCTGTCGAAAAATTCATTTTCTTGTTGTAATAATAAATCATTACAAGACATAATTTAATTAACTGTTTGTTTCGTTTGTATTCTTTTTTTGATTTATCCACAACTTAAACAATCATCATATATTCTTTATTCATGAAACATAAAAAAAAAAACGTTTCTATATATCTTATATTAAAGTAACGTTATGAATTAAAAAGAAGTGGTATAATATAGAAAAGAATAATTAAGTATGTCATAATTTAAAACTTCCCAATTGCATTTAATATGCGTCATGAAATGTAACTAGCGGCTTCGTTCGCTCCAAGTTTGATTTCGATTCAGTTTTAATTTAAATCCTTAAGTTTAGTTGATGACAAATCAGCAAACAATTGGACGAGCAAGTTATGTAGAAATGTGATCAAGTTACACAGAAAAGATGGTGGGCAAATTTCAAATAATAATGGCGCTAATGGTATAAATATAATAAGAAATAATATAAATAAACACAATAGGAACTAATTTTGTTATTTATATCAATAAAAAATGATAAATTATTATTTTTTTCTGTATTATTTCTTATTCAAGTGTAATAAATTTCAAAATGACATTTATGTAATCAACGTCCCAGCAAATCTCAAGAACACACCTATGTTGATTTTTAGACAATTCAACTCGATTCACACTCGAAAAGGTTGTTTTTAAAAAAAACACAAAAAACGAGATTAACTTCTTTGCAGCAAAATCTTGTGATTCTCTTTTATATAATTCTTTCATAAATATTTTGAAACCTTGTTCCAACCATTTATTTGGAATTTTTAATAGTCCTGTCTTTTCGGGCACTTATGTCGTAATATAATTATCTGTGTGCCAAATTCCAATCCAGTTTGTTTTGCAGTTTGAGCTATGCGTTGATAGATTAGTCAGCTAATCTTCCACTCAGTCGAGGTTTTGTTTATACATACAAATTTAATTTAATTGGAATCTGGTGTTGTAAAGGATTTGAAACAGTCACAGAATTTATCAGCCTGAGATCGTTAATTAACAATTCGTATGATTTGTTTCATGAAATACAAAGACCAATTCCTTATAAGCCTTTGTACGTGTTGAAGCATCTTTTAAGATTCTATTTCTTATCCAGAAAGATTTGCTATTGGTCGACTGGACGCTTTTGAAACTTGGAATTTGACTATGAGGGAAGATGATATTTTGGATACTTTTCAAAATGCCAGATACAGACCTTTATATAAAAATAAGCCGCCTGAATTGGGTGAAGCATATAATTCGTATGAATAACGGTAAAATGTTGAATGAAACATCAACCTGGCCGTTAAACAGCCTTAAAAACAGAAGATCTAGGCTCGAGAAGATGGAGGTGGAGGAGGACTATTTTTTTCTCAAAACTAGTTTTATGAAAAGCTTCATTGCTGGGAAAATTGCCGAGAATCGACTAGTTCAGTAGGCTTTGGCCCACCCAAAGCCCAGCCACTCAAAAAATGATTATGGAAATTTTCATTTGGCCAGTCTTAACAATTTTTTGGATTCAGATTATAAATCTGAATTTGTAAAGAATTAAAACCTATATACACTTATAGTTGTTTTGACCTCATTCCAAACTATAATCAGAATTTCCTGAATGTAGTATCATCTAATGTTTCTATCAAATTTCATCAAAATCAGACAACGCGTTTAAAAATTAAATATGTATATTCGACTACGTATTCTATCATTTTGATAAATTTCATTATAATTTACTTATTTTTCTTTATATTACAAAACCAAATATTTAAACTCACAAACTTTGACATCTTTACATATAATAAATATATTAGTAGGATATTGCTTAGATATATACATAATTATTTAATTCGCTTTAATTCGGTTTAATAAAATTATTTTCAAAATTAGGTGCAATATTTTTCAAAGTTAAAATGATTAGTGTTATCCCATATGTCACTCATATACTGAATTAAAATAATTAATATCCCACATTTGATTTGATGACGTTCAAGTAGTGTGTTACTACTACTACTACTAATAACAATATGAATGTATGAATATCACTCACTCACATCATCGTATAAATAATAAAGTTTTAAAGTACTTAATTCGTGTATAATCAAGTTATTAACTCTTAATAATAGCTCAATAAGTTTTAATTGACAATAATAATAGTCATAATAATAATAATAATATTTGTTCAGTTCAGTTCAGTTCACAGACATACATATATCATAATCAAAAACTTTACGATATTTAATAATGTAAGTTTTCTATTGGGTGATTCATTTTGATTGTGTTTTACTTATTCAATGACCCTTTATATTTCGTTATTTTATTTTGTAAATTATAAGAGATATTAATAGTCTGATAGATTTCACACAGAATTACAATGAAAGGTATTATTAACTTATACAGTAGGTTTTTCACTGTCACTTTTCATAGGGGAAATCCATATTAAAATACAACTGTATAGAATGAATACACACATAAACCAAAAAAAATTTACATTGATAACCAATACTATAATATTATTATTTTTATTAGCATTTATTAATATATTTCAAATTATTTCTTCTATATCATCAGAAGTGCATTTTTTGAAAAAAATTTTGATTACTTTTAAGATTTATAAAAACAAAGTTTTTATGTTTATGTTTATATTTTTATTATACTTTGTATTTTTATTCTCGACATACATAATATGTCGGAGTATATTAATTTTAACTTAAAGTTTGTAACGCTAGGATACATTGACCGCACAAACAAAATTTTGGTATAGGTGTTCATTGAAAAACCTAATTAGTTCATTTCCGACAGTCCGTCTGTCATCACGATAACTCAAAAACAAAAAGAGGTAGCGAACGGAAATTAAGGTGAGGTATTCTTAACATAAAAAGTGAGTTTAAGTTCGTGATTGAGCAAAATCGAATAATTGTGTCCAATGGATCCTTGACCCAACTTAAAAACTATAAAAGGTAAAAGAAAAGTTCAAATATTTACAAAAAAAGGCTTATTTTTGTGTTCTTCAAACTTTTAGCTAAAATTTGGCTAATAAACACAATAACAATACAAATTTTTATTATACATGTATACATATATAACTGTATAGACTGGATACTTATAGTATTTTATGAATACTAATTAAAAATAGTGCAAACAATGAAATTCAATTAACTCTGTTAATTCTTATCTTCACTTGTTTTTTATTTAACTTTTGATTTATTAAATCTCATAATGAGAAAATGAAAAATCAATATGCTGAATGACAAGAAAACCCAACTAGTTTTGGCGAAATATTTGGTAAAAATAAGATATACGTGAAATAAAAGGTTTTTAAATACAAGTATTTGTGTGGGTTTGTTTTATAATACTTATATTATATTTTTTCAGTATTGATATTGATATAGATGTTAATCTGTTATAATTTACAGTTAAAGAATTTTATTTTTATTTTATTTTTTATTATTTACTATTGGTGATGTCTAGCACCAGTATTTTTTAATTTAGAATAATTGTAGTCTGAAAATTTCAAATGGGTATATTAATAAAAAAGTAAATATTAAAAATTACAATTCTTAAAATTCTTAGGAAAAATTCAAATGAATACTTATTTTTTTACTATTATTGCTTAACCGATTTTACTAATAATATATGCATGTACTTATAATTATTATAAAACCTGGATATCGACTAATCTGATACGGTGTCTGACCTGCTTTATATACACCGTTTTTGAAAAATCCACAAAAAAATTATTGATATTTGTATACAAATGTTACATAATTGGAACTAAATTTCTATTGATAAATTTTGCTAATTGCTAATTTTAGAAACAAATAACGTCTCCTCGGAGAATCATTACGACTAGCTAATTCATACTGATGATGACTACTTTGTAATCGAAATACTTATTTATAAAATACAAAATAATTTGATCTAGGGAATTGAGGTAAAACATCGAAATTTATTCGAAAATCCCTACAGATCTCTTTAATAATAATTAACTATTATTTAAACAACATCTGAACTGATATTCCAGAAGATATTATAAACAAATAAATAATTATTTATAAAAAAATTAATTGGTATAAATTATTCTTTGTTGACGAATTTTTAATCCGTGCAATATAACATTTTAAATAAAAATATTTTTATTTAATAAAAATATAAACTGGACCCTTTTGCATACACTACATACGTCGCATTCGTACCCAAAAATGAATATTATAATTATTATCCGTTCCTAATCTATTTTTGTAGCACCTTCTGTTTTTAGTGGATGTAAAAATTTATAAAATTTCAAAGTAAAGTTTTCTTACATTTGAAGTAAAATTATTGTATACTTTTTATACTCCACATACATAATATGTCAAAGTATATTAATTTTTATCTAATGTTTATCGTACAAACAAAATTTTTGTATAGGCATACATAGAAACTCCATTAGTTAGTCGATTTAAGACTGTCCGTCCAACCGTTATAATGTTAATTCAAAAACAAAAAAGGTAACGAGTTGAAATTTTGGTTAGGTATTTTAAACATAAAATGTGAGTTTAAGTTCGTGAGTGAGGAACATCGGTCCATTGAGTCCAATGGATCCTTGGCCCAACGATCCTTGGCAACGATAGAAGAAAAGTTCAAATATAAAAAGTTCTCCACAATTTCAGCTCAAATATGGCTAATAAACACATATTATTATTATTAAACATGTATAACTGTATAGACTGAATATTTGTAGTATTTTGTGAATGCTCATTAAAAATCATCGAAACAATGAAATTCATATCATATGTGGAGTATCTAAACAATTAACGCTGTTAGTACCTTCACATATTATGAAAACAATTTATGATCGTTTGTATCTTAAACATATTTGAATATTTTATGAATTCCTGTACTAATAATTTTTTTTTCTACGATCGATATTTCTAATCATTACAACAAACTCAAGAACTAACCACATAATAACAATATAATATATTATATTATATTATATTTATATACACAGAGGGATATAATGTATAACAATAATTGTCTAATTACTATCGATTGTGTATATATACAGGTAATAATCTTATCAAAAACAAATATACTTTAGATACATTAAAGTGTGTACCCTTTTACATAATGTAATACAAAGGTACTCATTATGTAATATAGAAACAATATATAATTATATCCACATCACATTATTAAACATAGAGTTTTTAAAATATTGAGAGTAGTATTTGCTTGATGGCTTTTTTTTTAAATGATAAATTGATGATACTGAGAACATTAATTTCAAACAAAACTATTGATTTTACTCGAAATACTTTGCAACTTTGTTGATTTTAAGTTTTTAACAACAATTAATAATAATAATAATTTTATTAACAACAAAAGACCAATACAACGGTGCTCGTTTCGTCAAATAAACAATAAGTCAAAATAGAAAAAAAAATTAAGATTTATTAAAAATCATTCAGATTATTTGTTAAAAATTCTTTCAAATTATTTTTAAATTTAAAGGCGATTTCAGGGGACCCTTTATAATTTCTTTGATTGTATCTAATATAATTAGGAATTTTCTAATTAAGATGCTTTTTGACACGTCTATAATAAAACTAAATTTTAATGTTATACATTGTATTTTTTTCAATTTTCGTGTATAAATACATAAAAAATAATTATCCCATGTTAATGTAGCTGAAGTTCCAAATATTCGAATGAACAATTTTTAAGTTTTTTTAACTATTGACTAAAAATATTAAAGCTAAGTTATTTGTACATAAAATGGATAAAATAAGTGAAAAATACTAAACTTAAACGATTAGAGCCTAGCATTTCAGCACCTTCACCTATCTGACACACTTGGCGTAAATGAGTAAAAAATAAGATATAAATGGCTTAAAAACAAAAAACAAATGTGAAAAGGAGTTGATTTATTTTATTCTAAAGTCTTGTTTATGAATATACAAATTTTCTTCATCACAAGCCTACGGAAAATTTGTCTAAGATTATCTTAAAAGATATTGTTGTTTTACAAAAACGTGCAATTACTACGAATTCCATTTTCATTTCTATTCTAGGTTTTAGGGCAACGCAAATTTTCATCACAATGCTTCCTATTGGTCTTTTAAATGAGGGAAAAAGAGAGAGATTTCAGAGAATTAAATTATCCGAAGCATACTTGTGGATAACTTTGAAAAATTTTCATTGCGTCATTAAATTTTGTACGCTCAAAATTGCATTATAAACGGACGGCGTATTGAAAAGTTTTTCACGAAGTATTGTCGTGGTAGCATTGTTGTATGGCATTTGCCTATTATTGTCGATTTTTTATGAACACTTCAGATAGGATTTCAGGAGGACGATATAGTTTCATTTCAAAAATTATACCACATTTCGTAAAATAGATGTTATTTTTATAATTTTTGGGTGAAAATTACTATAAAAACGGAGATTTTTTTAATCGAGATCAAGCCTAAAAAATTAATAATTAAAAATAAATAATTAATAATATATCGATGAAAATAATATAATTTGGGGGTCGAGGATGTATTTTTCAAAACATAAAAATATTTACATTTACCGAATGGGTAATCCATTTATGTATATAGAGATATCTATCCTTCATACTTGAGCTTTTTATCGTTAATGTAAATCAATTGATTAGAGTTGACATTAATTGTAATATATGGTCGATAATAATATATACATAAAAAAATAATTCTATAAACTACTTAAATATTTTTTTAAGATATACAGAACTGAATTTAATAAAAATTATCATTAAATTGTTTCTGATGTTTAAAAATATCAAAGTATGTTCAACAAATCTACATGATAATTTTATTACTTCTATATATCTATTTAAATTTTAAAAAATATTAAAGAATAAAATTCAGATGGTGTTTTATTGAAATTTTTTTTTCTTTCCATTTGTGTAATCGAATCTATTTTTTCTATTAAATTGACATATATATTTTATTTAAATGACGTTGTTGCATTTATAGACAGACAAGCGTAGGAGCTAATGTTTTTTAAGATGACATTTATTTTATCTATTCTCTCTACTATATAAATGAAGATAATAATAAAATTATATAAAATTGATTCTATATTCGAATGTTGTCTGATGTCTCCAAAAGTCATCATATCAGAGAGTCTTTTTGTTACATTTAAAAATAATAATCATATTTTAACAAGTGAAGATAACAACTAACGGTGTTAATTGTTTAGATATAATACTTACATATGGTTGAATATCAATGTTTTAACTATTTATAATAATTCTCATTCATAAAATACTCTGAATATCCTGTTATTGTTAAACACATATATAATAATATGCATTGTAATTATATATGTTCTTTAGCTAAATTTGGCCGAACATTGTGGCGAATCCAAGCATTGTACAAAAAGATATTTCAAATAGAAATTGTTTGTTTGGTAGATGCAAACATTTTTTATTTAAAAATTTTTCTTCTATCTTTTATAGTTTAAGAGCTGGGTCATGATTCCATCAGACCCAAGACCCAATGATTTTTCTTATTCACGAACTTGATTTTACTTTTTGGATCTAAAATACTCCATCAAAATTTCAACTCCTTATCTTTATTCGTACGGACGGACAAACGGAAATGAACTAATTAGTTGATTCTGTGAAAACCTACACCAAAACTTTGTTTGCGCGGTCAATATTTTCTAGCGTTACAAGCTTTAGACTAAAATTAATATACTCTGATATATTGTTTATATGTCGAGTATAAAATAGTAAAGTAATCACATATTTTTTTGATAAATAACCAATGAATGTCGATGTTTTATTTTTTATGGTGGTAAAATAAATGACTGAAATAAATGGAAATTTTTATTACTATAATAACATTGGTAAATTTGATAAGTGATTTTCATTAAAAACAAGCAAGTAAAGATAACTAACAGAGTTCATTATTTAGATACTCGACATATGATTGAATTTCATTGTTTGGGCTATTTTTGTTTAGCATTCATAAAATACTATAAATATCCAGTCTATACAGTTATATATGTATAAATATATAATAATAATATGTATTATTACATATATATGTGTTTATTAGCCAAATTTGAGTTAAAATTGTGGACCACTCATTCATTTTATGAAAAAATGTTTCCAACAAAATTTGTTTGTTTCAAAAAAACAAACATTTTTTGTATTTGATTTTATCTTTTATAGTTTAAAAATTGGCTGAAGGATCCATTGAACCCAATCGACCGAATTTACTCAGTCACAAACTGTTTATGTTTGTTTTTGGTTTATTGCGATTACGCACCTATACCAAAAATTTGTTTGTGCGGTCAATATTAGGTAACGTTACAAACTTTAGACTAAAATTAATATACTCTAACATATTGTGTATGCCGAGTATAAAAAGATATTCTAAGAGTAGAAGAAGATGAATAATCCGATGCACTTAGAATCTAGTTAAATAAATATTTTTGTCCTACTTTTCTAATTATATAAGTAAGCAATGTAGTTTCGTTTCTTTATCACTTTTTTCAATATGGCACCCACTCAACTATTCCGTTTGTTTTCTATATTATAGTTTTTATACCAGCTTTAATATTTATCGAACTCCCCATTCTATCGTATAAACAAAGTAATTATATATCAGTTTATACATAATAATATGATAGCGTGTTATTGAGAACATTATGCATGCTTACCATTTTTTTGTTGTTGTTGTTTTATCAAATTTTCTAAATAGAATTATTGACAATTAATTTTAATTTGAACAACTTCACATCATAAATATGTACTAATTTGAGTACTTTATGATCTTACTGCCTTTTTTTTTTGGTTGGTTACGATTGCATGATAAAATTACATTTAGAAAACTCAAATATATCTTTATATACATAAGCATATGACCATGTTAGGGTATTTCCTAGTTAAACAGTAATAATTTTGAAACCAGTGATGCGTAAATATTATTTACTACCTTGTTGTCTAACAAAATTAATCTAGTAAATGCAATTATATTATATACTGTTTTTATTTCAGTTCCATGATTCTTATTCCACTCAAAGATTGAGAATTATATCTTGAAAGACAGTTGTTATCTAACTTTTAGGTATATTTTGCATGATAGAGCATTGAAATAGTTGTCAGAATTTTTAATAGAAATAAATGCTTTTCGAATTTAAAAAAAAATGTTTTACTAAGACTTTTATAATATGTAACTGTTTCTTACCTAATCGGGGCAGAAATTTAATTTGATGTGGGATTTAATTCTGATTACCCAAAAAGATTTTATATAATAAAATAACAATTAAAACAATTAAATTTTAATTTTTTTGTTTAAATCGCATGAATGAAAATTAAAAATTTCGAAATATCCTGCTTTTAACTTTATTGAAATCCTTGATAATTGGTTCGTAACTCAGATTAGTTGCTATATCTGCTTGGATAGATAAATTGTCAAAGTTTGATTGTATGACGAATAAATCTCTAATCTCGCGTGAGTCCCTCGGATGACAATGCCGTACCGAAGTTAGTGTTCCTGGTCGACCACATCTAACGTCGCCTATATTTGTAACTATTGTATACACAGCAACACAATATAACCGCCACACTAAAAGCGCATAATAATATCCTCACTATGTACTCTGGCTTGGGGGTATAGGACAATACGAGATGAAATTTGTAGAAATTTCATATCTGAACCTTATCGTGTCACAAAGTATTTAGAAAATTACTAATATAAATAATAGGAACATAGTAACTATATTGTAGTTTAAACGAGAATCTTAAATTTTGTCCGGGTATTTTTGAAGTTAAACTTCTTTAGTATCGTTGTGATTTCAAACTCGATAAAATGAAAAACCTGCAGTAAAAGAGACAATCATATACATCTATAGGGAAATAAACCCTACGGTTATCCTACTCAAAATTCTTAATTTGTCTCCATATCTAGTTTAACTTCTATCGCGTGTGAACTGCAGGCATAATTTTTTTTAATGAAAATCGCCTTCCTTACTTAACAAAAATATCCTGAAATAAAAATCGGTAAAAACTCGTGTCCGTAGTGTGAAACTTTGTTGTTTTCTATAACTTAAAAGGTTTATTTTATTATAATAGTTATTTTATATACAAGACTGTTATGTACCATATTATTCCACCCTTGCCTCAAAAGTATTTTAATGATAGTTTTCGTTTCATCAAAGAAAAAAATCTTACTTCCAGAAGGGTTACTAAATATTTATGAATGAATACTTGAAAATAAGTGGCCATTTACATTTCCTTAAAATAAATCAGGTATAATTACGAAATCATAAATGCGTTGTTTTTATTCATTTTAAAAATAAGGGTAAAACCAGGAAGAACATTCTTGTCACATGTTTGTTCTAATCTTTCTATATTTTTTTGTACATTTTTTGTGTGTGTATTTATTAAACAAAAAAAAGTTATAAAGTAGTATGTGGCTTTTATGTTTTTATTTTACAAAATTGAGATGCAAATACTAGTTTGATTTTTTCAAATGAGCCAAAATTGGTTCAACAAGATCAAAAAATTGGTTAACAAAATTTGGAATGTGGTGGCGTCGAGTAATATCGTTATAAAGTGGGACAACATTACTCCTAAATGTAATGAAAAGTCACAGGAAGTATCCAGAAAATGTAAGAGAAGGGACTTTAACCCAAAAATACTTCAAAACAACAATTTACGAGGAATCGACATAAAAAATGAGACCTCTTCAATATAATCTGCTGGAATAGTCAAATTTGCTGAAAAAGTCATGAAATAATCAAGAAAAATGGCAAATAATGGAATAGAGAATTTTAAATTTTTTTCTGGATTTTCAAAACATGAATTAAATTTTTTAAATTTTTCTAATAATTATTAATGAGTTCTTAATCTCATAATTATTCAATAATGATTCTCACTCATGAACAAGTCACTGTTCAGGCCTAGAACTGGAAATTTTAACAATGAGGAATAGTAATAATTCATATTTATAAAAAAAGGCCTAGAAAGAGTCAATGTAAAACCTGGGAACGGCAGGGAATTTCATTCTTGAGACATCTTGTCTAATGTACTGTAACGTAATATATTTTAATTTTTTTTTTTTCAATTTTCGCGCACAAACCCCAAAAAATAATTCAAATGTTATGAAATTTGGTATGCACAAGTTTGTAACGAAAATTTTGGCGTGTTAACAAGTTTTTCGTGAAAAAAAAAATTAAAATCATTTTTTTCAGATTTTGAAGTGCTTTTTTGCAAAAAATTCTTTGAATCGTCCTCCGTTTTAATGTCAAGATTGTTTACAACAAATTTGATATATTTGGATTGTTATTTTTTGAGTTATTTGAGCGCGAAAATTGAAAAAATACAATATATATTAGATTACAGTACATTTCAGATAATTTTAAGCTCTAAGTCGAAGCTTCCTCGAGTATGTATCAACACTACTGATCGAGTTGTTTATCCCAAAAATTTATAAAGGGATTTACCGAAAACCCTTATGTATAACGTTTGCCATTACTTTGATTTACTTTTATAAGTCTAATAGTGCTACTCATTGATAAGCAATGGATATAAACACAAATTATTTGAGAGAAGAAATTAGTTCTAAAATTATGAAGAATATAATAATAAAACAATGGGGCACAAACATCCAAATGTTATTAATTTTAGACAGTTTTTATCATTAAAATACACCGGAAATATATTTTTACCAACTGAATTTAACCCCTTGTGAGAAATTATGACTTTTATTTATCATTTTAACCATTTTAACATGCGGTAAAAGATACACTTAAACTATTTTATGTTTTAAATGTATTTTTCATCCCAAAAACATCCCAAACGACACATAAAATTCAATGACATTTCGACTAATATAGTATTACTAAATTGTCATTTTTAACACCAACTGAACAGACCACAAACAGACTAACAACACATGTATGATTTTATTCGGTGTAGTCGTCACTTTGTTTGTTGACCAAAAGTGGTGTTCTATTTAAGTATATTTTATTGGTTTTATTATTAAAATTATTTTCAAACTTGAATCCAGTTTTAATTTTCAACAACATCAACTATCGATATTTAAGCGGTCGGTGTCCATTAGCTAGCTGGTTACAAATAAATTTAGTAAAATAACTTAGTTTCGAATATGCTCCAAGATGTCAATATTTGGCTTTCTACTGTAGCTGAGTATTTTTATTTGAATTTATACGTATTTTATATAATTTACATCTGAAATTGTCACATCTGCAGACATCTGCCAGGAAAATTTTGGTTTAAAAACTTATTACAATTTAAAAATTACGCATGTATCTATGCAATTTAGGTGCAAAGATTACTCGAAAAATACTTATCCAATAGTAATGAAATTTGATAGACACAATCTTGATATGAAAACAAGTGGCATATCGAAGAGTTTTTAGCAAAAATACATTTCTAGATATAAAATCATTTTTTTTTTTTACTTAAAAAAAAATGTTTATTTTTATTACATAATTTAAAACTGAATAACTTCTCATCAGAATCGGCTGTTCCAGTTTTTGTTAAGGATCATAAAATTAAAAATCAAGAACAAAAAATATGTATAATCAAACAAATTATTGTTTTTTACTTCTCATTGGGAATTTCTTCGTGTGGACCGTCCGAGTCGCACCCTGGCCCACTTGTTTAATATTATTTGTTCTCAAGAAGCAGATTTATGTAATTTACGAAAGTCCATTTAGAAAAAACCTAAAAAAAAACATTAATAATAATAATAAACTATATTTCATGCAAACATTCGTTAATTACTTTCGATCTGCTACTGGGCTATACTAACTTTTGAATCACTGATGCGTAAACGTTAATCGTAATAACAGGGTAAAATGGTATGTAAATGCAACGAACAACCCCCGATTAAAACAAATTCATGTGATGTGGTTTTTTCGTAGTTACATTATTTTATTTTATAATAACTTAATTATGTTTAACGTTATATATAATATTAATATTTAGTCTTCTTTTTAAACCCCAAAAAATAATTAGGAAAATAATATTTATGTACATTGTAATAACTGTGTGTCCATGTAAATCTATCGACTGACTTTATTAACTAAATATTTGTTAATTAATTCATGTATATGTTTAAGAATTATAGCTAATGTCTGCTTTATTATATTAATATTACGCCACCCAATGTTGATATTAATTTTGAAATTTATAGGTCAATAATATTTAACAACGAATGTTTAAGTGAATTGGTGAATTTTTTTTCCACAATTTTAATAAAACTTTGTTTATAAGGTTATTTTCATAAAAATTACATTCACGTAACGATTGTATGTGTAGTTTTTGAGATATTTCTCAAGTTGTATTCTTATACCGATTTCAAGTGATACCTCTGTAACTAGAAATCCAATTATTAAATAAGTTATTTTTACTTTACTCAAGCATCAATCACTCTAGAAATCTGAAAAAACAGACGGATTTTATAGTTATTTATAGAATTATAAAAAAATTCGTAAACTTTAAGAATAATCAGAAGTTTATGTACCATTTTGACAAAATTCATTACTTAAACGTAATGAATAATGATTTATTCACAAAGTCTATTCCAAAAACACATTTCACTAATTTGTGTGATATGGTTTATTTTCTCTTCTCAGGAGAAAATAACGAAGAAAATTTAAGGGGGTATATTACGGGAGATGAGTTCTCCGTAAAAAACTTTATATCCTCTCAAGATCACTGACCAAGAGCACTACATACGATACGAAAACAGGATTTAATTTTTATAGAAATATCAAGTACGAGACCTGACTCATTCTGAATTTACGATAGTAAGCAAGGGACACTGATATTACCAATGAGAAAAATACTTTTTCACATCTCCTTAAGTCCTGTTAATTATTTAAAAATCCTTACTCGAATATTCTAATTACGTATGGGTAACGCTTATGTCAAACACATATTTTTCTATTAATGAATGGTTTTCGTGAATCCATTGTTTGTAAACAAAAGTTTCACGATAACATTTGTATTCTACAATTTGATTGGTTATTTGAATATTATTATATACATTTACAAATAATAGTTCAATATTAATTATAGTATGCAATACGATACAGGACATATTAAATATTTATAATATAATAGATTAAAACAAAAAAATGGATCGATAAAACAAGCCTCAATGTGATCACGCAGGGAATGCGTAATCCGTGGACTAACAAAAATGATTCAACATTAAATTCCACAATAATGTGAAACTATAAAACTTTAAAATTGAATGCAATTGATTCAATAACAACGAAAGTTATGCACTAGCAAAGATTATTTTCTTTTCTACCTGTTTTCTGAAAACGATGCTAAACATGTAATTTATATGAAGATACTTAACAGTTGACGTCATTCGTGGCTATTTCCTTCTTTGTTTAATCACGAATTTTGAATGCCTATATTTTTAAAGATTTAAAAATTATAACTTCCGATCCTCGTTCGTACTATACGGCCGCTTAATTGAAGTAATAAAACAATTAAGTCCGATACTCTATTCTGGAAAATAAAACTAGAATTTAATCATTTAAATTTGTACTTTTGTTAATAAAATAATATAAACTGTTAAGATGTTTCTATTCTTGTAAAATGGCTTCATTCTAAAAAAAAAATTATTTTTCGTTTAACATATTTGAAAAATGTGAAGTCAAAATTTAATTAATGAAAACATTCTGAAAGAACATTAATAAAGTGTGCCACCCAGTGTTGGTTTTTAATTGGTTGAATGCATTAATCGTATGGTTTCTGTGTGTGTTATAATTATAATGTGCGGTCAATGGAAAATAGATTTTATAATTAGATATCATTTAAATATTTAACGTACAATATTTTTTTTTGTCCCCTTACTTTATGTTTACTAAGAAATTTAAATTGTTAATAAAATAGGGTAACGCCCTTCAAGTATTATTAAGTATTGTTTTGATAAAAACACGGTAATTTTCTTAACAGATTAAAGCTAAAAATTATATGATTTACTTTATAAATTCAAGAAAGCCCGTTGATTCAATCACTGTATACATAGGGAGCTCTTTAGTAATGGAACGACTCAACGAATTTTAAGCAATCTATTTTTTTTTTTTTAATTTTTCAAACGCTTTAAAAATTACACATCAAATGATTTTTTAAATTCTCAATCAACTCAAAAACCAAAAATACACTGCCAATATTGGTCAAAAAACTTCCTGGTGATGTACGAATATGCTCACTAAAATAGCTATACATCCGGTACGTCTTCAACGAGTTGTTATTTGGATATGAGATAAAAAAATGTACATATAAAATTTCAAAATTGGATGATTAGTTTCCGAGTTATCGTCAGTGAAAAGTTTCGAGGGAAATCCCCGGTACAATAATTGATCGATAAGATGTTTCCAAAATAAAACCATCCGGAACATCTCCAATACGGTTTACCATAAACTTAAATTCTCGTTCATTAGTTTTGGTGAGATATGCTCGTTCGTCTGAATGCTACAACGGCTATGAAACAAAAATTTCGCAGGAAGTTCGAAAATTTAAGAATTGTTGTGATTTGAAACTGGATCTAACAGAAATGCGCTACGACAAAGAAATAAACACATAAATGTACAAGATTAAGTCGGCGAGAGAATGAGATACAATACACATTATCATATAGCACGGTCGTACGCATGTCTAGTAGTTTTAAGTTATTTCTGTACAATGTGTGAGCGACCTTGCTATATATTTTATATTCTCGGTCTCCTCTTTGTGCGATGCTTCGTCTCCACTCCCGTCTACTAAACATTGTCCATATATATACATTAAAATAGTAAATAATTTTTAAGCATCGTACAAAATAATAAACCTAACATTTATCCTAACATCTCTGATACTCTATACCTATATCAATCTCTTGTAGGCTACTATTCAGAAGTTTCACTTCTGGCGTGTGCGAATTTCAGTTTTTTTTTGTTCTTAAATCGGAGTTAAAAAATTTGTTTTTAAATCAGGAACACAATACTTCCAAACACGGAAATTATAATATGAAAAATACAAAATTAAAGAAACCTATAACGTACAGCTACAATTAAATATATTATTAGATACAATTAAAAATTAATTTCCTCATGAAAGCAGTGTAAGAATAGTACAAATTTAATTTTCAACTTGTTACTGTACTGTTAAAACAGAATAGCCTAAACTATTGACATTAAGAAGAAACGTTTACCTAATTTATGGTATCAATTACGTGAAAAAAATTTTATTTTTGATACTTTTTTTTATTTATCTGTTCATGCTATAACCATAATCCAAAAACATTTATAAAGAATTATTTTTTTTATTTCTTAGACATTCCATTAGACAGGAATTTAGTACTATTATAGTCACATATTTATTTTGAAATTCCAAAATACTATCTAATAGGCTATTAAGTACAATTAAAGAGATTTAAGTGATTTAACGTAAATAAAAATCCTTGATATATATATAATTAAAGTGTTTGATGTTCAATGTTATAAATTTTTAATCGCTGAATATTTATTATAATATCACAATCAGTGAAAACACCAAGTCTTTGTATATTAAATATTAAATTACATTCAATATTATTTTGAACATTTTATTTTTCCTTCTTGAATAAAAACGTATTCTAAGAAATTATTTTTAAAATTCTTAACTGGGTAAAATAAAGGATGAAATAAATACGCCTAGGAATCTTTCGAATATGCCTGTAATCAGTGTTATCATTTTTATTATCATTAATTTATTTATAAAATAGTGATTGACAAGTCTCTTTAAAAATTTATAAAGAGACGATTACCTTTTCAAAAATGATGGATAAAGTTGAATTTTTCCTATGAAACTTACAAAACACACACTGTCAAATCCAATCAAGGAAATAAACTTTTTTCAGAATAAAGACTAAGTGTAGTTTAAGTTCCAATTGATTTAAGGTGTTTAATTTGTACTTATTTGTAGCTATCAAAGAACAGTGTACCTAAATCTGAAATGACCAATGAATATTGATTGACTTTCTATCAACGTCGAATACATATACAATTTAGAAAATTTAATGGATTTCATCAATATTAATATCTTTTCTTAAATTTTCATATTAATTATCACCAAAATTGATTTCAAACATTTTTCAATATTTTAAAAGATATTTTAATATTTTTTTAACACGAAAGTACACAAAAATTTTGATTCAGGATTTAAAAACCTAGAAATACGGTAAATTTCTTTCTTAAAGCAAAATAATCAGTTTCAGGAAGTAATTGAATTCCATTTCATAAGCAGTGTAATATTTATTAATTTATAAGAAGCGATTACAACAACCAAAAAAACTTATATTCGTAATTTAAAAATATCTGAAATATTTCGTAAGGCTGAATATTATTATTATGTACAAATTCTTTAAATTAAATGCTTGATTATTAATTTCCTACAAAATAGATTCAGTTTGGGTACGATAATATTTACTTAATTGTGGAAATAATTAGGGGAAAGAAAACATCGGATCACCTCGAATTGTGTCCTCGGAAAGTGTCTTTTTATTTCTCAGAAACTAATTATTTCTCAGAACCTATGGTTTGGGCAGTTATTGAGTTTCTTTAGTAGTATATCTTATGGAATTACTGAAACTTTCAATCAACGATTACGAAAATTTATTTTAAAAAACAATTTTAAACATCGCCATATTTGAATTTTTTTTTTTTTTAAATTTAGGAGGAAATTTATGAACCATTGCTATTTTGTGTAAACCATTTTGTACGCTGTTTTAACACCTAAAAGTTTTGCATAAAACTATTTTCGATCCAAAATCTAGATCTGAGAAATTCCAAAAAAAATAATTTTGTGAAAAATTTAGTTTTTTATCGAAAAAAGCTTCATAAAAAACCTTTCAAATATGGCGATTTTTCAAATTGCAATCATTAATTGAAAGTTTGAGTAATTTCAAAAAACATGATACTAAATAACCTCAATAAGTGACCAAAATCTGGATTCTGAGAAATACTTAATTTCTGAGAATTGTCTCAATTGTTCATTTATAAAGATATTTTCGGCAAACTCATATTCCTCAATTCGAGATCCGATGTTTATATAGAAATATATATTTTACTTCTGAAGAGTTCTATTCTGATATGAAGTTAATAGTAAAATCAAATATTTTAATTAAATTACTTAATGTGTACCATTGAAATTGCTATCAATTGATAATTTAAAATGCTTGTGCCCTCGAGGTGGTACCATCAAGTGAATTTTTTATAAAGCTTTCTGAAAAAATTTGAAAATCCCAATTCTTATAAATATTTATCTCTGAAATCAATTATTGATAAAAGTATTCAATTATTTACTGAATCAAGAATTGAATTGAACCAGAAATACCACACACAAATAATTTATGAAATTTCATCGAATAAAACATTTAATCCATTGTTGCTTTTTCAACTGGATAGGTCTAATCCTAAAATAATATATTTTTATTCTACAAAAAAAAAAAAAAAATGTTAAATAAGCAAAATGTGGCTTATATTCTTTGGCTATTGTATAAACACCCCCATATGTACCTACCTACGTACCTACGTGGTGCTCATATATACATATTATCCATTCGCAAATGGATAATATGTAAATATTAACAAAATAAATACATATTATATTATAATTTAATATGAATTTAAATTCATTTAATATTAATTTAATATAATATTATTATTATTTAACCAAATTTAATTTAATATTTAAAGCTGTGATATTTTATTATTACATTATATTAAATTCAATATAATATATAGAATTTCATTATTTATCTGCTATCTGACGATGGTGTCCATCTGAAATGTGCGATGTACTTTATGAATGTTTTTCTTTTATTACTTCAATTGAGGCGTCTTCATGAACATGTAACTGAAGTTATTGTTTCAAAATGTTTATAAAAATAAGCAAAATATGGGCATTTAAAAGTTCATGATTAAACAAAAATATAAATACTAATTTATGACGTCACTTGGTAGTATCTCCATTTAAATTACATGTTATACAACTTTTTTAAGAAAAAGGTAGCGAATAATCTTTGATGGCTTATAACTTCTTTGTTTTTGAATCTATTTTAATTTCAATATTTGTTACGGTATTGAGTCTAGTTTTACATTTTTATATACAATATAGCAAATTTAGTTTCAGCCCTGTACCCTATTTATCTCATGGCAATTGATCTACGAATCAAGCGCCACCAGATCGGTGATTAACTTTTGGATTAACTATGCCCACCTATGTTTATTAATGTTCTTTTAACGGGTTTCATAAACAGTGGCTTTATAGTGAATTCAATATATCATTAGTATTAGTGTGTGAGTAGTGGGTACATTCAGCTGAATCAAACAATAGCATTAGAGTATCATGTTTAAAAAAAAAAAAACCATTATTGTTATATCATCTATGAATGTTTTGTCTTCTATACTATCTATGATAATACAAGCTGTCTAGCCTGTAAGCAATTCAAATGAGAACAGCAGACAATTCTCATGAAGGAGATTTGTCCTATATATTTACAAATGCAAAAAACTATGTCAGTTTATGTGTTTGCATGTTTATTACAACTCCTTCACATCGAAAACACTGTGTCGGATTGGAATATTTGTCAAAAAGGTAGATTATATTCTGGAATATAGAACCAGTGTTTATTTAATCTTTAAGAATTAAAATAATGGCTTTCCTTTTATTTATACTTTTAATAAAAACACACACTTTTAATCCGAATAATCCGACTTAAAATAAAAGAGTGAAATAAAAGCTGGTTTACATGACATCAAGTTCAAATTATGATAGAATTGTACATAGCTATTATACAGTTCGATAACTCAATTGGATATTGGTCTGAATAGTCAGACACTATGTAGACAGATTCTCAATTTGATAGCCAAATGTTCGCTTTTCTCAGAGAGAAGCAAACTTTATGGTGTGAATCAATTTACAAGGCTATGATTCTATCGTAGAGCCGAATAATTTTGTTAATTAATTCTGTGTGGTGGATTTAGTAAGTAACATTTAGTTTACACTAACTGCACTAACACTTCTACATACTAGTCTTCTTAGAATTTTAATAAATACAGATTAAAAATAATGATGTGGGAGGCCTCTGTTATAGAATTATATGCCTGAAGGACGGAGATTAAACTGCATTATTATTATTAAGTACAAAAACATATATTTAATAATATTTAGTTTTTTAGTTTCATTTTGGATTATTTGTGTTCGAACGCTTACACAGGATACAATTTGTGAAAGGAAAGGAGTCTTTAGCCCCCAGTAAAAGATGTGCCAGCCTCAGGTCTTCGCACATTAAGAAATTAACGGAAGTCTTTAGCCTTAAAAGCTTGTAATTAATCGTTAACTAAACATATGTTTAAAGTGGTTTCTTTATTGAGACCGGAGTTAATATCAACTCAATTAGGAACAGACAATCTTGAATGCAGTTCCTTCTATTTTTGCATAAATTAGACAAACAATATTTATCCAAATTTTGTAAAATTTGTCATGTTCAATATTGACATAAAAGCGTAAAACTTTTTGAGTTTTTGGATTTCTTTATTAAAGATTTCTCATTTTTCATCACATTAATAAACAATGAAATCTAGGTGCACTAACAAATTTTCAAACCTCTTAAAATATAAATCACTGTACAACTACTAAAGTCATACAGTGACTACAGTAGGTATATTCTATATATAATATTTTCTATAAAACAACGTACAGCAATGCAGTAGGCGATTACCCATCCAATTACTGACTGTATCTGATGTTGCTTAACTTTGTTGATCGGTAATTGAGACTAGTAATTACGTTACGTCATTGAAGGGTCGTTTATAAATTTTGTTGCATTACCAGTGATAAATAATATTAATAAAACTATAAACATCCTTATTTCAAAATCCAAATCACATTTCTGCGAATCAAAATATAATTATAGAGCTACATTTTACCTGGAAACACAGAATAATAGCAGATCAAATTTACTGGTAAATGGACGTATCCCTTATTAATATTTTATGTATATATATATATATACATTAATAAAGGTAATTTGGATACTACATAAAGCTTGTTTATAATAATGCATTCTATTAGGCTCTCTGTTATCACTATTATAGGCTTCTGTGTTAATACTGAATGTATATTATTAAATGGATTTCATTTTGATGTTAATATTGTAGAATATACATTTCATTTTACACAAAACAAAATGTATTTTAACTAATGAAACATTGTTCGTTCTGAAAAAAAAAATATATATATGTCATCCAATACAAGCCTATATAAAATGTATACACTTTTTATTTTATTTATTTTTTTTTATTAAAAAAGGTGGAAAATCTGGTGCAATTGAAATTTATGAGTTTTGTTTGTAAAATTGGTTTTTATGAAGAATTTTTATTAAAGGTGGTTAGTTGACTGATACTGAATTTGCTATTCAACCACATCGAAATGTAAAAATAGACTTAATAATACTATGACAAAAGTAAATTGAAAATAATTAGAAAACCAAAAACTTATAATTATTTTCCACGTCTTTATTGCAAAACAGAACATGTCGTAATGACTTAGAATCTTCATAGAGTTCACTCTAAAAATAGAACAAAGTAAATTTTCACTACAAATAAAGCCAATCCGACTTGGCAACTGGATGGTCCCGGATTCTATCCCCGAAAGATGTGTAATATTTTCAATTCTTACTGTGTTTCAATAAAATATAATAGTAGACGTTTACCTATATCCTTTGAATTGCAAATTGCATTTCTTCTTTTGTAAAATTGATGTGTTAAAACCACAAAAGTTGTTAAATAAATACGTGGAAGAATTTTATAGTTACCCACTAAATGAAATTAATTAGTTTGCATTCATAGTATTAATAGTTATCGACAATACAGTCAAGTACCAACTAGCAATTGGAAGGGCGGAGTTCGATTCCCGGCATTATTCCTTTGTTTCATCAAGAATTAGGAATATCCATAATTTGATTTTTTAATAATTCACTGGACTTAAGGGGATGTGGAAAATGTTTTTCTCATTGATATTATCAATGTCTCTCACTTTGCTGTACATATTATTGCGTAAAGTAGATTTAATCAAATATCAATATTTAATCAAATATAAGTTCCGAAGAAATGTGTTTTTGTTTTTTTGAACCTTGATCCCTAATTTGTGTCCCATCACTTAGTGTTTTGTAGTATTTGTACAACCTTTTGGGTTAGAGACATATTTTATTGCCAATATTCGATAAATCTCTTTATTCATATTCAATATATTTATAATCAGAAATAGGTCATAGAAATTATATATTCAATAAAGTTTGAACTAATAATTACAAGTTTAAAAGCAAAAATGTATCTAAAAATAGATTTTTACAAGTTAATATTCATCTCTATAATAAAAATGTATAACAATTATGAATATGTATATATAAATGTAAACCGTGGCTCATCGAACTGACTGATCTATCAATGGTAACACAGCAATTAGGTTTTGCATGGTTTTTCGTAAATCGACAGTTATACAGTGCAACCTCGATATCACGAAGCTTAAGGGAATTAAAAAAATATTCGTTATACTGTGTTTTAATAAATAAAAGTTTTATTACAATGAGGTTAATAAGGTAAAAAACTTTTTCATTAACCTCAACATTATTTAGATGTCTATCTGCTTTCCTTGATAAAGCGGCCCATTTCCTCTAATTAAGGAAAATCAAACAAAAAAATATCAAACTCGGAGAATTTGGCGTGCCTGAACCTATCGAATCATGAATGAATTACTATAGCACAATTAAGGGCCAGCACACACCGTAAGATTTTCTCGTAAGAAAATCTGATGATACTCTTAGCATGTATTTTATATTAGATCCCACACACGGTAAGAATTCTACATAAGACATCAGACTTTCTGATCAGAAAAGTAATTAATAAATTTAAAAAAAATAAATAAATAATAATAATAAAATAACTGTTAGTTAAAAAAGTAATTAATAAATTTAAAATATTTGAAAGTTCATTTGTTCGTTGTATGTTTCCGATGATATATTCCGATGAATACCAGATGGTGTGCGTTGAGCAATCGATTTTCTGAAAAGAGCGCTGGTCTTAAATGGGAAAAGTGAATTGAATAGGGTTATGGGTTTAATTGTTAAATATAGGTCAATACATTTTTTTTTATATATTTTGCAATAATTAAAATTTTATTATAAAAAGGTAAGGTTTTTGGTTAATATCCCTTTTCGTTACGTAAATGTATATTTTTCAGTAGCTCTTATGGATGTTTCCAGAGGAAAAATTGGTTTAATTGCAAAATTCGTTATTATGAGATAGGTGACACTGTAATAAAGAAATTTTGAACTTCATATAATTAAAGAAAATTTTTCAAAAATTAATTTTAGTGAGGATCAGAAATTAAAACGACTTTCTTTTGAACATAAATTATCTCACTCTTGATAATATCTCCAGAAATTTAGTTATCACCAATGCATTTAGTTTAAAAAATAACTTTTTTTAATGACTCTATTTTGAAACATAGGATCCACCTTTACAATTTCATCAATATAAAACAATCGGACTTTTTTTTAATGCATGTCTGCAGTTGTTACATACTTGATAAATTTTATAAATCTCGACTTAAAATACAAAAGAATAATTCAGAAAATACAAAGTTTACTACATTGAAAAGTTGCTTTAAAACAATTCGATATCGTCCAACTTAGTGTAGTTCTAGATGAATTTTGTAAACCTCATATCTTTCCAAAAACAAATATAAAAAAAAAATCAAACTGATGTCCAGAGAATTCACACGTAAAGTTTTGTAGCAGTCGAGAGATATCTACTACTGATAAACTATGTTACAACAGAAATTTATAAAGTCCACACAAATGTGTCTACACTATGTATAAAAATATTATTATATCTTATAATTATATATCTCGATAGTGGTCAATATAAGCAACGTGTATTTCCTTGCTTTGGATTCACAAGAAAATGTTATTTTAATGAAATTATTCCCAATGAAAATTGTTACTTTGTCGATAATTCTACGTTAGTTATGTTTGAAAGTCACGTAATGTAACGATTGTTTCAAGCGGTAAATTAAAACTGATATTTGTAATAAGCAATACTTTGTTCTATAAAGTAAATATTCTATGCATGTCATAATCTATAAAGTAATTACAGACATGCATTTCTATTTGAAATAAGAGGATTACAGGAAATATTCTGAACAAGAAGGGTTTATCTTAATAAAATATATAATAAGAAGCAAAAAATGAATATATATATAGACTTAATCTGTAGAATAATATTTTTAAATTTAAATTATAAACGAATTAAAGTTATAAATTTAAATAATTTTAGCTTTTAGCTGTAACTAGAAAAACATTATTTATATTTATGCGATATAGTCTCTGTTATTTAGTGAAGGTATTATATTTTTTTCAATGCTTTTTTTCTTTTGTGTTCGGCATTTTCTGTGCTTTTTTCGATGTTTTCTGTCAAAGAATGTGTTAAAAATAATGGGTATAAAAAACTTCATTTGTTCTTAGTTTAAACAAGTGAAGATAACACCAAACAGTGTAAATTGTTTAGATACTCGACATATGGCTATGTATTAATGCTTGAACTATTTTTAATCATTAGCATATTTTTACTTATTTGTTCGCGATAAAATTAAATAAAATACAATGTAGAGTAACTTCGGGAAATATGGCCTATTATAAACTTTCTTTTCAATAAAACGCAAAATGTATGAGATCAAACATTGTTTATCGGTTAATTCAATCTTAAAACAATTCACTTCAAAATCATAAGTTTAATAAATATTCATAATATTGATTAAGCTTTAAAATTTAATCATGGTAGAGCATTATTGCCTATGGCCATATTGGCCACAAATGAAATGAGCCTAATTTAAAAAAATAAAAGAACTTATTTTTGTGCTATTTTTTAGAACAAAATTCGAAAAATAACGCGTCCGTTTAATTACTTCTCTAGTTCCTCAGGAATTGTTGGTTTTCTACCCAATTTTGTATTAGACACTCTATCAACTGGTAGAATTATTTTATCTGCCAAACCTCTTAGAGTTTTATACAACTTGGAAGCTTTTAGTAAACCTTTTTTCGTATTTCATTCATCTTAGATTGCCTTTTACATTGATTTCTTGTTCCAAGTTTGGAATTTTCTCTTTAAGAGGAAAAAATATCAATATGTGTAGAATCATTGAAGTGAACACAGTCTATAAAATGTAACCATACTTTAAATTAGAAGTTTACCTACAAAAACATGCACTTACAATGTTAAAAAATTACAATTGGAATGAGTGAAAATTTCCAAGAAATAACATCAAATCATGCAGTTATCAATTGTGGACTATGCAATATTATGACGAACTTTTCGCCTTGTATTACGGCGAATGTATATACTTATATATTTATACAATATTTACTTATACATTCGCCGCAATACAAGGCTTGGCTAAGTACATGAAGGTTAGGGGTACGCCACGAGGAATCCACAAACTGCTAATTTTGGTTTGTTTAGGTGAAATAATACTAGGCCATATTTACCAACTGGGCCATTATACTCGAAACTACTCTGTAATACATTAGAAATTGTTTTTATTATAGAACCTTCAATCTATAAAGGTCTTTATGTAAAACACAACCCCAGTTAAAATGATTTTAAATATATTAAAGGTATAATTTAAAATAAAAATTGCCAGTCAGCGAAAAAGTTCGTCATAATATTGCATAGTCAGGGTGGCTACCGGTCAGTCCAAATCTGGAAAACCTAGAATAGTCATGGAATATCGAATTTGCTGAAAAAGTCATGGAAAATTGCAAATAGTCAGGGATTTTTGTATTTTATTTTTGAATTTCAAAACATGAATTTAATTATTTAAATATTCGTAATAATTATTAATGAGTTCTTAATTATCCGATAATGCTGCTCATTGATGCATAAGTTCAGTTCTAGAACTAAAAATCCTTTCAAACATGACGAATAATAATAGATTATATTTACAAAAAATGATCTAGAAAAAGTCAATATGAGACCTGGAAAAGTCGTTCTTGAGATAAAATAGAGATGAGAGAATTTCGTAGACACCCTGATATTCCGCCTCTCAATTTTACCGAACAGAACAAACACATCTAATAATATTTATATACTATCTGTATATTGTTTGGTTATGTGAGAGTAACTACTTACTATATCGGCGAGTCATTTGAAACCAAAGTGATGTATCTGTTTCGTATTATGTTTTAGTTATGTATAATGGATACCGCCGCATTTGTGTATATATGTAGGTAGTATTCATTCTACTTACAGCTTACTCCATAAATGTATGTACATTACATTCAGAGTTGAGTTTAGTTGAGTCTGACCTAAATATACAATATATTTGTTGGATATGGATATCTGGAAGAAGAACCTCACAGGTATTTCATGATATTTTATTACCATATCATATCCCAAACCATAATATACAAATATATTTTATAAAGATACAAAGTGATTTATTTCATTTCTCATTATGATAATAGTGTAGTTTACCTATTTATTTTTAAGAAATGAAAACTAAATTATGTGATCTGTCTGTTTATTTAAATGATATTGTTTGAAAGAATAAATGAAGTTAACTACTTACAGTGTTAATTGTTTAGATACTCGACACCAGCTATATTTTAAATATTAATGTAACTGTATTTATACTAAAACTATTTAGATACTCGAATATGATTGTATATTAAATATTAATATTCAAAACAGGTTACACTAAAAGCAAGTGAAAATAATAACTAACGGATTTAATTGTGTAGATACTCGTTATATAGTTTACCATGCTTGAGCTATTTTTAATCATAACCATACAGTTATAAATACATATCTATACATTAATACGTGAAGAAAAAACTGTGTATCCCTTTTTACACACACTACCATATATACGCTTATATACTCTTTTGTTTATTATACTTGGGTGATTATGGTCGAATTTTGACTGCAGGAGCGCGACTCGAGTAATACTTATACGTGACGAGAGTGATAATAATAATATATATTACACATGTATGTGCATATTAGCTAATTTTGAGCTCAAATTGTGGCTTATCTAAACAATTTACGAAAAACTGTTTCAAACAAAAGTCTTCATTCGTAAAAGTCGTATATTAGATATAAAAGTTTTTTTATGACTAATATACGACACCAAAATTTCAACTCGATATCTCGTTTCGTTTTTGAGTTATGTTGATAAGGGACATAAAGATTAATAAGGATATTCTATAAACTCCCATATCGAAATTTTGTTTATGGCTGCAATATATTCTACCATTACAAACTTTAGATTAGAATTCATATACACTGACATATTTTATGAATATATATGTTGAGTATAAAAATTAAAAATTATATATTCATATGATTTACTAGGATGAAAAAGCGGTTAACGATTGATGAACAATTTTAGTTAATAAATAGTTAAAATTACTACTTATCTATTTTTCATATTTTTAACTATAAGTAAAATTTTTTATCAATCGAGAACCGCTTCTTCATAGTTTAAGTATCTCTTTTAACGATTTTGGATAATTTTAGTTTTTTTATTCATATTTTTATCAATTTTGTGTTTCATAAAATTATTTATTTACCTAAATCACCTGATTGTTAAATAATTTTTTGTATAAATATACGTTCATTGTTTAATAATTATTTACTATTCTGATGACGACTAAAAACTTGAAATGTACATAAATTAAAATTATTATTGACAAATTTTCAATTAATAATGTGGATTTTATGCAAAATAACAATGTGTTTAATTAACATTTAATATATAGTCTCAGATAAAAAAAAAACGCACCTACCTCCTCTGAACATTTCATATTTTTAAAAAAATACACCATAAAAAATCGTGTATTTTTTACTTTTAAAACACGTGAAATGTTCAAGTAGGTGCGTTTATTTTGATCGGGACTATGCATGTAAATTCTATGTGTATATGGATAAAAATTTCTAGAGGTTCTGGCTCCTGAATGTTTAATAATTGCCAAGAAAGCAAAGCAACATTTTTATGTAAAATTTTATACTTTATAATTTTTATTTGAAACTGTTTTTTCCTAATTCTTACCGTTTTGACCCACCCAAATCAATTATCTCGCCTTTCAAATGTATAAAAATTAAAAATTAGAGCCATACAAAAACAGCGATATTCAAACCACCCGAACTCTTAGACTAACAGGTAAACAAAATCGTCTAATTCATTCAAACAAGACTTTTTATGGATTTAAATTCCCAATAATTTCAAGCAGAGTCAACATCTTAACATATAAAACATTGACTATTATTAAGGGGAACACTAGGGTTTTTCGAATAATTTTCGATTTTTTGCCCCAATTTTCTAGATCAAAATGTTTTGTATATTATAAATACATATTTTATGATGATAACTACATGAATATGAATTAGCTAATTGTAATGATTCTCCGAGGAGATGTTACTCGTAGCTATTTTGGTGACGATTTGTAGTCAAAATACGTAATTATAAAATACAAAACATTTTGATTTAGAATATATTAAGAAAAAATTCGAAATTCATATAAAACATTAATTAAGTCAAAATTACCCTCGGATCTGATCTGTTACCAAAGTGGATAAAACTAGTGCAGTAATTTTAGAAGGAAATTATGCTTCAGTACACTGTATTTCAGTACAAGCAAACATGCCATTATGAACTGAGGCAGTGTAGTGTTTCTGTGTAGAATACACTAACATAAATAAAAACATTTTTTTTTTTTAACATTGAATATTCAAATTTAAATTTTGAGTTCAATAAATTTTTAATTATTTTAGTTCAAAGATCAAATTAAAACGGAACCCCTCTTTTTTAAATACAAAGCCATCAATCATATGATATCAACTTGTCCACCTATCGAAAAATAAATAAATAAATAAAAATAAGAGAAAACCATAATATATCATTTTGTATTTATTGTAGCATAAAATATATATCTTGACAAGCGTAATGCAGTATTTAATATTTGATTTTTACCTCTATGTACCCATTTTTTAACATAATCTATACTAATGATATTATAAATTAATGATATTATAAGTATTCATTAGTTTATTGGTATACTCCTTTCAAGTATATATTGAAAATAGTTGAAGTATCAAGGCTTGAAATAGACTATTGTTTCTTTAAAAAATATCAATTCTAATGAGAAAACAGGTTAGTTGCCACCATACAAATAAATTGATAAAAATATATACATACGATATCTTATAAAATAAAACATACAACTTATAAATCACATGGTTTTTGTTTAAATTCTCTCTCAGCTGTCGATAGTTTGGTTTTTTATCCTTATTTGTTAGAAGAATCGAAAACAAAAAAACATGGAAAAATGATTTTCATTCCTTAATGAACATGGTTTTCTGTATGTACCAGAAATAAATTCAATAGGTGATTAGGAAGAGTGTATTATGCAATTTCTATGTATACGTCGTCATTATCACCTGTTGTTTGTCTACATAAATTTTTGTTTGATTTCAATGAATAAAATACCCTTAAAAAGAGTGTTTAAAAGGGTAATAACATTAAATGATTATACTTATATATATGGCTTTACAAAAAACAGGAAAATGATATTTTAATATTTGTTGAAGTTAAAAAAGTATATTTCCTCGACAGTTGATGAAAATATTATACCTATTCTAAAATAATTCAAATGTGAGTTTTAAATATCATCAATTATAACTGTAATAAATAATTAGTAATAAAATATTAAAGCAAACTTTTATAGCCAAATAAAGCTATAAATCTTAAAGATATTAAAATTTGCTTTCATTGGTTCATTTAAAACTATTTAGGGCTATAATAAATGGATATAATAAGAAATTCGGAATGTTTCTAAGTCTGCAAAATAAATAAAATTATAATTTTCATAATTATTATGTTATTTAGATGTATAGAAAACATTTTATAATTGTAGAAGGAGAGTTGTGATTTAAAGCCTTGCATCGATTTTCAATAATCGAATTTCTTTTTCACCAGAAATACATTTTAAGGTCCCCTGAATTCAAAAAAATGATAGAAATTGGTCTGTGTAGGTGTTTGTGTGTATGTGATATTGTATCTAATTGAGCCGCGAAGCTTTTGGTTAAAATTGGACTACCGACTGTCCCACTTTATTCAAGAGATTTTTCGATTTTTTACGTTTTTCGAAAGTAGCTCTTACGATTTTCTTCGAACTTAGTATGTTTATAGAACATATTGAGCTTTACAATTTTCATTTGAGACATTTCTTTGGGACAATTCAAATAAGGGAGAAAAATTCAGCTACACACAGAATTCTGTACATAGTCGCAGTTGATTTTATTTATTATAGAAAAGTGTGAGCTATTAAAACCAATAAGAAATATTGTGAAAGCATCCCACGCAACTTTTCTATACATAATTTAAATCTGTGTACAGAGGCATTATGGAGCTCACACCATATTTTCTAACATAATAAATGTGTTACAACATAGGAGGGTTGTTTTTCCAACTTCAGTTTTTTATATCCCTTTAAAAAAAAAAATGTTAGTCTGAATCCTCAATAGACAGACAGTGATGAGTATGTGTGTTATAATAATTTTACTTCGAATTAAAAATTCTATATGTTGTTGTTATACGAAATATCGTTTCTTTCTAATTTAGATTTTTTATTTATTTTTTAAACAAAAGAGCTTTTCTTTTGTAATAATAAATGGTACAGTGAAACCTTTTTATGATTTCTTTTATTTATACAATGATTTATTAATAAGTTGTACTATTACATTTACTTTTGCTGATATAGAACTTTTTGTTACGTCGTTTGCATATAAGAAGTAAAATAAAAGAATTCTTTAAGTGTGGTTTTGTAGCACACAACAAGTAAAGGGTTTCGTAATCATTGATGTTTTTACACATAGTATAGTAAAAATTTTATAGTTTTTATACTCGACAGAATTTAAGAAATATTTCAGAGGTTTAGCCAGTGTAACGCTAGAAGTTATTGAAGCTACCAACAAAATTTTGGAATTGAATTACATCATTAGTCCATTTCCATTTGCCCGTCTACCCGCCATGAATTTAACTGAAAGTAAAAAAGAAATAGCGAGCTGAAATTTCAGTGGCGTATTGTGAACCCAAATTGTGCCAAATGCAACCATGATTCAACTTTTAAACCATAAAATGGTATATATTTTATGGTTTAAAAGTTGAAAAATTCAAAAACAAACAACTTTTGGTTGAAACATTTTTTCGAAAACTGTCTAGATTAACCATAATTTCTGCTCAAATTTAATATTATAACTGTGCATACTGAATGTTTAATGTATTTTATGAATGTTAATAAACAATTTCCATTGTTAGTTGTTATATTCACTTGTTACATTTTAAATTTCGATTGTAAGCTTTTCATATTCAAACCACAATACTTCATAGGACAAACGTCTCAAAAAAATTTCATAGATCAATGCGATGTTTTCATTTATATAGTTTTAGAAAAATAATTAAAGTTATTCAAATACTCTAAATAAGTAGTTTATACAATTATGAAGAGTTTATTATATAATAATATGTTAATTATTAAATTCTGGTACATTTCTGGAAAATTTTCGATTATTCTACCAAATGATAAAGAAACCAATTGTTTCAACATGTGGAAACTTCTAATTTAATAACGATCCTTATAACAAAATTTGATACTTATTGAAATAATAAAATTTTTTTTAAAGTATATATGATTCAATTTTATTCTTAAAGATGTAAGTTAGACTTTTAAGCAGGACCATCAAGAATAAAATAATTCATTCAGAAGACTTAAGTGCATATGTGTTTTTGAAAGAGACATATTCAGTATCTATTAATAAACACAATCAGTAATGTAACATACTTTGTATTTTTTTTTTCAATTTTTAAATAATGTTTCACCTTTTCCACGAATTTTATTATTAATGATAGGTAAAAATCCAAATTTAATAATTTTATATTTTATATTTACTCTCTGTATTAATTAATATACATTAGAGAGCAACACTAGCGCCTCTACAGTTCATACACGTGCGCTATACGTTGACAATTAAAATTAAAAAACAAATGAATAACGAAATATATGACTGCATATATATACAGCCATAATATCTTTTTACGTTGATTCAATTTCATGGTTACAACATTACATTGATACCGCTCCTGAAGTGCTTCTCCATAAGTGTATAGTAAAAGTGAAAATTCTCAATTAAATGAACAGTTTTTTCTAATGTATGATCCTTGAAAAGAATATTTACCAGTTTGGCGTCATAAACGAATTTCCCAATAATATAAATTCATGATGTTAAAATTAATCTCCATCATTCATTTGATACACTTGGTTTGAGTGCTATAAAACCCTAAATAAAACTCTGGCCTATTCTATTATAGTAATAACTAACATACTATACTCACTTACTTCGAACTCGTTAGAACAAAACTCGATAGAATTATTAGCATCATGCCCTACAATCCACTCAACTTAATGTACACAGTTATATACATATACATTTAATACTTACATAAATACATAAATGGATATTCACTCATATAGTTTTTTATACAGTGTGTAGTTTGTTGAAATAAAAAAAATTCGTTACGAAAAAGCAGTTTAGGCTAAGAGAATTTCATCTTAAGAATAATTGAAAATAAAATAGTCTCAGTATATTCTTAAATAAATTAGGTAAAAATTTCGGTTTATACAAATGCTTTGAAATTCAGCATGCCATAAAAAACTTCTTAAATAAAACACATTTCCGGTCGATTAATACCAAAATTTAGACCCCGGACTGACGTAACGTAATGACAGGCTTAGACCAATCAATAAAGTTAAGCAACAGCAGTCACAATCTGTATTTGGATCGCGTAAAGAATGTTGAAGATGTGATAGATCGTCTCAATTTTAAGGACGCATTGTAACTAGTGATGAGATATGGATTAACTACTATGATATGCCAATCAATCAACATCGGAATGACACATTCTACATGAACTCAAAGTCAAATATAATTTGGACAATTTTTGTCGATTTTGGTGTTGTGCACTTGGAATTCTTGACAAAGTTGACAGCGTATAAATAAAGAATATTCTCTCAGCTTTATGACTTCCTCTAATAGGTTTCCAGCCCAATTTTTTCTTCTTTTAAATTACCAGTGTGCGGCACCCGTTTTTAATCGATATATGATGTCGATATATGAGATTCCGCTGGTAGTACTAAAATCGATTCCAAAAATTAATCGATTAAAAAATATTTTGATAATTGGATTATTTGAAGTATAAGTGCATTATTTCGTAAGGACCTTCAAATTAGGCGATAAAATAAATTTCTGATACTTACATGGCAAAAAATTTACAGGAATTTAGTAATACTTGAATAATATTTAATATTGACCAATGCTTGATATAACCAGATTGAATAAATTTCTAGTAAGTGCTATCAAACTTCAGACATTAGCAGCATATGGAATTTCTTGTATACAAAAGATTTACACGTTAAAAACAGTATGGGTTGAAAATTTTCTGTAGCTAAATCTGCTACTGTTAAAAGGTCAAAACAAAAGTCCAAAAATTGTGTTTTGACATCCTTGATTAACATTTCAAGTTAGTGGTACATAAAAGTAAAAATTCGATAAAATTTGATATTTATATCAGTTGATACAAGGTGTATATACTGTACTTATATTATACAGAAAAACAATTCAATAAAATTGTGTCACGAAAAATTATATAATATTCATAAAATTCATTAACTTAATAATATAAATATTATTAAGTTTTTTAATTAAAAATATATGTTTATTATTTTATAAAAAGCTAACTTTTAGTTAGGTAGATTTTTTATGGACACGCCACACCATGCCACTTCTACTTAGAGGAGGGCATTAGTTCTCATTTATCGGGAAAAATTTTCGTTTTCTATTAGATATATTAGATTTTTTTTTTTTTTTTAATTAATATATTTTAACAAATTTTAAGACCACTCACCAAGATTTTTTATGGATTTTATAATATATTACTTAATTATTTGGAATAACGCAAAAATTTGTTAATTTATAGCCCCGACTATCTAGCGGTCAAAAATTGTCAGGCATTAGGAAAATTTCGGTATAAGTGCTCATAGAATCATCTCATTTTTGCATAATCATCTAATTATCTATCCCATATAATGTTCTAATTACTCCGTCCTTTTTGGCTGTCCAACGTTATCAAGATGTCTCAAAATCGAAAATAGTTTACTAGGTGAAATTTTTATGACGTATTGCATAGAAAAGTGGTCCCAGTCAAATCATCTAAAGTAAAACAATTAGTAGGTGAAGAAAGTGTGGTATTGCAAAACATATAATTATGATCAGAGTTCCGAAAATTTCAATCGGAGGAATTCCGAAAATTGGATCCCCCTTTTAATTTCAAAACAATTAACATTCTATAATATTATAAATTGTATATAGTAATAAATTGATGAGTTTGATTTAATTTAAAGTTTATTTTCTTCTTTTTAGAGAATTTAAATAAAAGCTAATTTTTATTACATTTTTTTTTTAACTGTAATTCATGTATTACTGTACTGACAGTTACAGTTCATTGGCATGTAGTACAGTCAACTCTAAAAAACGCACCGACCTGACTGTTTCTTATTAAAAAATATACGATTTTTTAGGTGTATTTTATATTTTGTTGAGTTTAAAATGAACGTTTTACTTAGTTAAACAAAATAATATCCGATAAAGATCTTAAAACACTATCAAAATCGTATATTTTGCAAATTTAAAGAAACATAACGATTCAGACCGGTGCGTTTAAAAAACTATAATAATATCGATGACAAAACTTATATATTGTACTTTGACAGCTCAAAATGGTTTAAGGAGTAGTCAAACATCAGAATAGGTCTTATGGCCTAAGTGTGTCTCACACGAATGGCCACTGCAATCTTACATTAACCCACCCAAGTTCCTTTTCCGCATGTGAATGCATAGAAAAATCAAAGCCGTAAATTTTTCCGAGCGAATGCAAACTTATATCCTCAACTAACTAGTTTTATTAACTAGTAGGTATAACAATTACGTATTCGTACCTTTACTTTAAAATAAACTACTAAATTTATATTATGTTAAGATTGCGTTTGAAATAATTAAACTTGATTTATTGTTTTATAGTAGAAATTGATTCGTTAAATACAATAAAGTTTATTTTGTATACACGGGGTTACATAAGTAGCCAGTTAAATAAAAGGTACTAACTTCTTAGTTATTAGTTGCTGATTTATAAGAGAGTTTCGATCGATTTTAAAATATTTGAACTGTTTTCTAATTTAATATTTTAATAGTAAATATCATTGTAAACATAAAAATTCAATAAGTGGTAATTTAATTTCTTGAACTGTATTAAATTTTCAATCGAACAATTCCCAAAATTATGTTTAGTTTCTGATATTCACTATATAATTTTCCTTCGTTTTTGTTTTATATAAGCAGACATATTAGCGGGTTAGCTGTTTCTTATTGTCATTAACACAGAACCAATATTAATGAGAAAACTTACTCAATATTTAATTAAATGTAGAGATTAAAGCTAGACAGTCTAGCATTTCGCTAAACTGGATATAAAAGCCGTTTAATATTTTATTTTTGCCTCCGATTTCAAAATTTCCGTAAACTGGTTTTAGACCATTCTGAACAACTTTGATTCCATGCCTGTAGGTCTATCTGTCCTTATTTTGTACGATTTTTATCGGATTTTGATGAAATTTGGTACGAAAAACTTAATGGGGATGTAGATGGTCCCAGGCAACTTCTAGATATATGATATACACGCGCATACATAAACTCTAACATACAATTTATATTCCATTTTGATGAAATTTAGTTAAAAATAACAGAGCTGGGATTTAAGTAGAGCCATATAGATTGAATGCTCGTGAGCAGGGTTCCATTCAACATGCGTATTATATACAAGAAGACAGATCTAAAAATTTCTTCTTTCTTTAGAAGAACAAACAAAGACGGGGCAGCATTGTGCCACACCCATTGGCAGATTACTTTTATTTACACCCTAAAGTATTTTTATAACATGCCTAAGGTATTTATTTATTCCATTAGTTTAATTCATTTTATAAAATAAAAAATGGTAAAGTATATCTCCACTTTCGTTGCCCAATAAATTTATTTCGATCAAAATTAAATATTCTGAGAATTTTGTTTATATATATATTTGTATTTAAATGAAAATAATATTTAATAATAATAGTTTGTAATACTGGATTTCAAAGAAAATGAAAATGACAATTAAAATTTGAAAAATAAATATACTTTCATAGAATATTCGATTATTTATTTATATTATAATTTTAGTTTGTTCGAAGTTTTATATATATATTTGAGTGCTTAGGATTATAAAGTAGAAAACATAAAATATTTAATATTTAAGAAACAAAAATAATGTTACATAGAATAATAAATTTCAAGAATCCATTTTATACATTTTCATTTTAATTCCAATTGTCTTAATTTATTAAAATACGTATCTTGTTAGGTATATTTTTGTATGCCAAGTTTTCAAAATATGCAGAGTGTAATTAAGATTATTTTGGATGTTTGTATTATACACTAAGTGGTATACTTAAATGGGAAAATAAATATTTTTAATAAAAATATTGATTTTTCATTTTATTTCATTTTCAAAATAAAACTTTCTTTCTTCTACAATAATAACAATAGGAACTTGCTAAAAATAGCTATTTTGACTTTAAAACTAATAAATAGTTCAACAAATGAACCCCGAAATGAATATCTTCAAATATTATAAATTTTCGATAAATTAAAAAAAAAAAAGTAATTCGTTACTTCGCAAAAAATTATTTTCATCAAAATTTACGCAAAAATTTGCACACTAAACATTTTTTTCGCGAAAATTCATTTTTGTTGAAATTCAGAATGTAAATAAGATAAGAAAATAAAAAAGGGGGTACCGCAGCTGTGATGATATAGGATCTTATCGAGGCCAAGGGCCACACCAAAAGTCCATAATTTCTCCGCCGGAATTGTTCCCACAATAGATGGATCCGCAGTTTCAGACCCAAACTACATGTAACTCCTTGAAGATTTTCACTTCAGGTGCAAATAACGTGAATGGAGGTTTTATCGTCCTCCAAACACGACCTACTAGTAGAACCGACAGACTACCCACTATTCTTCTCAACTGTAACCTGGACAGTTTCAAACGGGAACAGTTATCTGGTTTAACTGTGGTAATACACGGCCTTACCTGTCGGATGCCATCCGTGAAATGCTAGTAATCAAGGTGGGCTTATTGATGCCGGTCTTTAATACTAGATATCACAGAGTATAGGATATTTGACGACCCCTACCGCGTTAATGAATACGATATCTTATTCCCTTTTAAGCCAGAATGACCGGAAACCCATATCAGTGTCAGGTGATTCAAGTCCTCGAAACATTTAAGAGCAATCACCGATTGAAACCATGAAGACTAATTTTATTATTTAACGAACGTGGCAACTACTTTCAGATAAATGATAAATGAATCACACAAGCGGATTGATATTCTAAAATTCATATAAAAATATACTTTGATATAATTTCGAAAATTTTGTACATACCGAATATATCACATAAAATAATTACTTAATATAAATTGTTTTAAAGATTTTAATAATTCGTTTTCTATTTTCTTTACCTCACAGTATACAGCTTAGCTATGTTTGTGAATACTAATATAATAATAGCAAATATTTATAATAGTTAATTTTGTTTTGTCATTCTTATAAAATGCATTCCTATGGTTTTATATTTACATCATCTAAAAATATAAAATGTCTAATAAATTATCTGAAAAAATATCTATTTGTTTACACATCTATAATTTTTAAATAATTTGTATTGTTATTTAATTTCATATTTTATTTATAATTCTTAACAGTTTTCTTGTTTTTTTGCTACTTTTTACCAATTTTACGGGATTCTGACTTTCGGTGAAGGCAGACTAAAATTTTATAAATGGAACTTATTAACTAGAATATTAGCTCACTATTTTTCACAATATTTCAATGTGATCTACAATCGGAAAATATTATGAATTATTGTGCCATTATTTGATGTTAATATTGAGGGTCTAGGGGACGCTTTATTTTTAGTAAAAAATTATCAAAACACAATATACAGGACCTATCAAATATTACGTAACTTATGGCTTTTTACAAAATTTAAAAAGTATTTGCTCTAAGTCATATTCAAATTATTATTATAGGAAAAGCAATTAAATTCATTAAAGTTATTTTATGAATTATAAATTTTTTACTTTAGAGTAATAACAAATAACATTGACAGACCATAAGACCCCCTTTCTCTCTCTATAATAATCACTGATAATACGTTTAAGGGAACTTAAAAACATTTATACTCAATAAATTATGTTACGAAATATTTAATTGGTCCCATATATATTAAAAATCTCAAGAGAAATAAAATAGTCAATATTGGAAAATTACAAAGTATATAAATTTAAATACTGATTTTCGATAGAGGGGCACAAATGTCAATATTACAGTTTTTTGTAACAAACTTTTTGGTAAGAGGTGTATGTCACTGATTCTATTTAAAAAGGGTTGGTCAAAATACAAATCAATAATTATACAAACATAGGCTTTTTTAAAATATTCTATTGTGAGTTAAAGAAGTCAAAATTTCCTCATACAAAATATATAAGTTCAAATTAATATGTTTGATCCAGCGATGGATTTAGGGGGGAGAGGAGGGGAGCGGAGGCAAGGTGCAACAGCAGTATTATAATAGGTGTTTTGTGATTTGTGGACGGGAAAATGTGCTGAATTCCACTTGTCCTAGGACGACAGGAAATCTGCCCGTTATTTGATAAACGAATCATTAAAGTTGAAATTAAGTTACCTACTTTTTTTTTAGATATATTTACAAAACAAGGCAGTTTGAGAAAATAATTTTTTGTTCTGGAGAGCGCTTTTTAAAATCACAATAAACCTGAAATATCAGAGTGTAACTTAATTTAAAATATGAGTAGATGCAGTCGATAAATAAGTCAATAAGAAAGTTGCTCAATCATAATTTTTATAAGAGTACAATTGAATATTTTTATATAGTTGGCCTAATTTTAGCCAGTCGCTCGCTCTCTCCGACCGCTCCTACTTAATCTTACTCTAATGACTTTTCGGAACAGATTGTATTAAATCGAATTTATCGGAATCACATCAGTGAATATGTCCGTATAAACTAATCGATTCGAGTATTTCCGTATTCAGTAATAATACATATTTAACTTCGAAAACTTCGAAATCTTCGAAAATTTATTCGAAACACAAAAAAGTAAAAAATAATTTTAAATAAAAAGTTCTAACAATAATTTTTTTTCTTTCTTTTTATAATCGATTATATTTTAAAAGAATTTCCTACTGATATAAAAACACGAAGAATCATTTTTTTTACCTTATGTCGTCATTTCATCCTTTTTTCACTTAATTAAGAATTCGAATAAAAAATAAGCTTCCAATTAAAATGTAATCATTATTAATTGTTTTCTACCCTTATGAGAAGTGTGGATTTTATTTCTATTCAGAGTATAGATTCATTTTATAAAGTCCGATATTTCTTAATTTTTGGGCTGCAACAGTTCACAAAATGGTGCTGGGGATAACTTCACTCACCGTATAGCAGCTAAATATTGCGCCAGATACGATATAAATATAAGCTCTATGTTTATAGACCTTATGTTAATAGAGATTTTTGAACTATATGACATGCAATCAGAAACCTTAGATTCAGAAAGTTTGACCGATTACCATACGTGCGTTTCTAACTTTACAATGGACTTCTTCATCAAATATACAAGTATCAACATCATTAATCAAGTTCGGGATTACTTATTGGAAAAATTATTTACCATTAAAAATCTGATTGAGCAATCTAATTTTGGTATACATATTTATGTGCAAAAATAAATAACTAGCAAATAGCTCTCTTAATCTCGTAATAAATGATTTTTTTTTCTGTTACAGATAAACACAATTAACAGCCGACCAGAGCGAACATAAAAAAAACATGATTGATTACATGATTACGCATAATAATAATAAATCAGATGAAATATTTGATTCAAATTATAATCATCAACGACTTCAATACATATCGTCTATAATAATTATTGATACAACAAGAACATTAACATTAATAACTATAAACAATAATAATAATTATTATCAAACAAATTGTGAAAATAATTACAGCTGAACTTCCGCCAACACATTTGTTTTTTTTTTAAATAAATAAAATCGTATTAATAATAATAATGATAAGTAATAATAATCGTAAACAAAAATTTCGAATTTATATTGAAGAAATTTTTTGTATAAAACAAAATCAATAAAATCACCAGTTAGTTTTATTAATAAAAAAAATTATTAATAATATCAAGAAGTATGAAGCTGAGCAACAAATTATTGTATTTTCAAATTTTATTAATTATTACGTTATTAATCGAATGGAGTACAGCATTTAAACAGAATGGTAAGTTATTTTATTATTTAACCCTTAAAATAGATATTATTAATAATTACAGACGGATCTATTGGAAACTGAAGAGAATATAATAATATATAACAAATGAAAGCAAAATAATTTACGGGTGATATGAGGTCGGAAAGTGGAAGAGGGTGAGTTTTTAAGGGTAAAATACGGTTTATCTCGATTTCCGGCAAAACTACAAGTCTTATAGAAAAGCTAGCTATAGCGCTCAGAGAGCTCAAAAATAAAAGATGTATATTCGAGCACAAAAACAAAGTGCTTAGGTATGGAATTAGCGGGAAGATGCAGGAATAGCATTTAGGGTCAACCGTTTTCCAAATTTTTTTCTTATTTCGATTATTACTCGAATTATTTCTTATTTGGAATAAATATAAAAAAAGAACTCTAATTTTCAATCGAAAAATTTTGAGCTTATGTGAAAAATGTGTAAACACAAAAGTTTTAGATATTTTTATTATCTACAACTTTATGTTTAATTTTTTTCCATATGCAATGTAGTTTTGACAGAATTGTTTTATCCTTAAAAACACGCCCCTTCCACTTCCCGATCTCAGATCGCCCGTAAATTAATTTTCCTTTCTTTTTTGTTATATTCTCTTTCGTCTCCAATGGGTTTCATACTACTATAATTTTTTTTTTACTTTTTACCATTTTTAATGGTTTTTCTACCCTTTATTTTTATTTGTATGACAGATCAGTTGATTATTTACATGGTAAATCCACACTCCCTCTCTGACGGGAGCTAGCATTTTTCATTCGTTAGATAAAAATTAATTTTAATTGTACTCGAATTTAAAGGAATGAATAAACAGCACATTGTAATAAGTACACTCATGAATATAAAATCTGTCGTTTTTCTGGAATAAGCAGATTCAAAATTCTTCAACTAGTACTAGGTTTTCATGTAGACATTGAGCATATTAAATTTCAGTAATTTTACAAACTCCGAAAAAGAAAACGTCTCACTTTTCAGAATTTTTGAAGAGTAAAAAGTTATCATAATTAAGTCATATACAAATTTTTAGTTTGATGCTTATAATCCCTAAAAAAAACACTTGGCTCACGGACCAAAAGTCATTCCTACATAATCACTACATATTACAATTTTTAATTTTCCACATATATCAGTCATAAATTCGCGTGTTTCATATTCTGTTAACAATTAGAAAAATTCATAAACACATTGTAATAATGTTTGCCTATCATATAATGAATGTATTAAACAGAATTTTTATTTTTCGATAAAATTATCAAGATAATATTTAAAATAAATCGTTGACATTCTTAGAATTTCTGTATACCCATTTTTTTTTAAATAAATTTCTTTATTATATTTATAAGTGAATTTAATAAATAACTAATATGTTTTAGTGAGCCACCTGTGGTTTACAAAATAATAGAAATAACCACTTGTACATATAATGCGATTGCTAAAGACAAATAACACGAGACCTTCAGGCTTTTGAGATAGACTAAAGGTCGTTTTCTTTAGTCCAGTGATCACGCATTCACTGCATGATCATATTAAGACTTATTTTATCGTTTCTATTTTTTTGATTGATATTATAAATATGTACTGTGCCGTATTGTACACTATAAATAATAGTAAACTATTATTTATAAATAAATATAATAACCTTCAAACAACCAATCAAATTGTAGAATACAAATGTTAACGTGAAACATTTATTTATTAAAAAAATGGACTAACGAAAACAATTCAACTATTTAGTTTCATAAATATCTTTTTGATATTTAGTATTTATATTCAAACGATAAACACATTATACTTCCACCGCTTTTTAATGTTTGACTAGAAATTTTGAATAGAGATTTTCCTATGTTATCGCTCTGTTAAAATTCTAATTTGTTATTGTTGGATTATTTAGTTCAACGAAAAGTAAAAATTACATAAATAAATCTCATTTTAAGATTAATTGACTAGTTTTTGTAACATTACTTAGAAAGCTTTCCGCGAAATCGTCATCTGAACAGTATTTAAGCAATATGTGTAATTTTTGTATTACACTATAAACAATGTATTCGATAGAGTTTTATCAATCGCCTGGAAGAAAATGTTTTTCGTGATTTTATCGATATTTTTTAAGGAATACCAAACTGAAAAGTTATAGAAAATTAGTGAAAATAATTTTGACACATGTCAGATAATGCATAATAAATTTTTTGTATAAAAATGCTTTTATTTAAATGCTCTGAAAAGAATAAAACAAACTTTTAATTTAATCAAACCCATCAATTTATTATATTAGACAATTTATATGATATGAACGCTTCTACATACTGTTTTCTGGTTTATCTACACAGGTAAACTTCGCGACAAGATTTTATATTATATAAATTGGATAATGTAATAAATTGATGGGTTTGATGTAATTTAAAGTTTATTTTATTATTTTAAGAGCATTTAAATAAAACCTTTTTTTATATTTTTTACAATTAATTTATTTTTCACGTTTATCGTAAAATGTTTCTGAATTAATTGTAGTAAAATTATAGCGACGCATAAACTATTATTATTTTACACTTTTTGTCCATTATTTAACGTCGATTACAAAAAAAGCATCTTGTATAGAAAAAAGTTAGTTGTTTTGGAGCTTTGCCCCAAGTAGAAGAGTGAAATTAAAATAACTGGTTTTCTCAAATCATTTCACATCGATTCCATTGCAAAATATTGCATATTCTTATCTTATATAGAAAAATAGTTTATATTTTAGAGTTTTTCTCCAAAGGGCGTGGGTGAAATTGAAAATATTTTATGCCGATTTTCTCTCATTATTTCACATCGATTGCAAAACACCGCATGTTTATAGCTTGCATGGGTAAAATGTTGGTATTTTTTTAATTCTTTCCAATATCCTTCACTTAATAATCGAGGCTTACTCTATGGAATTTAGAAAAAAAATAGCCATGTAAAATAGTCAGAGTCAGAAGGTTAATTGTATATGTCGTCGACTTCAATATTATTAGTAATAAAACTAGTAGCTCCGTTAATCATTCGACCTCATTCATGAAGACACTTGAACCACGCATCTTCGGCGTAAGCGGTTTTTATAATCCAATACTTAAACTACACACTTCATCATACCGCTAGTAAAAGTAACAATAATTTCGGAAATATGTAATCACGAAGGCCCCGGTGTCATACCAATGAAATCGAAAAAATATAGTAAATTTACTGAATGTGTCTACTTAATTTCATCAAAATCGAACAACGCATTCGAAAGTTAGAACGGAACAAAGATAGATAATTTAAAAAAAAATACACGCAAATATAATGCAAAATAGATAAACCCTAGACCGCAAAAAAAGGTATACCCTAATTATACATAGATTACACTACGTTCGGTCAAAAAATGTGTAATATCTCAACATAAGCAACGACCCATATTATTTGTCCGTTACCCACTTCTATAGCTTGTACCCATACAACAGGTATTTTTTTTAAAAACATATATTTAAAAATTACATACTTTTAAAAACTCAGTAATTGAACATTTAAACATGATTTGAACACAATAAAATTTGGTATTATGTTACTTCAAAAACATGTTTGATAAATACACAAAAGAGTGGATATTTTTAAAGGTATCTAAAAATAATTTTTATAAATAATGAAAAATAAGAATAATTTGTTAAATAATGGTATTTATTATAAAGGCATTGTAACAAAAAACCAGACTACTAGATAATAATAGTATACCATTCAAAATATATACAGAACTAGCTAGTACCCGGCGCTTTGTTTACCCAGAATTAAATAAACATAACATATCTGATTTAATTGTACTTAGTTTAACAATCATGTTGCTCTTTTCGAGGGCTGGCTTCGGTAGTAAAAAATAAATCGAAGAACGGCTGCCTAATATCTTGCTTAGTCGTAAAGAATTATTTGAAATTTTTTCAATTGTATACAAATAAAATCAAAGGCCAAATACATTTCAAAGTGTAAAACAAAGTCACGAAGCAGGCGGGATACAGCTAGTTATTAAAATATCATAAAGAAAGCGTGGAATGCTTGATAAATATTTCGTTGGTAGCTATTATTAGATATGGATTTATCAGAAAAATTCATCACTTAAGAAAAACACCCCATGCAAAGTTGCATCCCCTATTCCACACCTTAATTTTTATTTTCGCGTCGCGATCAGATGAAACCTGTTCTTCTACAAATCCAAATCTATCTGTATAACAAAATCCATCAAAATTGGTTCAGTGGTTGAAACGTGAAAAGTTAACAGTGCGATCTTCTTTGGCATTTATAATTTTAGTTTATCTATTTTTTAAACTATATGCAGAAAATGTTAACATTTCAGGACAATAAGTGGAGATTCATTGAACTCCTTCAATTACTTTTTTAATCGCCCATATACAAAAGTAATTTCATATGTGTCATTTATCGATAACTTATTCTTTTATTTATCAGATTACAAGAAAAAAATCAAGAATAGCTAAAGTTTTTTCATTTTTATAATTAACCGAATACCGCTTGTCATAATTTATAATTGTTATACATTTAATTCATGATTTTCAGTTTTTTAAGACAATCATAAGACATTTGCAATCACAAGTTCAATATGCAATCTTAAATAGGCAATTTTTCAAAACTTAATGCCGCAAGTTCTGGAGAAAACATTTCTATATTTAGAGCACACTTTTAAGTAAAATTTTTTAATAAAACATTTATTTTATATTCAGAAATGTTTTTTCGAGAGGCGTACTTTGACAAGCCCTATATTTTTGTGTCATGATTCTGAATTTGATATCATTTGGATTATTATTTGTCCTCGAAATTCATGTTAAAAGTTCCTCTTTTATTAAATACTAATTGTATTATTTCATGTAACCTCTAAAATTCTACACCGAACCTAAACTTCGGTAGAGAACTTTATTTTTAAGCTCTGAGAACATGCCAGATATGAATTATGTGTCTTTGAATTATAAATGGAGAAAAAGAAAACATCAAGTTAGATTTTTTGAAAATATCGAGAAAATACTTTCTTTATTTATCAATTCACATTGCTTAAATTATTCCCACCAAAACTATTTCTGAATCGCATATACATTGCAAAAATAGATAGTAAAGGTCTATTATTATCTTATGAAAAGAGATCAGGTATAATAAATATGTTTGTTTATTTTTGTATTGCATTATTACGCCTACAACAAAAGCTGCATACAAATTTGAAATCTATGCCACGTGGTAAAACCTATTTAATTGTTAGAAATAGAGCAAACAATTTTTCAATAGAAAAAAATGGGTTCTCTAACAACGCACAATAAAGATTTTTTGTTGAAATATTTTTTTTTTTATTCAACAGGCTTTACACACAATCCGGATGTGTGAAGGGGCCTAGACATTAAAAGTCTCTTTAAAAATATAACGGTATAAAATCTATGTTTTTTTCATCTTTATATGATACGTTATATTTTTTGTTGATAGCGTAGATTGGTGTAATAAGATCTTTACCTTTAGAAGTATTTCTTATACTCTATTAGAAATGAGTATATGTTCAAAATTTATACTAATTCTTTAATTGATCATTATTTAATTGGTCATAATACCTTAACTGTATGCATAACGTCTAATACGAACGTTCAATATAATAATAATTATTAAATTGTCTTCCACTTATTGAATGGAGATAATAACTAACAGAGTTAATTGTTTAGATAGTCGACATATGATTGGAATATATCATTGTTTGGACTATTTTTAATTAGCATTCATAAAATGCTATAAATATCCAATCTATACAGTTATATTTAATAATAATGCGTATTGTTATTACCAATATGTGATAATTAGCTAAATTTGAGCATAAATTGTGGCAAATCCAAACATTCATCGACAAAATTTGTTTCAAGAAGTTGTTTGTTTCAAAGAAATTAACATTTTTTGTATTTAAATTTTTCTCCTATCTTTTATAGTTTAGACTTTTTGTTTGCCCAGCACCCACCCTGTGACTTACCTATTCGCAAGTGTTTGTGGTCGAATAAACACGTATCTGCTGATTTTTTTGCCATTATGGTCACCCAAATTTCTAGGTGATATTTGGAATCAATTAAACACGGGCTTGCGTATTTGGGATCAAGTTATCAAAGGTCCTTGATTCGTCCTGTGATTAGAATACTCAGATGATATTTAGGGCGACTCCTTACTTATAATTCGTAAACGCTGAAATTGTAATAAAAAGTTTAAAACAGCTCAGTTGATTCATAAAAATTTCAGATGGATGTTAATAATTATGTAAATTAAAAAATTGTTTGATTAATTTTTGATTATTTGGTCTGTAAGTACTAAATGTCTGGAAAGATGCCCAAATGATTTTTTTATCACTTCAATTGAAGACTCTTTACTTTACGAACATTAATTTAAAGTTATTTTTCAAAAATCTTAAAAATAGCCAAAATATGAACGTTAAAAATTCTTAATTAAACAAAGAAACAGATTTGCATAAATGACGTCATACATGTTCATCTCCATAGTGATTATACATAAGTGTCATTCTACGATAAGAGGTCCATGGCACTGATATACACTTTCCTTCAAAATTTAAGATACATAATGTTAGTATTCACAAAAGAGTTAATTGTGAATAAAAATGTTGAATAAATTACATTAATATTTTACAAAATTTTCTTGTGAGATTTTTCTATTGAAAATGACCGCTTATCGTACAATCACCCATAAAACCTTTTTTTGTAAGATAGACACCAAAAACAATCGTTTAGAGCTTATAGCTTAGTCGTTTTTGTATTAATTTTTATTTAATTTTCGAATTTTGTTTGGTATTGAGCCTAGTTTCATATTTTGATGGGTAAAATACCAAATTTTTTTTATTGCAATTTTTCTGTCCATAAGATTTTAATATTATTCATAATTATCTTTCAAATATTAATTTTTAATTTTAAATGACACAATATAAAGTGAATAAACATATTTAAATTTTTGAACAGGATAGTAAAATGTTACCAATGTAATAATTTTACTAATACCTAAATTTACATAAAAAGAATTTTTATAAAACAGTATAAACACATTTTGTGACACAGATTACAAAACAAACAAAAAAAACTATTGTTTAATGAAAAATATAATAATGTTTAAAACAGGAAAAACTGTAGGGTTGATTTAGTTAATAAATCAACAAATTGGTGGCGAAAACGCGTTATAATTACATTATATGAAAATGTTTGTGTCATTATGATATTGGGTGGGTGGGAGTCTGTTTGTTGATCAAGTAGATGGTTCAATTTAATTTTAATTTTATCCTATATTATAAATAATTAACAGAATAATCAATTATGTATCGATAATTTTATAGGGGTGATGATGATATTTAATAAATGATTATAAATTATAGGTTAAAATAATTAAATTTACGTATTATTAAAACTTTAATACACACAAAACCATGAGTAGTAGGTAGGTAGGTAGGTAGTTGTATTTTAACTAACATATACCAAAATTAAATCATTCATTCAGTAAAGTATCTACTGATGTTAGTATAGTACGATTCGACGAATGAGTATCAAAAACCATTCGACGTCAAGTTTTTAAGCTCTTTAAATTGTCCTAATAGTTTTCCAATTTTGATATTCTTTGGTGAAATACGAATAAAAAAGGTCCGTTAACTTTCAACGATAAAGTTAATACTTCTAGAGATATGAATTTATAGAGATTTGAAAAACCCCGACGTTGGTTATTTTTGACCTATAAAAAATCTATAAAGAAAAAGAATAATATATAAAAGATATGTTTTTTTATATTATTTAAACAATACGTAATAATATCCTTAATTTTTTGATACTTGTTTTTTAATTATTGATTACACAGTATTCGTTAATAATCGTTAAGTATTGTTGTCTCTATCTGACTCACGCATTGTATATGCGTATCAAATAATTGAAAAACATGAATATAAATTCAATTTTTTTTATTCTCTACAAGTATTGTATTGTATTTTAAACATTTTTGATGAGTCAAAAGTAATCAATTTCGGGATTTTTCTAACCTTTATAAATTCATATCTCCAAAAATATTTTATCATTAGAAGTCAAAGTATTTTTTTCGTATTTCATTAAATGATACAAAAATAGACATTTTCAGTTTGTAAATAACAATTCCTTACAATTGCTTAAACAATTTCTATAGAAACAATATGGCACCGATATGCCTCCTGGTAACAAGCATTTATATCATCAGTAGGGCATTTTGAAAACAATCGCTTAAAAAGAGGCTGAATAGATTTCAGTATTCATACGCCGATTCCTACTACGCTACGAACGGTATCAAAAGACGTATTTCTCTCTTCGTTTAACCAAGATTTTTAAATGTCCATATATTACTTAATTTTAAAGATTTGAAAAAAAATAATTTCAGGTCAATGTTTGTGGAGTAAAGATGCTTCAGTTAAAGAATCTAATAAAAAAAATTAAAACAAAAACTCAATTAAATATTTAGGTTTCTAAATGATAACTTTTAATTAACTCAAATTATTAATAATACTTTAAATGAATCGTTAGGTTATTAAAAGAGGTTAGTATTCTATACAAAATTACACAAAAAAATAACCAAAAATAAGTTATTTTAAATAACATAATTAAATAATTACAAGTGAAGATAACAGCTAACTGAGTTATTTGTTTAAATACCCGAAATATGTTTCAGTATCAATGTTTGAACTATTATTAATGATAAGCATTAATAAAATACATATTTAATAATAATAATATGTATTACAAATATATATGTGCTTAATAGCTAAATTTGAGCTGAAATTGTGGCGAATCTAAACAGTTAACGAAAAAATGTTTCAAACAAAAGTATTGAAAATTTTTTTGTTTTTGGACTGTTCTTCTATATTTAACGGTTTAAAAGTTGGATCATGGTTCGCCATGGAACCATTGGATCCCATAGATCGTTTTTGCTCATTCACAAACTTGATCTTTCTTTTTATGCCTAAAATATCTTCACTCAAATTTCAACTCGTTATCTCGGATATGCGGAAATTGACTAATTAGATGGATGTTAAAACACATATATTAAAATTATGTTTTTGCGTTCAATAATTTCTGGCATGAAATTTTAGACTAAAATTAATAGACTAACATATTGTATATGTCGAGTTAAAAAAATATCAAATACAGGAGTAAACTCATTAATACAATAATTTTAAATAAAACAAAACTTAATGTCAGAAAGAAAAGAAAACAACAGTTCGCATATTTTCAATAATGGAACATAGTTTTAAATATTCTATAAAAAACTTCATATATTTTTTACAAACATGCACATAAAGAAATGAATACACTTTTTTGAAACTCATTTCTCCAATATAAAAGATCTCAACTTCAGAACATTTAAACAATAAACAAAAATTTGCACAATTCACATTCAGTTTGCTGTAAACAAGATCGCACATTAAAAATTTTATCCGAAGATCTCCCATCATACGGATTTGGACATGCAATCCTGATTTTTAAATATTAAAGCGATCCATACACTTAACAACTTTTACGTCAACGCGTTAATCATCGCCCATACACTTGCAACGCGATCATTTCATCAATTAATTGACGTTATCCATTCACTATACGATTTAGCCGAAAATATAGGTTGAAATCTTGTGACAGATATTTGTACGAGAAACTGAGCATTGAGTTTAATATTGGACTTATTCGAAATATTTAAATCACATTGATTCGACTTTACTGAATAGAATAGTATAACGCTTTTGTTTTAAATGAATATCTATTTTGCATATTTTAATGTATTCAAATGCATTTTAATACATGCATAACATATATTCACAAAGTTTAAAATATCTTGTCTTTCAATATTCACCGCATGTCTTTATATCTTATATATATGTCTGAGAAGATGTATACATTATTCAGGTCTTATACAGAATGGCTTACTTCCGTACGTTCCGTAAAATATTTCTAATTAATTTTGTTAGTTTCATTATCTGCGACTGCAGTACCGGATAGAAATTTAACAGCTCTATTATGAAACACAATAAGCTCTTACTAAATGACAGATTGTTTTTGTTTTGATTACATGGGACGTTAGTTTTTGTTACTACATAATTTATCTTATCCTATGTGTTTTTTCTATTTTCAATATTATTAAAATTTTTGCTTGAAGCAAATTTTTTTTTTATCTGTGTGTTTTGAGTTGTACATATCATTTTAAGATTGGAATTTATTCGCCTGCATAATATAAGAAACGGACAGCTTAATCGACAAATACGTCACGAGTAGTTGAAATTTATAATAAAACATTCATATTCCTGAAACTTTTATTTTTTTTTTTTAATGTTTCAAAACAGTACACTGCCAATAATGGATATAAAATACTTCGCGATGTTGAATAAGTTGAAATTTGGGTAGGAGGTGAAATGCATTTTCTATGTTTCAATATTCCTTATAAAAATTTTCTGTACCATAAGCTAATGATACTATTTTTTTTTTTTTTGCGATTTTATGTTAACAATTTGTCTAAATTCTAAAATGTCGATATATATTAAAAATTTTTAAGTGGGGGCAAACAAAAATTATTTTGGTCTCAAACTTGTATTTTTAGTCATGTATATGACGCTGAAGACAATTTACGTTTTACTGCAATAACAACAGAAAAAAATATTTTTTTACTTAAACTTGTACTTAACAAATACTAAAAATGTATACTAATAAAAAAACAATAATTGACTGAAAGAAAAACAAGTAATTTTATATCGTTTTCTTCACATTTTTAATATTTTTTGTAGTTATATAATGTTAGGTTGTACACAGCGCTTCGCTGCCGTAGAAGTACCAAAAGATATCAGATTAAATATTATTCATTGCTAATTTCGCTTTTGTTGGTTTTTCTACAAACCCTTACACAATATACAAATATGGAAGAAGGAATCTTTAACATACAGAAAAAGGTGTATCGGCCTCTGGACTTGATTCGGTCGTCGGTCTAAGGGCTCGAATGATGATCCCAAACTTGGCTTCGTCGGCGTGACCCAAGAGCATACCCCCAATACTTGCTTCGTAAAGGTTGTTAGGAAATCATTAAGTCCAAAAAGCTCGCTTCGTTCTTGAGGTTAGAAAAATCCTTAGCTATGTTCATGTCTATATATAACTAAATTATCAAATTATTCTGTTACTGTTCGTATCAAAATACAAAAATCGTGATAAAAAATTGGGAATAGGGATAAAAAGGTGAAAATTAAGAGTTATATGTATTTTAATACCAAATCTTTTAAAAAATTTTGTTCATAAGATAAACAAAATTTTTTTGGGATAGACCACCCATATCACTTAGGTATATAAAAAATAGTTTACGACCTATTCTCAGACTTACCGATTTTAAACAAAAAATTTCATAAAAATCACACAAAAAATTGTATATGATTTTTTTTAATAATTATTAATGAGAACTTTAGGATTTTTCGAATAAATTTCGATTTTTTCCCCAATTTCCTAGATCAAATTATTTTGTATTTTATAAATACGTAATTCGACTACAAAGTAGTCATCATCAGTGTGAATTAGCTAATTGTAATGATTCTCTAAGGAGATGTTACTCGTTGCTGATTTGGTGACGGTTGCACACCTTTTAGTCGGTCTTTCACTTTCCATGTGAAAATCAATTCCTATATCTGATCGAGAGGTACCTTAGCTTCGAAATATAAAACTTGTACCGAATAAACACACATTCAGGCAGGCAAAAAAGTAAATTAAAAAAAACTACCTAAACAGCAAATTTTTTTAGCAATAATTTAATCGAAGAAATATACTTATGCTAGATTTACGATTTTAGGCTTATTTCAATTTTGTTTATATGTTCCAAATTGAGTCTTATAAATATAAATCAAATATCGATTTAAGTTCCTCAATCCGTTTGAGGGACAACCTGTATATACAACATACAAATGTTTTGTAGTTATTAATGCAAAACATTCTTGTGAATAATTAATTATGTATTCAACAACTATCGAATAGTTTCGATCAAAAAAAAATTTTTTTGTTTAAAAATTCTGTGAAAAATACCATTTTTATTATTTATATTACTTTTGGATTTTTTTTTTTAATAATTCAAATTAGCTTTCAAAAATCAATTAAAAATTCATAAAATGTATGAAGGCAAAATTATTACTGGTATGTAGATACTTAATATATAGAGTAATTTTTTTTTAACTTCCATATGCAAATTGAATTTTTTATTGCATTTAATTGTTTTTTTTAATGTATTATGCATAGTTTTTACGATCTGAGCAAAAACTATCAGATATTTTTTTTACATAATTAATTTTTTATACGTAAACTAGAGCTTTTTACAAAATTTCGTAAGAGACAAAAATGATTTCATTAATCTTTTAATTTTTTTAACCATTATGAAAATAAAAAAGTGCTTAAAACGTAAAAAGTTCCCAAAAATTCATTGTTAGGAACTAATCATTTTTCTTACGAATTTTTTTACTTTTTAACTGGTGGTTTTCGTATAAAATAATGTATTTTTATGTTTGAGCTTAAAAACTATATACATTATTAAAATAATTTTCTTAGGCAAAAGTTAAAGTTTTCTATATAAAATCCGAATTTTTAACTAAAAGTAAGTAGATATACACTTGAGATTAGTAGAGCTGAAAAATATTAGCGCCGTTTTAGTTAAAATTAAAAATGAGAGACAAAAATTACTAATTATTTTGGGTAAAGTTAAGTGACAAATATATATAGTTAAGACAAAGGGCTTTTTATTACAATATACATTTGTTTCAATTTTCACGCACAAATAACTCAAAATGTTATAAAATTTGACGGGGACAATCTTAACACGAAAACGAAGGGTTGACCAAACGAGTTTTTCTCAAAAATAAATTTTTAAATATAAAATACTTCTTTTATTTTGTTTAAAAATATTTGAACCCTGCGTTTTCATGACAAGATTTTGCACTTCAAGTTAAATAACATTGGTATTATTTATTTTTTTATTAATCTATGCGCGGAAACTACAAGAAAGTTATATTGGTTTAGAGATTGTCAGCATCGTTTAGCAGAAGGAACAGGGAGAAGAAAATTTTTAAAAAGAAATAAAACTTGAATACTTAGAGGTCAAAGTACTTTGAGATGTTTGAAATGTGATGCGTTCAAGTATTTTGAAAAACCTACAGTTTAGTGAAAAATTCTTCTTGTTTTGATATCGGTTGAAGATATTACGATAAACCAAATTTTTAAAATTTTAGTTTTTGAGGTTAGGTTTTTAGTTTTTTTTTTTTATTAAAAATACACTTATTGGATAGGTTTCAGATTAAATTTTACATTTTGCGACCACTTAGAACTCTATTCCTTTCCAACTTTTGGTAGGTCTCATAATAAATCATTTATAACAAAATGGTCATGTAAAGAATTTTTTCTAAAATATCTTTTTTTTATTAATCGGATAAAAATAACCAGAGGTATTAAAAGAAAACCATGAAAAGCCATGTTGAAAAATGGCGACCATAGAGAAAGCTCAAATCCAAATTTTTTTAAAACACGTTTTTAACTATAAGATAAGTTATAAACAACAATATTCAATCAAAAAATCGCATGTACAAAAAATTTTTTTTAACTTTCTTATCCCTGTTGCTTCGACTGTATTTGATAGCTAAATCTATCGAATATATAATTATAGATAAATAGCTGTAGAATTATATATATGTCTGTTTTGGTTAATATGAACTATATATTATATATTTGTTTGATATAATTTTATATCTTAAAAGTTGAACAGTTATGTTGGCGATAAAACATTTTCAAAAATGAAAGTTGTTTTTCTTGAATACTTTTAGATTGTGAACAAAATGAATATTTGATTAGTAAATGTCTATATAATTAAAGGTTTTTGTTTTAATATTATAGACAGACGTATAAAGTTTCTCTATGTGTTAATTAATTTGTAAATAATTAAGTGTGAATAATAACAACATCGTACACACCACACCAAATGCGAATAGAGTAACACTCACTAAAATACTCATGAGACTAATATTGAGACAAGCAGCCTAAATCAATATTATTTATAATTCAAATCCCTATTGAGTTTAATTATAGGTATATCTACCTATATATATTATATTCAATCAATAAGAAATAATAAAAGGTAAAGGTGGTATAATAGGTGGTACAAAATAGGTTCAAATATTATTATTTGATTTTAAATTACACAAAGTGTTCCAGAAACGTCTATATAATGATTTATAACGAACATTGAGAGCTGAGTATAAATTTGCTCTATTTAATTAAAATAAATAATTAAAGTTAAAATTTTGTATTTCGCCAATATTTCGCAACAGATATTATGTTTTCGTTAGATACTCGTTTTCTATTTTTTTGTCTTCACAATAAGTCTGACATTCGAAGAATTCTAATAAACATAATTAACGAGAACTCTAAATTAAGTATTTGAAATAAAGTTTCAAATCCATTGCAATACCTCGATCAAAATGTAGTTACCATCAACTTGAATTAGCTTATCTATTAATTACTGTATTCGCTAATTACTCATATATTGCCTGTTAAAGAGACCGAAAATCTAATAGGGTAGATAACTGATACTGAATTTGCTACATTTCACATCAAAATATGAAACTAGAATTAATAACGTAACAACATTCAAAAATTAAGTTAAAATGGATTCAAAAATGAAGAAGTTATAATCTCTCAAATATTATTGTCCATCTCTTTCATGAAAACGATGGTTAACATTCAATCTCTGAAATACTGGGAATACTGAATGATGACGTCATAGTCTCTCTTTGTTTAACCAGGATGTATGAACGGCTATATCTTGCTTATTTTTAAAGATTTTAAAGAAATAACTTCAGTCCCCTGTTCGTGAAGTAAAGACCCGTCAAATGAGGTAATAATGAAGTAATAAAAAAATCCTAGTCATCATGTCCATTGAACGATTCGGGGTGTTTCGCATATGTTATTATCAAATTATTAGTTATCTCATTTTCAGTCTTAAAACCTTTCTTTTCACATATTTATCAATCAAAAAGCATTTTTTGAAAAATGTATAGACACGTTCTATAAAAAAATACAGTTTACAGGCATACAGTTTTATTCTAAGTAAATCAAATTATGCTTATTTAACTAATAGTTATCGATGAAAACCATTCTCCGTTTTAGGTATATGTTCAGTGCTGTGACACAAAGAGCTTTAAAACTGCATAAAAACATGTCGGAGAATTTTCAGACTTAGGTAACCGGTTCTTGAAACAGAATATGATTCCAAAGATAAAAATTATGAATCAATCATAATTTCTCGTACTGAAATTGTAATTTGTCTTTATTTATTTTCTCTAAAACTGACTAAAACTTCAAATTTTTCATCGATCTCAATTTTATTTTCTAATTATTGATAAAATATTGCATTTTTGATTTAATGGGTCATAATGCCACATTTACCCCATCTAAATTTGTTTTCTTAATCAATCAATTTATTCAAGCAGTTAAGAAAAATAAATAATTTAAATATTTATAAATGTTTGAATTTTGTTATGAATAGATTTATTCATTTATTTGCATGATACGATTTATAAATTGTTCAATAATTAATTAATTGATTTCTCAATCAGAAAATTAGATTATCAGATTAAGATCTTAAATTATAAATATAATTTAAGAACAATAATTAATAAATCGTTTTACCCAAAATTATTTCACAGTTTCCATGCTCAAGCACCCTTTATTATGTATAAATCTTTTAATTTTCACGCCCAAAAACTAAAAAAAAATTTATCCAAATGGCATGAAATTTGGTAAGCGAATTTTGAGTTTTACATTAGATTTTTTTTTCGAGATAAACTCTTCGATATTCTCTCCGTGTTCATGTCAATATTCTGCAAACCAAATTTTCAAACATTTGGATAAATATTTTTTGAGTTATTAAGGCGCAAAAAATGAAAGAAATGATGGTATACTTTGGCTAATCTGATTTTGATAAAAATAATACCTTATTTAGTTAGCACTTTTTTTAAATATTTATTGTTTTTAATATATATATCACCTAGTTACTCCGTATGTCCATCTGCAATACATATTATTATAATATATATATTTATAGCTGTATAGACTGGATATTTAGATTATTTTATGAATTCTTATGATTAAAAATAGTTAAACAAATTAATACTAAATTATATGTCGAGTATGTAAACAATGAACACTGTTAGTTGTTATATATACTTGTTTTTGAATTTATTTTACTTTTTAGACTTTTCAACTTAACACCCCGCTCTCTTAAATTTAATTCTAGATCCGTGCCTGATCTAGTATAATTAAAAACTCCAGTATAATGACCAAATGCCCAATAAATAATTTAGAATTACATGTTATATTAGTTTCCTAAAAAAAAATACAATTAACCTAAAATCTCTTATATAAAAAAATTAAGGATAAAATAATTTGTTAGAAACGTTAAAAATAAAATTATCTCCGTTTTTTCTTTTCTTTCAGGTGTATGCTTTTTTCCTGAACGATGGCAAGGTACATGGTTTCAATCAGGTGTACGCCAATCTATTATAATTGATGGATCACGATTAAGCAGTAAAGGAAGATGTATTGGCTCTGATGGTGATAAATATGTAGTTGTTGACGAGTAAGTAAAAATCAAATTACATTAAGATGATCGTCTTCAGAAAAGCATGTTCGTACATAAAACGTATAATAATATTTCTTTAACCGAAAAAAAAAAAACTAAATTGCTATAATTTTTTTCTTACTTCTTTTCTAGGAAAGGTGTTTGTTTTCGATGTGTAGTTATTCATGAAAAACATCCTAATGTCTTACAATATAAAGAAAGTAAGTATTTATTTATCGATTAGATATTATTTAACTAAGCTTTTTGACGGGTGGATATAAAATCAGACAACGAGATACAAGGAGTTTAAAAATAGATAATACTTAATTCAAAAGGACTGCTAACCATACAAAACAATTAATATTATTAATTTACTAAATTAGTTCTTTGGTAAATAGATAGGAAGAAATTGTTTCAGCTCCTCAGAGTTATATCTTAAATATTACTGTAGCGAACTAATACTACGGGAGCGATTCTTGGTATATCGCGTGCCCACCTATTAATTGAAGCTATGTGAGCGGCTTAGAGGCTTCGAAATTTTAGACATTGTGGCACACATGGAACATGCAATGCAATTATAATAAGGCTGGATTCAATTAACGCCCACCACCGTCAAACCCCGCCATTCATTAATTCTAATTAAACGCCCCACCACCGCTGCTTTTATTTGTAGGGTTCCATTTTCTGCCAGACGTTTTAAGTGTACCATTATTTTGTGCTAAAACCCGCATGACTATACTACTACTGTGACTCCACTTACGTGAAAATGACAGAATTCCACTTTTCGGTTTATCATATCGATCGAAAATCATGGGTTGTCAATTCTACTCCTGAAGAACGAGATCGAAATGCACCTAATTTCAGGGCCGGTCTTGGATCGTATTTCTACCCGAATTGATTAATTTATTATTTTTACCAAAATAACCAATTGCCAGTAAGAAACATTTAAGCTTTAAGACTCTCCGAAAATTTCAGTTACAGAAATTCATTCGTTCTACCCCGATTAAATGCATTTGTTTGATTATAAATATGATTTATTTTTCAGCATATTGTCACGGAAAAGATTCACTCCCAACACTTTGTGGTTTAATCACTGGTGATGCTTTATTATATTCAATGTTTCGTGAAGATGCTTTGCCTGTAAACTGCCCATTTCATGGTCCATTTACGTTCACATATAATCGTGGTCATGGTGAATGTCGGAATCCCGTTTCCAGTATTGATATATGTACAGAAGAAAGTCGTTTATTATTAAGTTATCAAGCTTGTCCTGATGTGTATGGTACTGAAAGTACCGTAGAAGAATTACAATGTTTGGCCACGTGGAAAGAAGGCTCATCGCGTTATTTAGTTGGTAAAGTACATCATAATCATGCCACATCAAATGAGGATCGATTTAGATGTTTTGTATATGAAAAGACAACACAAAATCAAGTTATTAGTAGTGATGCAAATCATACTCCAACAAATGGTGGTACTGGTACCAGTTTATCTACGTCGGTTGTAGATTACCGAGTAGCACAAAGTGGGGATGCCACGTGTAATGGTTTATTTAGCGCTACCGAAGGTAGTCGAACGATGACACTTCGTAAAGGTTAGTTTTTTTTCAATGTTCATTGGAATTACGCATTAATGAATACGATTGAATAGAAAATGAAATTTCCTTTTCAATTCTCTTCAAAATTTTGAATAGGATTGAATAGGATATCATTTCCTATTCAATGCTATTTATTCCTCTTCAAATTTTGAATAGGATTTAATAGGAAATAATTTTTTCGATGAAATTTCCTTTTCAATCCAATTTATTTCCTATTCATCCTATAGAAATTAAATAGGACTATTTTATCAGGGATAAACATTAATCTTATGAGGAAAATGGGCAATTTGTAGGTCTTGGACTCAATCAAATCGGTTAGAGTGAATTTGGATTAGATTTAAACTTATACACTTGATAGTTTCTAGTAGGTATTAATCCTTATATGAAAAACCAATGTTTCTCATCATCAAATATGAAAACTACCCCATTGAAGTGGACCAGTAAGTCGGGAAGCAAAGTGCAACATTTACAAATTGAGGGCAACCATTATGCCAAAAAATATTATAAATTTTAATTTGACAATTTCATACAACAATATTATTTAGCAACGAAGCATTTTGTAATTTTTTCCTAATCTGGTCATTTTTTCTATACTACTTAAACTGAGCACTATATGAAAATCGTCTTACGGTACTGGTTAAATTAAGACAACATACACTTCATATCAAGCATAGTACGCCACAAAATAATGTGCTATTTAATCTCTTTTAAGTATCAATTTTAAAATGTTTTACTTTCCACAGCAACATCGCCGAATAAATGCCGTTTTCCTAGTTGGTTAGCAGTACATCAACATTGGCATTCATTAGATAATACTGCAGAATATAATTTTCATCATCGTAATGCAACATTACATATATCAAGCCCTACTGGACTTGATATGAAAGTAATTTGTTCACAAATTAAACAAGTGAATAAAGAAGATTCGACATCCGTTGCACTTATTTTGGCACATTTTACAATGGGTTGGTAAGTTCACCAAAAATACCTTACGTTTCAATTATTTTATGCCTATTCCATTATGATGTTCACTCATATCTAGATCTCAAAATAAAAAATTCAGCGTGTAAAATTCCATCAAGCTAGAACACACATAATTTCCATTAGCTACACGAGCACCATTTCGGTGAATCTTTGAATTATAATTTGCTGTTGACAGGTGGACATTTTTTCAACTTATCCCCCATACAACCTGGTTCTCTTTACATTTCTATCCTCCATGATAAAAAATTGTAATTTATTATACAACAAATATGTCGACTGACACACTGTATGTTTATCAATGTAAATATTTTGATGCATGTATGCATAAAAATTGTAATATTCTATAAAAGTATATTTTGCCATTGTTTTCCGTATACTAAGAGATACAAATAAAACATTAAAAACATGCGTTTACATTTATCCAGTTTATCGCTGTATTGTGATCGAAGCTAACCACTTTTAAAAAGTTTTCATAATATTCGTAAAATATATAATCACAAAAAAATTTTAATAATATTAATGAAGTATCTTTTCCACAGCCAAAGTGGTTACATGTGTATGATGTATTATCGAAGAGATAACCATGTTGTTGAAGTTCAAACGGGACAACATGTGAAACGACAAGAAGACGCATGTTTACCAGCATTTTTCAATAGAAGTACCCTTCCATATGTAACTTTAGTCAGTAAGTAAACAAAACAAGTTATTTGCATTTTTAAATTTCCATTGTGAAGTTTTTATTATGATGACTATTTTACGAATCTCTAATTTTGAGATAACAAATTAAGCATACATTTTATAAACTCCACTTATTTTTTAACCTCTAAGTTTCAAGATCCTTAGAGTTTAATGTTACAGATTTAAGTTTATGTCAGTGTGCGTTTATCAATGCATGTTTTTCCGTCTCTATTATCTTGAGAACGAAAAAATCACGATATTAACCTTTTCTTTCATTTCATTGGACGGGTAAATTATGCATCTTAAAACTGATTTAAGTTTTCAGCTATCTGCTGCTAGAAATTCTTTTTTTTCAAGAAGTCTTCTAATTTTGCAATAAAAGTTTAATATGTAATCATTTTTATGCTTTAAAATGTCATTGTAGATTACACCTATATACCAGGATCATAACTGATCCTTAGATATTTCTGAACATGAAGCGTCCAGTTTCATTGAATTGCAACTTTTCATTTTTAGGCATTTACGATACAAAATTTGAAAATTAATGTTTCTTTTATCCCTCAAGTGTTGTCATTCGAAAACTGCTTGATTTTGAATAATGTAGCGAAATTCTAACTGACTGAGAAACCAGACATCAAAATACATTAGTAGGACCTTTATCCGTCACGAAAGATGGTCTGACTCATACATCAACTATTTTATATAGTTAAGCTAACGTTAAAATAATTATTTTTCAGCTCAAAATGTTGAATCACGTCAATGTCCATACACAGGAAAATTCTCTGTATCTGGTTTATTACGTTCAAATCAAGATACTCGAAATATACGTGCATTATGGCAACCTCAGCAACAACAACAACAGCAACCTCCACAAACAACACATGATCTACAACAGAAACGTGTTAAGCGTGTTATGGATCCACAAAATTCAGCAACATGTGATTCAAACAAATTTGATACATTGGTTATTGGTTGTAGAAATACGGATACATTAGAGTTTCATTCTGATTGTCCTGTAACTGATTTTTTTTCAAGTAAGTTTTGTCTAGCAATTTATGTAATTTTTATAGCCTTGGACTAACGAATCCTATTAAAAATAAACGGGAAAGTCATTAATTTCAATCGCAGATTATTAGAGGGTCAGAAAAGGAATGAACAAATTTTTTAAAAGGCTGTTGACTTTTTTAATGTTCATATATTTTGATTTCAAGTAAGTTTAGCCTAGCAATTTCTGTTATTTATATTGTCCTGGACTAAGAAATCCTATTCAAAATAAACGGGATATTTCATATAAAATTAATTAAGAATTTTTCAAATGGAAGATCGCAGATATTTAGAGCTTTAGAAAAGAAATGAACAAATTTTTTTTAAACATATTGACGTTCTTTTAATTTTAATATATTTTGATTTTAGCTTATTCGTGTCATGGTCGATGGGAAGAAAATGGAACAAATTATTTAATAATGACCCCACAAAGTAGATCGAGTCATGGTGCTAAACGATATTGTTTTATATATCGTGAATTACAAGCACTGATACAGTTTTCAATATCTAGTGATAATTGTAATCGTAATATTCGTCCTGGTATAGATGGCGAACTTGCGTTTAATGTTACCGTAAACGGTAAGTTCAATTTTTTTTTTAAATATCAGCAATCATTTAATATTTTTAGTCATATATCAGCTATGAATATTATTAAAGAGAACTCTAGGATTTTTCGAATAAATTTCGATTTTTTGGCCCAATTTCCTAGATAAATATGTTTTATATTTTATAAATAGGTATTCCGACTACAAAGTAGTCATCATCAATATGAATTAGCTAGTTGTAATGATTCTCCAGTGAATACGGTGAAAACGGTGCAAAATTAACGATGGTATTGAGTACAACCAACCAGCTCCAGTGAACACGGTGCAAACCGTCACCAAATTAGCAATGAGTAACATCTCCTCAGTGGATCATTACGACTAACTACTGATGATGCATTCGCTTTACCCTTAATAAACTATTATTACTAGTTCTAGATTTTTATTTGCCTTACTTGATATTCCGATTTCGGGAGAATAAGTTTTGTATCTTTTTAAATAGTTACCATCTACTTTCCTCTGCAACGTCTGACATATGATTCTCCCTTCGACATCACTCAACATTTAAAATAATTATTAACTTTTTTTTTCTAGGTAAATGTGTAGAATTAAATGACGGTCAACAGCCGCATTTAGATTTATGGACATTATTAAGCACATTACTACCGGTATTTATAAATTATCTATTATTTCAAATTGAAAGATGATTTATATAGATGTAGGTTATTTATTAATTAATTAGTAATTTATAATATAAAACAAATTTAGAAACAATTTTCTCAAAATTCACTGAACAAAATATACATTTAAAAAAATATATAAAAAAACACTGAATGAAGAAACAATGCAAATATGAGTATATTATTATTATTATTAACGATAAAAAATATATAGGGTGTTTCATCAAATATCAAGAAGCAATTATGAATTTTGTTTGAATTATATGTTTTAATATGTGTATACAAAAAATTTTAGGTAAAGAAATTTGAACCAAAAAAGAAAACCCACAGTACTGACCTCTAAAATCTGATTGAATTTATGCACTTCTTGATAGTATGTGTGCTAAATTAAATTAATAAAATGGTAACTATAGTTCAGGGTCGATAATTTTTGAAACCAAACAAAATTATAGTAGGATGAAACCCATTGGAAACGAAAGAGAATATAACAAAAATGAAAGAAAAAATAATTTACGGGGGATCAGTGGTCGGAAAGTAGAAGGGGGTGAGTTTTTCAGGGTAAAACTTGTTTTATCTCGATTTCTGTAATAACCAAGTTTTTGGTCTTTTATTTCTATCTTTTACAAAAAAAAAATTTTTCACAGTGAAAACTTTTTCCCTTGGAACTTGCAATTTTGCAGGAAATCGAGAAAAACCGTGTTTTACCCTTAAAAACTCACCCCCTTCTTGACCTCAGACAGCCCGAAAATTATTTTTTCTTTCATTTTTGTAATATTCTCTTCCGTTTTCAATGGGTTTAATCATATTATAATATAATTTTTTTTTCACTTTTGACCATTTTTTAAGACTTCAATTACCAAATTTGTAATTTAACTGCCAAAATTGATATTCAATTTTGCCAAATCCACAATTCATACACAACTTCACAATCCACAATTCATACAAAATTCTGACGAAATCAGTAAAATTTGTGGAGATGAAATTTTGATAACCAATATTGTTTTTATTCCGACTTCATAACTTCATCATGTTTTTTTTTATACTAAGATCTAATAAAATGTATAGCACGATATATATAATTTTATTTCAATTTTTAAACTTAATTATAAGAATATTATCCTACAGAATGGCTGGACCATATGCAATGATTTTCATTAGAAAACAATGGGACTAACTGCGTTTCATTTCAAAATAATATCATACAAAATTAAAACATATAATTCATTCTAAAATTAATTTTTAAAACAAAAATTTTAATGTAAACACCAGGTATATTAATCTTATACATATATAGAGTGTTTCCTCGGTAAATACCAATATTTTAAATGCATATTTGTGAGATTGGTTTAAAAGTTCATATACATTCATGGAATCTAAAAAGTTGAAGCCGATTATAGAAGCTATCAAAGTTTGTCATAATCCTCATCTAATATAATCTTCCCTCATACTACTTCAAATCCTTCAGAGACCAAAAAAGTTAGATCTTTCCCTTATTGAGCAGGGTAAAAACCTTTAAAAAATGGTAAAAAGTGAAAAAAAATTATAGTTGAATGAAATCGCATTGAAAGCGAGAGAGAATATAACAAAATGAAAGGAAAATTAATAAACGGGGGAATTCTGAGATCGGGAAGTAGAAGGGGTGAGTATTTAAGGGTAAAACACGTTTTATCTCGTTTTTCGGTAAAACTACAAGTCCTGTGGAAAAAAATTAAATACACAAGTCGTAAATCTTTTTATTATCTATTGTAACTTTTAGCCCATAGGACTTGTAGTTTTGCTGGAAATCGAGATAAACCGTGTTTTACACTTAAAAACGCACCCCTTCCACTTCCCGACTTCAGATCGACCGTAAATTATTTTCATTTTCATTTTTATTAGATTCTCTTCCGTTTCCAATGGTTTTCATCCTACTATAATTTTCTTTTGGTTACAAAAATTACCCATCCTGGTCTATTATAAATTCTAAATTTATAAAACACTACCAAAAATCTTATAAATATGCAATTTTTTATGTATTGATAATTATCGAGGGACAGTCTGTATATGAAAAATATAAATATATATATATAAACAAATTTCTATACTAATTAATAATAATTTATATAATTAATATTGATATAAATAATGAAGATGAATGATGATTGATTTATTAAATAAGTTGTAGATAATAAGTGAAAAAAAATATTAAAACGTAAGGAGGTATTTACTTTATTAAAACTGTGATTATATACATTTTAAAACAAAAATATTTAAACAAACAAAACAAAAAAAAATGGAATGAAATGGTAAATAAAATATCTTATAATCATATTATTATTAATTAATAATATAAAAATAATTCACGCAATGTTAACAACAAAATAAACACACTCACTGGTATATTATAAAACAAACAAAAAAACATGTTATTAAAATGAAACAAAATAAAACATATTTGTCACATTAAACGCGAACATATTGTTTTGAGACACATAAAAACAACATTTTTTTAAAATTTTGATAGTTTGCTGAATATTGATCGGAGCTAGAAATTTAGTTATTTTAAAAATTAAGCAATGTGTCATTCGCGTTGTAACTTAACTTAATGTTTTGTGTCTAATTTATTTTCTGATGCGTCTGAAGTAAAATTTTTGTAAAACGTTCTACTAATATGCTCATGAACTCAAAAGCTATGCAGTAAATTTCCTGAATGTAATAAACAATTGAGTAGTAAATTTCATATAAATCGGTAAACGTGTTCGAAAAATACAGCGAAAAAAAATTAGATTCATACATACAAATAAGCGAAATAAAAAATCTAGTCTAGCCTAGTTGTACCATCGACCTCACTTCTTTCGGTCAAATATTCATTTTCAAATTCTCAAATAATTTTTAAATAATATTTTGAGGAATTCTATTTAAGAATTACAACATGTTGAATTACTTTCCGCGAATCCATTGTTGTACATTTTATATATATTTCATCGATAGATCTTCTCATTTCAGCGCCGATCAATAATCATTTTTTTTTTTTTGACAATGATCATAATTTTTATAAATTTAGAAAACTGTGATTTTATTGTTTAGAAATATTTTTTTATTATTTCAATATTTTGTCCAAAATTAGTTAAAGCCCTATTATTGCGGTATTCTAAAAACTAAAGAAAATGATTTCTATTTCTAGCTCTCTATTTTTTTATTTTTTTATTTATGGTTTTTGGAATGTATTTTTTATATTAAATATTAAGTTTTTTGATTATTCAACAGAACTATTCTTGCTGCAGGAAGACCAACTATCTTTTTAATTTTTTTATTTCGATTCTACTGCCATTAGATCGTATTTGCATAGCCTCAGTATATTTTCTAAAATATAAAATGCAGTTTCAGATATGTCGTTTTTTGAAAATAAGTTTATTAATTCTCCTCTCACAATCATTATTTTTAGAAAAAAAGTTAGATTCAGTGAAAAATAATGATTTTTTAAATAGTACCATTGTTAATTTTGCTAGCAATTTTATCTGTTATAATTCCACGGCCTTTTGAAAACTATAATTAAAAAAAAAAAAAGTCTCAAATTAAGTGGCCTAAAAAATACGTATTAAAATAAACTCTTAATTTTTTCACTGATTTATCTTTTTTCTTCAACTTACTTCCAACATAAATTTTCATCGTGATAAATTTATTCTAAAAGTGTCTCAATTTGAAATATTTTTTTATAATAAGAAACAATGATAGTTCTCTATACGTAAATACTACTTCAATTTTTTTTCTATCCACTTTTTATAGACGTAATATCATAAACATATAAAATAGATTAGATCGAACATACATAATATCTTATTTTTCTTAAATCTGATTCATCTTAGGTACTAATTAGTTAATAATCCATATAATTTTTTATACGTAAAATATTTTTTTCATTTTATATGTTTATGATTTAAATTTTGGATTATTTTTATACTAAAAAAAATTATTTTTATTATAAGCCTATTTTACATTAGCAGGAAGATACGGTGGAACGCATAATAGCTACTAGTTGCAATAGTTAAATTAATCGTTACGTTTAATAATTAGTCAACTTGTAGTTTTAACGCTAAAGTAACATATACTATTGTTATATGGAAGCTTGAGTCTTTATATGGTCAGATATACTTTCCTAGTTTCATTTAAACTGGACTTCCTTATTAGTCGACCCACTTCGAACAATTTCTAGCCTAGAAAAATTAAACGGTCCAATATCACTTTACTGCAACATTTATCCATAATTTCCACTTAAGTTTAATTGTTTCTTGAAAAAAATTTAATTCGTTGTAATATCACAACCAAGCAATAACATAATAATTTTCATACTGTAGGTAATTTGGAAGACTAATCAGATTTCATGATAGAAACTTCCTATACCTGCTAAGACGTTATCTCTTAGGATAAAGCTTAGGATATATTCTTCTAGTTGAGTTTAATTTTCTATCGATAAAGTTTAGTTGATAAACGTACCACATACCAGGTTGTCTCAAAACTGTTCTGTATCAAAATTAAGAAGAATGCTATCTTGAAAGGAAACAGTACAAATATTCATTTTATAATATAGGTCATTGAGAATTTTCTAAAATTCGTGTCTCGTTTTTAAGATAAAGTAAATATGACAAACTTTCGGACCGATAAGGCTGCAATGTAACAACACCGCAAAATATGGATCACGTATATCTGGAGTCTATTTTTTACTGTGAATTACTTTAGTTGTAGCGTAAATTATTTAATGTACTAAAATTTGAATCATAGCAGTGTACACGCAGTCTCTACCTATTAATGAAAATTAGGCTTCAATTAATTCTATAGCCTGATTTCTTCGACGTGATGCTTGTCGTTTGTACGATCAAGGTCTTAATTGTACGATCACATATGACTTTTTTTTTAATTTTAGAATGATGATAAAATGAAATGCCTGTCTTGTTAATTCTAAGTTTGGAATAAAAGAAATATGGAGGGTAAAATAAATACATCGTTTTTCAATCCTTCAATTTTAAAATTGAAATTTTTTCTCTAAATGTCCTTGTTAAATACAATCTTGTTCAAAATAAGGTATATTTATATTTGGCTCGTCCATACTAAACGTCAGACCAGTTTTGGCAAGCAACACATCGTAGAAATTAGACTTGACATTTAACCTCAAAGTATACTATGTTGTCAATATTTGACTAAAAAATTTTATATTAAAAGAAAACACTTCCATTTATTAAAGTAATAAAAAAAAAATATTAATTAATTAAATTAAAAACATTCAATGATTACAATAGATAATTAGATTTTAAAGGCTTCCATATTTATTATTTTTTGAATTATACAAATTTTAATTATTCCAAATACAAAAAAAAATCTCAGCAGTTATTTAAAAACGATCTTTTAATAATAATAAAAAAAAAACAAATTGCTTACCATAGAAAATTTTAACTCTGTTTTTATATAAAGTAGCTTAAAAATATTTATAAAAAAAAGTAAAGAAAGGCTATTTTTCGTCTTCAGTTGAATTGTTTCAAAATAAATTACATATTCATGAAAACTCTTCTTGTATAAGATTCCTTTTGTTTTTCAACTTCATCTGTACTATATACACCGTTTCAATTATCATGAATGTAATTTAGTTTGATTCATTCTATATGAAATATAGAATAATGGTGATATTTTTCGTAAACATTAAGCAATACTTAAAATATAACAAAATTTTATATTGTTATTAAAAAAAAAAAAAAAATGAAAAGAGAAAAAATAATGATAAAACATCTTTATTAAATTTTCAATATTAAACATTATTTAAAGATCTTGTTTATAAAATAAAATCTCTGTTTTCACGAAAATTTATTTTGATTGATCGCATTAATGAAATCGGGAAAATAAATCTTGAATTCAATCTATGTTCTGTTACAGAAATACTTAATCGAAAATTTTTACATTTTTGAAGTTATACTTCTTTTGGCGCGCACACGATTCCATAAAAAGGAAGGACATGATGAATGAATGTGAATGAATGAAGTTGGCTACACAATATTTCTTTAAATGACTATTAGGCTTATTAGGAACTCATAATATATTTATACATGAAAAATCATATTCTCCTGATACAAATTGTAATAGTTTATTAGGAACTCATAATTTATTTATACATATTGAAAAATCATATTCTCCTGATACAAATAGTAATTATTTTTCACTCTCATAGAGGCAGATGAAGAAAGAAAACTCTTTTTTGCTCTTGTTTCAGCTGTTTTTTGAAGTTATACACAATTCATTCTAGACGCGTTATGAAATGATGAGAGTTAAATAATGTAAGAAAATATAATATATTTATTTATATAATTTTTCTTTCAAATTTAAACTCAGCAGCTGTCTGTCTGTGTTGTCTATCCTTCTCCAGTCCTTTTATTATTTTATTGTAATTAATTATTTGTATGCAAATAAAAATTGTTTTATAATGATGCTAAAGAAGTATAACTTCTGACGCGCGTCTATGTACACGCATCCATTGTTTTAAATATAATTATTTAATATTTTTAGAAATTTATTGAGTAAATTAGTGACGATAGTTGTTGTGTTCAATCGAAATCTTCTGTTCAAATCGAAAAAAAACGCATCTATTCTTCTAACACAGAATTTGTTCAGAGTCGAGACAAAATTGGAATTCATTAAGTTAAAATTTAGTAAATTGAAAATTTTAATCCCGGTTATCACTAATTTCATGTTTGTCTTGAAAAAATTTGATATGTCGTCATTTGAATGATATTAATATGTGATGTTCTTTTTTTTACATTATTGAGGCTCTCTAAAGTTGAAATCAGCTTCCTACGAGCACTTGTTACTCCAATTTACCATTTACTCGAGAATATGTTTTAAATATTATACCGAATTTGGAGTAGAATAACCGTTAAACTAATTTCTTTTTAATTAAACTAATTTTTAGACCTGAAACAGTTTAAATGCGATCGGAATAAATATATACAAAAAATAATATCGAATATTGGATGAAAAGAAATGTTGGATGTGTTTTATCATTGTTTTAATAATAAATAAAAAATTTTACTCTAAAAATAAGTCAAATATAGACAAAAAAAAAAACAAAAAAAACAAAAAAAAACAAAAAACAAAATAATGCAAATAATCAAAAATTTGTATTATAAAATATTTAAAGAAATTGTATTTGAACAAAAAAAAAAATAAATAAATAAAATTACAGCAATAAATTATATATATATTAGTTGATCGATTTCAAATCGATCCTAGTAGAAAAAAAAATAAAAATTTGTATAAAAATATTTTGCATATTAACTGAAAAAAATAAAAAAATTAATGAATTATGCTTTTAATAAAACGAAAAAAAAAAAATTATTTATATATTTTGGTGTGATGGCGATAATATTAAATGTTAAATTAAATAAACAAAAAAAATCTAATCAAATATTTAAGTAAAAAAAAAAAAATTCCGAGTAAAGAGGAGGTACATAAGAATAATATTTTAGAAAAAAATGTAATAATGAAAATGCAAAAAATTCGATACGTTTTTAGTTTATAAAAATTTTTTTATATAAATGCACAAACTCAGTACTTAAAAACTGTCATTCGTTATGGCTATGTTACGTTTTACTTCGTAATTGGGTACGTTTATCTGAAATTGATGAAATTCTTTGATGATTAACCATTCATCGTTATTTTACCTCCAGTAAACAATCAGTCATAAAGATCTTTTTGTTTGGAGATAAAAAAGAGATGGTGAAAAAATATTCGATTATTCTTACAAAAAAAAAAAAAATTAGGAAAACGGTTGACCCTAAAGGCCATACCTGCAACTTCCCGCTAATTCGGTACCTAAGCTCTTAAAATTTAACATATAACAATGTTTTTGAGATTAAAATTTTGTTTTTGAGCTTTGAATAGTTGTTAAAGAACACTTGTTACTTGAATATTTCGTAAACGATATATTTCGAACCAATCAACCGATTTTCACGTTCTTGGCGATGATTGACGTGGTTTTTTGAGCTTTAATAATTATTTTCTTTCATTAAAAACGATCCGAATATAAATGTCGAAGTAAAAAATACATTTTTTGATGAAATTTTTCGTTTACGATATCTCTCGGACAAATCAACTGATTTTCACGTTTTTGGCGGCGATCGACGTGGTTTTTTGAGCTTTATTAATTATTTTCTTTCATCAAAAACTGGCAGATAAGAAATGTCGAAGTTAAAAAAAACCAGTTTTTTATGAAATTTTTCGTTTACGATATCTCTCGAACCAATCAACCGATTTTATCCGGATTGGCGGCTATCGACGTGGTTTAAAAAAAACTAAAACATTTTTCGAAAAAATGTTTCAAAGAAAAGCTTTTTTTTTTCAACAAATAAACATTTTTTGTATTTGAACTTTTCTTCTATATTTTATAGTTTAAAAGTTGGGTCAAGGATCCATTGGACCCAATTGACCGATTTTGCTCATCCACGACCTTAATCTCAAATTCACTTTTTATGTTTAGAATACGTTACCAAAATTTTTTCTATGAACACATATACTAAAATTTTGTTTGTACGATCAATATTAGATAGCGTTACAAACTTTAGACTAAAATTAATATAGTTTGACATATGATACATAATATGTCAAAGTATATTAATTTTAGTCTAAAGTTTGTAGCACTATCTAATATTGATCGCATATGATTATAAAAAAGTAAAAAAAAGTAAGTCGAGTGTTAAAAAAGAGTTTTGAGTGCCCGAAACAAAAATGAATTGTTAATTTAAAAAGTATATCGTATAGGTAGGTATAAATATAGATTATGCTCAGTCTTTAATTTCGACTTAATTAACTTTTCTCAAAGAGAAAGTAGAATAATTTCTACTAGATGAACGTGCTCAATCGGAGAAAAATTTACTTTGTATATTTTCTTTTAAAATAATTTTCTAAATAATGTGCGAAAAGCAATCATGAAATTATATATGTTTACGAAAAGCTAAAATAAAAACGATTTTCAAAACGGATTTTATTAGAAAGATCGTTACCAAAATTTGAAAAAAAAAACTAAAAATTTAGAACATTAGTTAATAACAAAAACTATATAGTAAAATTAAAAAACAAAACAAAAAAATGAGAGCACAACACAAACTACAGAATTATTTACTGGATAAATTTAAGAAAACAAAAACCAAGAAATATTAAAAAAAAAAAAAAATAGTAGATTGTTTTAATTCGTAAATATAGTTTTATTGGACAGTCGAAGGGTGCCTTGGATGATTTTAAGTTAACATGTTAACTTTAAACAAAAAAATTTAAAATAAATATAAAAAAAAATTAAAAAAAAAAAAAAAAAATTCAAAATACAATTTAACAAAAAGAAATACCATTATTTGATATTGTTTTAATTTCTTGTATATGAAAGAACATTGTACAAATACCTAGATAAAAATAAATGTTTAAGTTACGTTTTTTTTTCTGATTATAATTTGTTGTCTTATTTTGTATATACCTAATTACCTTCATATTATAGTGCATTGCGAAATTGTATGGAAATATTTTAGGTGCATGTTCCCTGTAGCTAAAAATAAATATAAAAAATTCATAGAACATATTCAATTCAATTCTTTATTCATTTTTTTTAAACAATACATAATTTTACAAAATAAGACAAAAATAGAATAGGGCATGTGGGGGTTTACGTTGCGTATATTGAATAAAGTAACACATAAAAAATTCATATCTTTTATTATTTAATGTTGTTATAAGTACACAAATAAATGTTGATTGTTGAGTCGAACTTATTTCACATGTGTCTCCTAACAAGAGTCGTACCAGAATATATTTTAGCATTCTGTTTGTTGTATATTACGAGCGATATTATATTATTTCCGAAGTCCGCCGAACCGGCTCAATGGTAATCGACGCGCAAATAGTGTCCAATTGTGATCATATGTGTCGCCACAGAAAAATGGAAACGGGAAGTTATGCAAATGTGGCTAATTTAATGAAGAACTATCCCAGTATTCACTTTGTGCAAACCAAATGGGAAACCATAGAAAACCATTGGTAATGATAGCCGGCACCTGATACTAATGATCAAATACCTCCCGAATATCACCGAGGAAGAGATTCGGTTCAGGATGGGGAATACACTTAATACTTGATGAAGTACATAAAAGATTTAAATAAAAGCTGTAAAATTACAGAGGTGAATAAAGTTAAGTTTCCCAGTTAAATCGACGCAAAATTAAAAACAAACAAAAATCCATCTATCAATCAAAATGAAATAAGCATAATTATATCACCGAGGAAGTGAAATGGTTCAGGATGTTGAATACAGTTGATACTTATATGAAGTACATAAAAGATTTACATAAAAGCTGTAAAATTACAGAAGTGAAAAAGTTTTCCAATTGAATCGATGCAAGATGCAAAATCCAAAGAAAAATTAATATATCAATCAAAATGAAATAAACATTATAATTAAAATTTAAATCGACCATTTATTATCGATTCAACTGAGAAGTCAAATTTATACCGAGAAATATCTTAGAATAAATATAAATAAGTATATATATAAATGGTCACCAGAATTTCCCTTATCAAACGCCGGTAGAATAGTTTCTTTGTGACTGAATTCAGTTCATGGTTTTCATTGTGTATCTATTAGCACCCAAAAGTATATAGAAATCGGATTGTAGAAGTACCAGCTGTCGCATTAACTATCAAGTATCGTTTTTATTATTTTGAATAATTGAAATACGTTAACCTCAAAACTGAGCATGTATTATTTCGAATTGGTTTTGTTGAAAGACGCATTCAATAATTTGGTGGTCATTTTGAACACTTCCGGAATATTGTATAATTCAAAAACACAATATTTCGGTATTAAATTAATTTCAGTTAAATTATTAAATTTTTTGTATTCTTTTGAGAGAAAACATTTATTCAAAAATTAATCTTAATATAAAGATATTTACATAATTATTTAAATTTGAAAAAATTTTCGGGGCTAGAAGTGTTTCAAAAAAATATCCCTTTTATACAAATGTTTATGTAAGATTTTCAACTTTCTTGTAAAATGAGTTGCATATATTTAAGTAACTTTTAACCCAATACAATAAATTTTTATGTAACGCTTCCATTCTTTTTATTACCTACTCTCATGCCCTCCCGGGTTTCCAAGATCCACGGACATAATAAAAAATGTTTATAGCCTCTTTTATTTATACAGGAATTTTCAATAAATACATTTGGATATCCGTACATTGAAACATAAATTCCATTCTACAATTCATTTATTTGAGGAAATTATTTGTTGATATTGTTTTAAATCTGAAGAATACAAGACAATAGAATACTCTCTTAATGCAATACCTCAAAGCGACAGGTGACCGGAAGACAATTAGAGAACGTTGAAAAATTGACATTCAAATGGATAATTTTAATAGAATGGCATGCATTTATTGTGAATTTAGCATTATGTTGAAATTCGCGGTACACTAGACACAAAAAGTATTTCTTTAATATAAATTCATTTTTGATTAAAAACCAAATTTAGCAACCAATTGAACACCAGTTACACCTACAAGCAATGTAATAAAATATGTATGTATATTAATTGATTTATTTCAATAAAAAAGGAAGAAAAGTATTAAAATTTTGGTATCCCATTATTGATACTCGGAAATCCTATTTCTGTCTTAGACTCTTTTCTGAATTGCTTGGTAAATTTTTTAAGTTTAAAATTTAACAAAACGACTAAGTAATATCAAACTCAACTGTCGAAGTTCATAAAATTTTTTAGTTTAGGCGATTTTCCAGCATTCTTTTCAAAAAGGAAACAAAATAAGTCTACAAACCTTCATTTCATATAGAGAGAATAAAATGGTTTGTAGACTTTCTCTTTCGGCGCTTCGCTTTCAACAATTGAACATTTATTCAAAAAATAATTGTTGCCTGCTTACATATATTAATAATTACTCTTCCAATTACTCAAAATTTCGACCTGTAAAAATCCAAATAATTACTTATACCTTGGATCAAATCACATTAGGTCCGTTCTAAATACACAATATACAAGGAATAAAAGCACTAATATAGTAATTTGAAATATAATGTAATCATTATTTTCTATATGTAAGTATAGAAAATTATATTTATTTAAAAATATAGGCAAAACATTTTCAAATGAGATTAAAGATAAAATTGTCTCTTTTGTTAATAAAAAATATCCACCCTCCAAACTAATCACTGGTAAAAAGTTATTGCATTATGATGATAAATTCTGTGAATAAACGTTAAAATAATCCGTTTTTCATAACAATGTTAAAGTATTTTAACAATGCGATGATTATTCGTTTTTTGTGTTGTGCTAGTCATCAGTAACTTTTCGCAGTTACCGTAGAATTGATCAGACATAGAATGATTAATTATGTAAATATAATATAATAATTAATCATGATATTTTATTAAAAACATGTGACGTGAATGTGATAAGTGTGTTAATTTATTCTTCAAAATAATGAATAAAGAACTAAGGTAAGAAAATATGTGTTTTTGAATTTAGGTTAATATTGATTAGAAATAACATAAACATTACATAAAACAAAATATCATGAAACTTTTAAATATAAATGTGTTTTATTTGCAATAATTTATTGCGTTTTTTTTCATAGAATAGAATTTTACTCAAGTTTTTAATTTAAAATCAATATTAACTTTTGATTTTATAGGTTAAGTTTTTTATTTTTTTGTTTATAAACCCGGTTGGGTATAATATTCTATGTTATAAAATATATAACTAATGCAAAACATAACAGATGGCATACATGAGTGGTTTATAATTTTTGTAAAAAAAATTAATTTTTTTAACGGAATGCTTGCAAATGATGTAGCCATCTACATTTAAATAAATTTACTGCAATATAAAAGTATTTGTTTCAACTTTGAATAACAAATAAAAAAAATTTTATTTAGTGATATGCTTATGGTATCTCTACTTGTCTGTATATGGTAGATGTCTGCATATGGTATCTCTACTTAAGTTTTTGTTTTTTTTTTGGCTTCAGCTACTTTCAGCTATATAGCCATTAACCAAAGGGGATAATTATTTTTATACAACAACAGTACACATTTCTGCTAGGTGGTCACCCATCCAAATCTAACTGTGACTGCTGTTGCTTAACTTTATTGATGGGTCGAGGTCTATAATTACATTACGTCAGCCTGGGGTCTGTACTTAAGTTTTACACAAACTTTTTTATTTTATCAAAACTAGCTTCATCAAATAATGCTATATCACTCCTGATATATGCAATATATATACTTTGAAAATAAAAAATATCACTCATAGTAATGGATACTCAAAAATATAAACCTCATATTTGCATTTAAATGCATTTTTCTCGCAATTCTCGTGCTGAAATAACTCAAAAAATACATTACCTTTTCATGCCAAGATTGTACATATCAAATTACCACACATATACAAAATACCATTTTTTTAATATTTTTTTAAAATAATTATTAATGAGAACTCTAGGATTTTTGCACGGTGCAAACCGTCATCAAATTAGCAACGAGTAACATCTCCTCAGAGAATCATTACAACTAGCTAATTCATACTGATGATGACTACTTTGTAGTCGAAATACTTATTTATAAAATACAAAATAATTTGATCTAGGAAATTGGCGAAAAAATCGAAATTTATTTGTACATACCATATTTACATATATAACATATATGCAGTATTCTCGGGCTCAAATAACTTAAAAAATACTTATCCAAGCATAATAAAATTTGTATTTATTAAGAAATTGTATATATTTTGTCAGATGTATCTAAGTACGTGTCATAAATTCAGATATAAGGATTATATCTGAATATTACTAGGAGTGGTAATTTTGGAGAAAATTTTAAGTTAGACAACTTTAAATTTTGATATTTTTATTTCCCGAAAGAAAAACCTATTTGGTTAGATTAATGGCAACTAGAGATTACCCTGATAAGTTCTATTCATTCCTATTAAATTTCTAAAGGATTGAATAGGACTTTTTTATCAGAGTATGTTGAAGACAAGAAGTAATGAGTTTTGATGAAATACAGAGTGTCTGCTGCACTTTTGCAAACAAAATGTTTGTTTATTTCTGCGAATTTTTGCTTACGCTGATCGATTTTAAAAGGTATGTTCAAATCGATCGAGCCAAGGAGAATTCGCATATAAAAACGAAGCATTTTTCGAAAAAATTCCAACAGTTCACAATTGTTTATTTTTGATAAATTTATGTGAAACACTTATCAAAATTTGTCCAAACCTTAAAGTCCGTATAAAAAAGAGGCAAGCCCAAAAAAAAAGAAATTCACCAATAATTGTTTTGGCAATATCCGTTTACTTAATATTTAAGCCATTCTTATTTAACATAACAAAATGTCATTGACAGAATGATTGATTTCAAAAGGTACGTTCACATCGATCGAGTATTCGGTTGACTAAACTTTCGGTGGGAATAGTGATCGTTTAAGAGGGATTATGCACAGCTGTTATAAGCATACCCCTTTATGTAAGGAGTGTACTTCTAACAAAATGTTGACTTAAATTACATTGGATTTCTTTCAATTTCCGTGCACAAATAACTCAAAAGATACTTATCCAAATGTTATGAAATTTGGTATGCATAATATTGACATAAAAACGAAAGACTTTCCGAATAGTTTTTCTCGAAAAAAATTCTAAGATAAATATCAAATTTTGATTTTATATTTAGAAATGTTTGGATAAGTATTTTTTGAAGTATTTGTGCCCAAAAATTGAAAGATTTTACATAAAGGAGGGTGCTTCAGTATTATGTTTTAATCGCCCAAAAAATAAAAAAAAAATGGTTCCAATTGGTATCTTTGCTTAAAACAATTTGTATAAACAAATTTTAATATTTACCTAGTTCCTAATTAATTCATCAAACTTATAACATTACGTTTAAATCAGTTGAGTAAATATTTATCTTAATATATTTTAAATATACCTATTTACGTTTATAATAAATATTCGGCACAATAAATGTTAACACTTTTAATTGATATTTGAATCGATGATGTGACAAAAAGCTTTAACATATTTAACAGGTAACATAATTGAATATATAGGATTAGTGTAGAAACGACATAAGTCAATTTTTTCTACATTATGATAGCCCTGATAAAAAATTCTTATTTGATTAAATAGGAAGTTTTATTGATTTCCTATTCAATTATTTTCAGAATTTTGATGAAATTTATTATTCAATTCTATTGATATCCTATTTATTTCATTTTAATATCTATAGGATTTAATAGGACTTTTTTATTCGAGAGAGCTTTTACAAAACATCGTACGAAAACATATTGAATCGTTGATTCATAAAATTTAGAAATATTAGTTGTACTTTTTTTCAAAATTATTTAGCAGATAATTTGTGATTTAGAACAATTTTCTAACGAATACATCAAATTAAAATCATTACATTAAGGGAGATTGAAACATAATACTGAAACACCGTCCATTATGTAAAATTTTTCAATTTTCCAGCACAAATAACTCAAAAATACTTATCTAAATGTTTTGAAATTTAGTATGCACATTTATTGACATGAAAACAAGGGGTTTTTCGAAGAGTTTTTCTCGAAGAAAAATTTCTAAATATATAATCGAATTCAGCCACTTAATACATAAAATTAAATTATATAAAGATAATTCGATAACGAATTTTTTTCAAATTGTATTTGTCTATACAGGTAATAATAGTAGCTTCGTAGGCAATAGACCACAATCTCGCTAAAACCCTCTAATCTCTAAGAAGATAACAATTATCATAATTTTGCTATAATTCTCATATTACAAACTTCAACATTCAGGATATGCGAGGATTTTGGAAATTTATTATAACGGAGTCACTGATTGGCCAATGAAGCCGAAAATATACACAGCAAATTTTCTTTTTTAAAACTATACGCGTTGGAAAATTACAGTGGAACAAACTAGTGATGAGCAAAGCAAAACCAAGACCAAGACACTCTTGGTCTTGGCGTTGCATATTCAGTCCCTATCTTGATGTTGCTCAAGTATTTCGAGTCTTGGTCTTGCTTATCTGATCTGATGCATATGTTTTTTCATTAATTTTCCTATGCTTTATAATTATAAAGACTAGGGTACAAATTACAACTCACAATTAATCAACTATTTATGTCTTTTTTGTATTTTAAACAATAAATTTCAAAAGTTGTTCCACGAAAAGAACAAATTGAAGTTGCTATATATATATATTTTGACTCATGCATTTATCACAAGTTGTTATTTTTAGGTTAATCTTGCCCATTTAGTATTGCTTCTGCATATTCGATTTTGGTCTTGATCTTGGTCTTGGGCTTGTTCTTGTTTTTTTTTGCAACATCAAGACCAAGACTGCATCACTAAGACCAATGTTGCTCATCACTACAACAAACATGCATGCGTAATAAAATACAAAATAGTTTCGTTAAAACATAGACCTCACTACGTTCGGTACACATTTTATAAAATCTGCATAATTTTGATGTTATTTATTTAGATCTTATTTGTACTTACAATAAATAAGTGATTTAATTTATATTCGGATATACGATGTGCAATAAAAAATGTGATAATATTTAGCATGTAAAGTAATTATTTAACATGAAAATGATAATTGGTTGAAATATAACTTCATAAAACCTCATATGCTTTCAATTACATTCAATTATTGACAATTTAATGAAATAATTGACAGGCTATTAACTTAAGTAATTGTAATTGACTACATTTGATTGTTTAAAATTATATTTTCCGGTAGTTTGCATAAACAATATTATGCATAATTGTTGTGTATAAAGATACATATGATCTAAGTATAAACTTGATTGCGATCTTTTGGTAAAATTGCTTAGTTATCATCAGTAACGTAGAACGTACTCAAATCAGAGACGTATATCGTATAAGTTATAATTTGTCCATACTTATTCAAAATTTATAATTTTATGCTTATGTTAACCGATATGTTGTTAGGTTGAATGGATTAAATTAATTTTTGTATCGACATATAATTTTATGTTTTTCTATATTTTTTAATAATTTTATTTTTTTATAATGAGCTATGAAGAGCTTATTATTACGTTTTATGCTCAAATATAAAAAACAATTGCATTCGTTTCTATAACTAATTAATACCTAAAGTTGAATCGTTTTCGTTAGTCCACTGATTACGCATTCACCTTAATATAATAACCTTAAGAAAACCAATCAGATTGTAGAATATTAAAGTTCACATGAAACTTTTGTTTACAAACAATAGACTAGCGAAAATGATTCAACTGTAGTATAGTTTCCTAATTTTGGAGATATTAATTTATAAGAGTCCTTCGTGTAGAATAATTTAGATAAATAAATATAATTAAAACGTCCTTTCTACTTCTTAAAGGGTGGTTGTTCCTCTTGAACTCACACTGTATTTATCGAGTATAAAAATCGGGAAATTTTTTAGGCATTAATTTAGATTCCGACAATGCATAAATACTCATTACGTCTTCTATCAAAATATCACTAAACGGGTTATTCATAAATTTTATTTTGGGTTGAGACATAAACATAAATTTATTTAATTAATCTAGGCTATTTTAATTTAATGGAGGCAATACAGAACCTTACAATTCAATATAGGTCTCAAATTCTATATAGAACAACAGCTAATGAATTTCTTTACTCCGCTAAATTGTTTTAACATAGTGCAGAGTATGCAATGTCAATTTATGTATAAATAAATATCTATAATGTATTTAGTTAGACTCAGTTTTCAATTGGAATGCAAACTATTATTATATGTTTATAAATATATGTAGGCCATTAGACAAATATATCATAATTATAAATAATTAGAAATCCTTATTCATAAATATTATACCCATATTATTTACGTAGAATTGATACATCAGAAAATAATAAAACTGATTTGTTGACAAATATTTCATATTAATTATTGTAAATAAATATTTTCAATAATAAATATATTTTTTAGTTAATAGACCCGGGCTTGGATAGAGTTGAGAGTGCAGAAAAATTGAGCACTGCATTCTGTCAATGGAATTGTGTTAAGAATAGCTTAAATATTTAGAAACCGGATGTTGCCAGACCGATTTTTGGTCTAATTTTTTTAGGAATCCTCTCTTTTTAAACGGACTATAAGGTTTGGAGATATTTTAATATTTGGATTTATGTAAATTTGGTAAAAATAAACACTTCTAGATTGAAAACAGCCGAAACACGGCATTTTAACTTTGGTTTATCCACATTCTACTGCAAATTTTTATTTTGTTTTTTTGAAAGTATTTGTAAAGTGTATTTTCATGAAATATATGGAGTTTTTTCTCAAAGTTTTTTTTTTCGAATAGAATTCATGGTTTTTGGTGTCGAAATTAATCCCTTACAGGCCAAGAACGAGAGTTATTCGAAAAAATGGTTCAGAAGTCTTTATTTTTGTCCAATATACATAAAACAAATATTTTTGAGCTCTTAATAATTTTTTCGAAAAAATTCAAAAAAATTCCATTTTTGAAAAAATTCTAACAGTTCACAAGTGTTTATTTTTCCTAAATTTAAATAAAACAGTTATCAATATTTTTCCAAACATTATAGTCTGTCTAAAAAAGAGGGAAGCACAAAAAAAAAATTTGACCAATAATTGCTCAGGCAGTTTACTTAATATTTAAGCTATTTTTAACATAACAAAATTCCATTGACAGAATGCAGTGTTCAATTTTTGCACACTCCAGGCTATCCAGATCCTGGTCTACAAAGACTATAACATACTTTCTCGTTTACTTTTCACGACTTTCTTTTTTACAAGCTTTTTTTTATTTAGTTACTTTTTGTTATAACTATTAATAGATGTATAAATAGAGCTAACGTTTTGAACATATTTGTATACAATAATAAAATTTTGATATAAGTGTTCATAGAATCACGTAAATAGTACAATTTTATCTATTTGTCCATCTGTATGTCAATAGGTTATTGAAAAACAATTATATACTAAAACCTTTCCAATTGGCTGATTATTATACATTATGTAATTTTTTTGATTGGACACATTATAGTCTAATATATATAAATTTGACAACAACGTATATTAGAATGAAAACAAGTTACTATATTTTTTATATGAATAAGATAGAGACAAATATAATGTTGTTAGGAAGTTGTTATGTATTTCTGCGAATTTAAAAACAAATAATTTTTGATTATTTTCAACAAAAGCGTTTATGAATAAATTATTCTTGTGTTAACTTGTTAGAACAGTAAAACTTATATATCTTATTCACTTCTTCGAGGACTATTACAGTTATACAGTAGCTCAATAAACGGCACATGTTCGCCTTTATAAATTTTTATAAGCAAATAATACATATAAATTCTATATTGACTACAATTTACACAAAAATAAGATGATTTTTCTCATTAAAACACTTCAAATTACTAACGGTTTGCCAATAAGTATATAAATTATAACAATAGATTAGTTTATACTTTATTTTCAAATTTCTAAAACAATTTCTTAAAAATATAATATCCCTAAGCAAAACTATCCGAAACTAATGGATACATTTTCGCCCTTAGAAAATTATTAGATATTAATCCAGATTTAAGAACTTTTACCTCTAACATATTTTGAAGTCGGTCAATTTAGTCCTCGTGCATGTGCTATAATGAGCAGGAAAATGATTACTGGTTTAACCTTGATTTTCAAATATAATATACTATGAAGGAAGCGTATTCACATGAAGAACAATCATATTTACTTTTTGGAAAAATTTGTTTCCAGTTTTTCATTTTTGAATACCTTTAACTGTATATAAAACTATGAAAAATCCAAATTTTTTCCAACCGGAATAATTTCGTAAAATTTCAATGATTTTTTTTCACAAAAATAAAAAATTTTTTTATTTCATGAACAATGTATTTGTTATTTGTAAAAAAAAATGGAAAAGACAATTTTTTAAATTTTTACAACGGAAATAAAATTTGAATCCTTCAAAGATGAGATGTAAGAAGTGTAAAAAATCTCAGCTTTTTAGTTTAAAATTATCATGGTGTTTATGTTTTTTAATTACTTTATTGATAAAAGAAACTTTTTTCCTACGGATTATTGTTGATTCATCTATCCAGAAGACTTCTAAATTGTTTTGTTCCGTAACATTCATATTTAATGGGTGAAAAAATTCATTTTTGTTAAAATGAAATGAATAAGTGTTGACCGTGGTGATCATGATTTTAGTACAGAATATTTTCCGAAAAAACAATTTTTTTGGCCAAATTCTGAATTATTATGAACCACTCTTATTATCCAAAGAAAATTAAGAGGTTTTTTTAAATTTTCCGAGTAAACTATGCTTTGGTTTTTTCTGGTAAAACAATGAATAAAAATTCGTACCCTTGGAGTGAATCAGCACAAGAATTAATCGTTATTTTAAAAATTTGTGTTCTTAACAATTTACAGTTTTTTCCACAGTATTTTATTGTTTTTACTTTTCCTCTTTCGTAAGTTCAAAAAATTCTTTCATTTAACAGTTCACATTTTTGATAAGTGGCATCCTACACCTCTTCACAGAATTCATCGATGGTAATTCGCGTAAACGGCGCGCGGTTTTACATAAGAATATACATATTGTCCAAATATAATAGTTACAAGTTTCTTTGTTGTGTTATTACTGTGGGTATAAATAAACACGTAAAGAAATAACTTAAATTATTTGGCTGGACTATTCAAATACGGGTTTCAAAAAAGGGTATTAATAACAGTGTGTTAGTATCAAATATTTCATATCCTAATGATTTGGTAACAAAATTGTAACATTTTGGTATATTAAGCTATTTCGATTTCTCAATCATCGTTTTTTATGAATATTACAATATACAAAAACATTTTGGAAAATTTTTTTATTACTAATTTTATTTAATTTGTTCATACAATTGCATCGACAGAACAAAAAGTTTCCTCCGGAAATGGCTTTGCACATTAATTATCTCTATATAAAAATTATTTTTATTGAAATTTATTTTTTATTAATGAAAATTAAGTTGAAGAATTGTAAGTTATGAATGAAATTTTGCCTCAAATTGATTGCATGAGTAATGATCTTAAAATAAAACAGATTTAAAACCATACTAAAGCATGGTTCTAAACCTTTTTATAAACGGTAATATAAAATTTAATTTTTTGCCTTGTTACAGGCCTTTTTAACTAGCCTCGCTTAGGCTATTTGGAGAAGTTATACAAAAATATTAATGGACTCGCTAATCTTTTAATTGCATAGATATTATTGCTGGTTAATCTTAACAGAGTTCTCTTGGATATGGATGTAAGGCCAGATACAATGTAAATTTTCATTTCATTTTGGATAATGTTATCAAATTTGACAGAGTCGTTTATTGATTTCTATTTATTTATTTAAAATATATGTAATACGGTCTGGTCTCATGTGAAGAATATGTTCAAGAAATTTATTCTCCGTAAAATTTGTAATTAAAATTAATTTAAAATCACTTTCAACTGATTATATTAATTTTGATGTAGAAAATTTTTTCAAAATTATTTCGTTTAAAAACTTTCAAAAGCAGAATTTTATTGGATGAATAATTTTCTATATGAAAATCAATATTATCAAACTAAAATGAAACAAAATTAAGGTCAATGAACAAGAAAATAAAAAAAAACTATGCATTTTTCTGAATTTTAGAACTGTATGTGGTTTGAAATTTTTATTTAAATTTGGAATCAAGTGTTTTTAAACAAATTTTTAAAAAATTTTCGTCATTAGCAATATTATTATTAAAGCTATATAAACTGGGCTAATTTCGGTTCGATTTGTGCATCCAAATTTTTTGCATGTGTGAGATTTTTTACGAAAATAATAGATTACCATTTATAACGATGTTTAAAATAGATTTTTATTATAAAAATTATATCTTATTGATAAGAAGATAATAACTTTCTATAGTTTTACAAAGACTATTAATTAAAATTTAATAAATTGAAAATATAATGAAAATTAAGCAGGAAATTGTTTGATATTTGTCCTTGACCAGATTAAATCAATTATTTAAAATGTTAATAATTCTAATATTATTTTTATAATTTTAATTAAATGATTCATTAAATGTTTAAAAAATAAATTGTGATGCTGTAATACTGACACAGTGGCCACATTAGTGGAAAATGTCAAGAAATACTTGAAAAGTCAGGTAATTTTTTTTTTTTAATGTCAGTATTTTGCCAATAATCAATGAATTCCATAAATTAAAAATGAATAACGTATTATTTATTTTTTAGATATGAGTACAAATTGGTCTTTGTGTAATTTCCAATGAATGGACTAAAAAAAATTAGTATTAAAATTATGGGTAATTTTTGTCTTTTTTTTTAGATTTTATCCTCAACAAAAAAAGGTTCAACCGAGTTTGCTTGTCTTTCAGTTACGTATTAAGATACTTTCGGTAGTGAAAAATAAAGCATGAAATGTGAAAAAATTAAAATTTATTTAGAAATATTCATAAATATTATGTGTAACTATGTATATGACGTCATTTTGGTAAAAATAATTAGTTGTCTTTGTCAGTTCAGTCTTTCAAATTAGTAAAAAAATATGTGAAAGTCTTAGGTTATGTTTTGTTCTCAATGTGTTATACCAATATTCCTAATATTATACCAAAATGGCAAACAGCATTTTTACAGGAATAAAAAAACGTTTAAATTTTATAGTAAGAAATACCCGTTTATGTGATAAACGAAAGTGAATATTTTTTTAAATCTTGTTTATTACAGTTAATTACTTTTTTGCTTACTAGATGGCTCTTCTCCGAATGGAAACTAATGAAAAAATTTTATACTTTGTATCTTTATATCTTTGAGTGTCATTATAAAATTTGAAAAATTATAATAATCCATTTTAATTCTTAAATATTAAAATATTCAAGTAATCTTTTGTTGCAACAGACATATTTAATCAATCAAAAAATAAAAAATATATATGCATACTCGGCAACAACAAAAATGCGACGACCTGAATACTTATTTCATTATTATTTAAAATAACAAAGTTCGCGATTTTTTATGGACTATTTTATAATTGGTTCAAGTTAAAAGCAATGACTTACTTTAAAGCAAATTAAATATGGGAAACAACTTAATACATCAAAAAGGAAAAACATAATATATCATAATGGTTACAAGAGTTTATTAAGTATAGGTCGATATTATGAAAGGTATTGAATGAACAAAATAATTAACTAGCATGTGAAGTGAAATAAACATAATGATGACTGCATCACTACGTGAAACGTATTATATACGTTGTGTCAATCACGTTGTGCCACCGAATTGTCGATATAGTAGAATTCATACTTGCCTACTTCGTTCAATTATATACCAACAGATGGCTTTAACGAATAAGCTCCATATTATAAATGAAAACAGAGACGTATCTGCAGAATTGTATATTTTATAATTTCTCGAATGAAAGGTCCCGAAAGATCCTGGTGTATTGAAAGATCCGTAAAGATCCTTGTTTTTGTAGTCGTATATATATTTATGATAATTATTATTGTTATTTTAGTTCACAGATGACTAATGTAAATCTAGAGAGCAAGATTTTTATCCCAAAACCCAATTATGTATTAGAGTATATTAATAATTTGTTAATCAATAGAATATATAGTTATCGTCTCTGATATCTTATCTCCATATACATTTTTAAGAGTTAAGGAGATAATGTCTCTTCGAAATTAATTTTGTGAAAATTTTTTTAGTGAAATACGAACGATAGAAGATTCATCTATAATAGAATCAGAGTCTAATGCAGTAGACATTGTATTTTATCCATTTTCGCGCACAAATAATTCACATAAAAATTATTCAAATGTTCTTAAATTTATTATGCACAATCTTGGCCAGAAAACAGAACTTAATTAAATTCGGATTGGTATTTTTTTAGTTTTTTGTAAGTGAAAATTGAAACGAAAATAATGTATACTGCATTAGAGATTGTCTTTATTGTAAATGTTTCTTTTTTGGTTCTTACTCTCCTTAGTTTCTGATACAATATTAGTAATAACATCTATAGATTTAGACAATAAATATTTTTTGTTTTATTAAATAAGTATTCTTTCCATTTGGACTGTTGAACTGGAATTAATTCTTAGAATCAATCATTATTCAAATATCAAAGATTATATTTTTTTATAAAACATTTCAGTATTGGAATAAAAATTATAACTCATTTGCAGAACTGCTATTTTTTATTAACACCCTGCTTTTGTTTTTAATTTTTTTTAAGATTATAAAGTTAAAAATATAGCTTATCAATTAATGATAAAATATATTATTATTTAAAACTACTATTGTATAGGTACTATTTATTATGTTAGGGTGCTTTGTTAACTCACATAGACTAAAAACTCAAAATAAGGGCTTTTTAAGTGAAGCGGGCAACAACAAAAAATGTGAAGGTCTGAAATTTATATTCGGTCTAGGTACTCTTATAGAGAGTATGGTCGTGTACACACAATTTTATTTGAATGAGCTATAATTTTGAAACTGAAGATTTGACATAATTGATTATAGCAAGGATTTTCCAAAAAATAATTTTTCAATAAAGCAATTTTAAATTAACAAATTAATTGTGGTGGTTTATGTTGAAAATTATTCTTTTCAATTTTTAAATGCAAAGAATGCTAAAAATATATTAATTTTAGCTTAATATTTAACCGATTTCAGAAAAAGGAAGTTTTTTAATTCGACAGCATTTATATTTTTTTAATATGTATTCGCGGATAATTCCGTCGTTCATGGACCGATTTTGATGATTCTGTTTTTGTTGGAAAATTTCCCAACGGTGGTACCATGATAAAGTAACTAGAATTTGGTGTCTCAAAAAGAAGCGAAGGAGCACATTCAAAAGTAAAAAATAAAAACTAAAAATGAAGTAAAAACACTTTTAAATTAAAATATTTTATAAATAATTTCCTTGTGACCAATTACCATTCGAAGTCGGTGCTAATATTATCCTTAACTAAATAATTGATGGTTGGCGTCGACTGAAAAAGGTCAGAAAATTGGTCAGAAGAAAATAATGTTATTTTTTAAATAATTTTCTATAAAAAGCATCCCGTTTAATTCGTTTCTGTAGCTTATTTCAACGAAAATATTTTAATAAATTACTTTTGTCAATTATGTCAATTCAAAAAACCTTTATTCAACTCCATTCAAAAAAAAAAAAAAGTATAAAAAAGTGTTCTACGTGTGACCTGCAATGTCTACTATATTGGCATTTTTTGGCTTGTCAAAACGACTGAACCGATTTCGCAAAAAAAATCAATCAGTTTTAATTAATATAATTAAGTGTCGAATGAAAGGTTCTACGTTTAATTATTATGTGTTATCGAAATAATTTAGATGATAAAAAACGAACGATTTTAGTTCTAGTGACCTTGAAACGAAAGGACATGTCAAAATTTGGTGCACATAGGCTAATATGAAAAAATTTCAGACCGTTGCATTATTTTCATTGACCGTTTCACGTGAATTAACGTCCATTTGTATATTTTTTGCTTAATGCACATGCCTCTACTAACAGGTATCAATGTTAAAAATTTTATAAATGCAAGTACAGCTTAAAGCTCTTTAAAACGTAATATGGATATTTATAGGATTATTTATCCTTTGAATTTGGAAATAAAAAACTACAATCAATGAAAAAATAAACAATTAAATGGTCGTTGAATACGAAAAGTTTTAAGACAATTTCAAAATCAATATTTTTCAACATGCCTACGATTTTTTTCCCAACCCTGCTGAATTGATATGTTATCATGTGTTACACATTATTTTCAAATGTAGTACAACAATAAATAAGTAATACGAGTAAGTAGTAATTGCTTTCATGAATACTTAAATAGTTGTTAAAATTTACACGTCAAATTTTTTAACACCTAGTTTAACAAATTGAAGAGGATGATCAACTTTATAGTCTAAGCGCTTATATGTATATCGTATTGTTTATTTATCTGTAGAAATGTTTTTTTAGCTAAAAAACTCGATGGCCACATTTTTTATAAGAGTACAATAATTAATATTCATCAGAAAATAATTAAATATAACATATTAAAAAAATTAATACTACTTCCATGAACTTTAACATATATCAACGACTTATTATTATAAACAAACTATGCATCTAATTATTATAATATTACTATAAAATTAAGAATAAATGAAAATAGAAACAGATATAGTCAAAAACAAACAAAATACACGATTTGTATGGTGTATTTAATAGTTAATTCAGTCTAAAATGAAAATTTAACTTAGGCAAACAAAATTAAATCTGATAAATACACCATAAAAATCGTGTATTTTATAATTTTAAATAACAGGAAAGATTTAAATGCGCGCCCGCTTTTTTTGTATAGATTTGACGGTACTTGGAATTTAAAAAAAAGAAACAATACTATTGAGCTTAACTCTCAATCATAGTCGATAAATTTTTTATTACCTAATAATCGCTCTGCAATACCCAATAATTGTTCAAAAATCGTCTTAATTTGTTGTAAAAAGCATATAAAAATTATTAAACTGAAATTAATTAACTGGTAATTGATGAAATTAATTTTATAGTTTTTTATTTAAAATTATAGTTCGCAGCAAAACTTTTGCAAATATTTGCTTCTTTGATTAAGTTACTACTGTCGGTATTAGAATTACTGATTCGAATTGAAATTTGACATATAATAATTACATTTTAAGATAATAAACCAGTTTAATTTTTAAAGAACTGTAAAGAACCAAAAGAAAAGATAATAAATAAATAAATATAAAAACCTAAAAGAAACGATATTAATTTTTTTTTAAAAATCGACCAAGCCTTGTACAATTTTATTCGCAGATGATGTGCAACATCTCACATTATTAATATACCAAATTAACATTTTATCCTGAATAAATGACTGCTATTATTTGAAATGATTTTTCGTAACAAAGAATAATTATTTTTATTGAAACATTTTATTAATTCTATTAAAAAAATATTTTTTAATTTTATTAATTTAATTAAATTTTTTTTTAAATAATTTTTATTAGTTTTATTTTAATTTTTTTTAATGATTTTTATTAATTTTATTTTATTTTTTTATTATTTATTTCATTTTTTTTTTTTAATTTATTAATTAATTAATTTTATTTTTATTTTTATTTTATTTATTTTTTTCATTAATTTCGTTTATTTATTCGTTAAGTTTATTTATTTATTTCAATATGAGAGGTATTTTTTGTGAAATAAGATAAAATCTGTGAAATAACATTCTTATAAGGATCAATGACTAAGTCAAAATTTTTTTATATTAATATCTTTTCTTTTTGGTTCTTAGCAGCTTTTTAAACAAAATATGATAAGAGATTTGTTAAAATTGTTATAGAAAATGCGGCCTGTCGAAATTTATTTCCTTTGAAAGTGGCTCACTGTCGAATTGAAGTTTCCAACCACTGTTCTAGTTCATTGAACCTAATTTCATTTTCAACGATGAAAAATCCTTATTTAAATACTCCGGAGTCTCTTAATTAAACTGTAGAAAATTGACGAATTTTGTTCCTCAAAAATCATTCGAAAAAATCGATTATTTTTTATTGTATAATTAATTATACGAGCTATGTGAATGAATCATAAAACACCGTTTAAAAATAGAAAAACATTTTGATAATAAATTTTAAAAAAAAAATAAAATTATATAGACACATTAATTTTATAATAATTAGAGTTAATTAGCAATTGATCTTACAACACTGTTAATAAAGTAGTGATTCAACTGATCATGAAGTAATCTTTTGCTGTTCTTTTTTAACTTCCCGCTAAGAGAATCGAATATTTTCAAGAAAGTTATTGGTTTTACCCCGTTTTGAAAAAATCGAGTTTTCATCAGATCTCAACGTTTTGAGATTACAGGAAGCTTCCCTGACTACCCCTGTTGTCACTATGCCTGTATGTTTGTGTGTGTGTGTGTGAAAGTATGTGAACCGCTTATAACTTTTGAACAGCTTGACCGATTTCATCGCAGTTGGTGCCATACGAAACGACTTGACCAAACTTCGATTTTGATTACAATTTGGATCGATTCAAACTGGTAGATTTTGAGAAATCTCCAAAAAAAATGAAAATTTTTTTAATGTGGTTTTTTTGGAATAACTTTTAAACGGCTCTATCGATTCAAAATCAGATCTTAAACTTGATAAACCACATCGATCGCTGCCTATTTGGTTAAAATCGGTTGATTCATTCGAAAGATATCGTAAACAAAAAAATTTCATAAAAAAGGGTTTTTTTTTTACATAACTTCGACATTTCTCTCTTCAAATTGTATTAATGCATTTGCTTATGATTAATAAGAAAGTTTCTTTTTTTCCCAGAATATTGGAACTTTGCTTTTATCTCTAATGATTTTATAGTTGCATATAGTTCCATAGGACCCAATGACAGATCTAATAGTCGCTATATGGACACATATCTAGTGTAAAAAACTCAAACTTGATTGCATTTAATTGTCTTCTCCATGAATAATTCTGTCATAAAAAGTTGATGCAAATAAACGCACATACATACGGCGTTTGTATGCAGACCCACATACACACACACATGTGTTGCGATATAGACTAAGAAGGATGACCTTGAAACACGAAAATATAACATTCTTCTCGGGTTAGATTTTCGGATCAATTCCAATAACTTACAAGGAAATATAATATTCAGAAACATATCTTGGAATTTTGATTTTTATCAAATATAATTTTTTGCAATAAAATTATCAAAAATTTAAAGTGTTACAAAATGTTGAATATAATAATTTAATTAAATTGTGATAAAATATTTTTAAATATAAAATTTTATTGTTTTTCACATGATTGATTATTATTATATTGTGCAATAAATGATTCTCTAAACAGTTAGTTTAGTGTGGCGTCAAGTAATTATAAAGAAAGTATGGTTAATATTGAAACCAATTAATTAATATTAATATCAATAAATTTAATAATTTATTAATTTATTATCATCTACTTATTATAATGAATATGATATCTAATTATTGAAACGTAAAATGATATTGAATTGCATTTTTAGTGAATAATATTTTCAATATATATAGCTGTTGGTGTTACCTGGTGTTCTTATGCATGGCACACAATATAGGGGATTGCAATCCGGTCGAGTCCAGATGGATCCGGCTCTTCATTTGTTTGTTAAATTCAATTTTTTTAAACTATTTTAAATTTTTTCCCAAAATCTCTTTTTAACTTAGCCTTATTTTTATAAGAAACAAATTAGCAATTTAATTTACTAAATAAACCACTGTCGATGAAAACTGTAAACTGGAAACAAATTGATCTGCCATAGCCGATTTATTTATTCGATAAATGAATAATATATTTAATTTTATTGAAAATTAAATTTAACTCGGCTAATTAGGGTTCTCTTAAACTCATTTTTAAATCACAGACGAAAACGAGATTTAAAAAAAATACATACATACAATACAATTTTCAAGCACAAATAACTCAGAAAATATTTAGAAAAATATTAAGAAATTTAGTATGCACAATATTGACTTGAAAAATAGCTTGCCGAAATGTTTTTATTAAAAAAACATTTCTAAATTTAAAATCAAATTTCGACAAGCAGAAGGTTTATCAAATTTCAGAACATTTGTATCATTTGAGCTATTTGTGCTGAAATATTGAAAGAAATGCAATGCATATTACTCTAGAAGTACTCTCCTTTATGCCAGGACAACAGCTTTTTATACACCGCCTTAAGAGGAAATGGATTTTTTTTATTTAATACATAATCTTTAACAAAGATAAACCACTTTATTGATTGGTTACACTAGGATTTCAACTAATAGTAATATTTACAATTTTCATTTAAAATTTTGGAACATAGTATAATAAACCAATATTATCCATTTTTATCAATAATAATGTTTGCTGAATTTACGCATGATTCTTAAGAATTCGCATAGCTTAGACAGTTCCTACGTGTTGAATTTTTTGAAGTATGGTTGTTGTTTTATTATAATATTTCATTTTCATATGTGCGATTTAAAAAAATTATTATTTAGTTCAACTACGAGGTCTTCATTGATGCATATAAATATATTTACATTTTTTATCTTCTTCATAGAATATACGAGAGTATCTTATTTTTAGTTTAAAGTTTGTAACGCAAGCAAGTATTGAAGACACACACAAAATTTTGGTATGGGTGTCCATAGAATCACCTAATTAAATATTTCTGTCTGCCATCTGCCATCAAGATCACTCGAAAATGAAAAAAGATATCTAGCCGAAGTTTTGGTGGTGTATTCGGGACCTTAAAAATAAGATCAAGTTTTTGAACATCAACGACCATAAGTCGAATATTTAAACAATTAACACTCTTAATTATTATTTTCACTTATTTATTGATAATTTTACTAACGACCAAAAAATAAAATTATATAGATCTGTAACTACGTTGAATTTGCTTACCATTTTCAAGTCAAATTTTCTTAGAAGATTTTTTATATTCTTATCTTTGGAAAATTTGTACCGTAAAAGTTTTCTTAGACCCCCCACTGACGTAACATAATTACCGATATCAACCGATCACCAAAGTTAAGCAATAACAGACACAGTCAGAACATGGATGGGTGATCGTCTAAGATATCTGTGTACTGTTGTTGTATAGAATGAATATATTATACCCACTGTAGGCACTATATGACTTTAGTAGTTGTTAAGTTGAAAAGTGCCTTAAAATAAATATTTAAAAAAAAGTTTTCTTACGTTAAATATTTCCATTTCATAAGTAATAACCAAAAAATTCCAATTTTGATATTTAAAGTATAAATAAAACAAGTGAATATTATAACTAACTGTTTTTATTGTTTAGATACACATCAATATCAGAATCAACGTTTGAAATACATTAATACATAATAATATACATTAATAATATATATGGGTTTAGTAGCTAAATTTGAGTTGAACTTTTTGCAAATCTATACAATTTAGTCAAATTGATTTAAATAAAACTTGTATGTTTTGAAAAAACAAACTTTCTTTATTTTTAAATTTTTCTAATTTCTTTTATGGTTTAAAAGTATCCAAATCCACTTCAAAGCTCATCTATTCCTCGATGGAATGTATAACTCTCATTGTTATAATAAAAATTGCAAACTATGCAGATAATGTACACTTCCATAATAGAAAGATTTCAGAAAGTTTATCAAAGCTAGAATGAAGCCACTGTGATTTATTAGAATGCAATTTAAAACAACAAATTCACATGCAAGCAGCTTGTTGTTTGTTATAAATAATTATTGTGGGTACTTTTTGTTCGTCTGTGACCAAGAATTTTGCAAAAAAAAAAAAAAATATGTGCTTGTTTGCTGGTTCGTATTGCATCAGACACAAAAAATATCGTTTTCAAAAACTTTAATGCATAATTATCACATACTCTAACTATGGTAACCCTTTGGCTGAACCGTCTGTCTTTTCGTCGCATAATCTTTTTTTATGTTTTACATTTAAAAAAAAATGTTAATTTTTTTATTGTCTACTTTAGTCTAGTTATGGTAATTATGGGGCAATAAAATTAATTTTCAAATTTTTTAATTATTTTATTAAGTATTATTTTTTACTATATGTGGAGATTTTCTCCTGACTGTTCTTGTACTACCTCAACATTAACCTTCCTCGTTTCTGGTGAATAGTTCCTTAGGCTCAGAATTTAATACTAATGATTGACTAGAAAATTTTACTTACATTACAAATATTTGTAACTTTTTAGTTCCTGCTTTTTGAAGTTTATATTTTCTTTTTTTAGCTTTTTCTGTTTTATACTAACACGGAAAATTTTGGGTGATACACAAACGCCAACAAATTTTTTTTGCACTCCTTTTCCTTAGGGGTAGATTTTTTTCCCAAATGTATATGGCCACCAACTTTGAATTTGAATTTATATAAAAAGCATTATTTAAATCGGATTACTTAATCAATCACAATAAATTCGTTTTTATCACTCCCGTACCCGTTAAGACTTGTTCATTGCACATTGATCACAGTCATTTAGTCAAGTAGCAAGTAGTTTAATGTTAAACACTTAACACTTGATAAAAAATCCTCCACATATATAAATTGATAATTTAGTCAAGTAACAATTAATTTATAAAAACTGTATAAACAGTCACGTAATATAATTTCATATCACAAAACTGTTTATATTATATGACTATGACTAGAGCAACAATTAAATGTCAAACAGTTTTCTTCATTTGTTTATTACTATATATTTGTGATACAAAGGCGGTGGTGATCTACACAATACATAGAATTTAACTATACTACTTGACTTAACAACTTTGTTGAACACTTGACTAAAATATTGCTATTCACTCACGTCAAGTAACTAAACTACTTGCTACTTGACTAAATTATTTGGTCAATATAAACTAAGCTTTAGGGCTGGACCTATTCCCTCTTCGTCGATTAAAAACACAATTTGTTCGAAATTTATCTAAATTAGGGGTACAAATGAATTTTTGAAAACAAATTATAGATCAAAGATTATGAATCAATTATTCAAATGTTTAAAGATCAAAGCATTTTTCAAAAAGACTCCTACAGTATAAAGGTGTTTGTTTTTGCCAAATTTACATAAAATAATCATTAAAATAGCTTCAAACCTTATGGTAGATTTAAAAAAAAAAAAATCGTTGGGTGGGGACGTATTTTGTCTATCGCCGTCATTGATTGATTTTATAAATTAATTCATTAAAAAAATGCATGTTAATCAATTAATTATCATGCGCTGTAAATGTTACTTGGTACATTATTGAGTTTATATATTATTTAATTAAAATAATTAATGAATAAATAATTCAAACTATGTAACAAGAAAAATTACTTGCAATTTTCTTTTTAATCACTCAATATAATTATTTGATGACATCATAAAATGATATTGCGCTCTAATGTTAACAATTTTTTAATAAAGTTAAAAATGTTTGTCATTATTCTTCTTGGTATTTATTTCCACATAAAATTATGATAACAGCCGCATCGATTTAAAATAGAGCCGCCATGTGACTTAATTTATAGGTAGAAAATTGCGTCATACTGCTGTATGTAATCGTCCCTTAAGACTCAAATCGTTTATGTAATATTAAACAAGTAAATATAAAAACTAACAGATTTAATTGTTTAGATACTCGATGTATGATTGTATATGATTGTTTGGACTACTTTTAAATAGCATTCTTAAAATACTATAAATATTCAGTTATATATGCATACATGTGTACTAATAATATGTATTGTTAATACCTGTATATTTATTTACCAAATTTGAGCTTAAATTGTGAAGAACTCAAATATTTTACAAAGAAATATTTCAAACTAAAGTTGTTTGTTTCAAAGAAATGAACATTTTTTGAATTTAAATTTTTCTTATATAGTTTAATAGTTGAGTCGAGAATCCATTGGACCCAATGGACTAATTTTGATCATTCACGAACTATAACTCATTTTAAACTCATTTTGATGTTTAGAATAGGTCCCCAAAATTTCAGCTGATTATATCTTTTTTATTTTTGAGTGACCGTTATGACGGGCGGACGGACAATCGGAAATGGTTTAATAAGGTGTTTCTATGAACACCCATACCAAAATTTTATTTGTGCGGTCAATATTTCCGAGGATTTTAAACTTTATATTAAAATTAATATGCTCTGACATATCAAGTATAAAAATTTTTACATAAAATTTTAGCGAATTTATTTTATTTTTTTGAACACATTGTACTATCTGTTGTACAGGTCAAATTTATAGACGTCTATCGATCAGCATTCTATGTCTTAAAAGGTAAAATCCTAGAGTAGTGAATTAATTTGAAAATATTGATATACTTTAAGCAAACGTTAGTGAGACAGAGAGAGACATAGAAGATCCGTTAAACAAACTGGGAATTAATAGATAACACAGTTAAACTTTTACAAAACCCAAATTGCTTTATTAATCGATTTTGAATGAACTGCATATCTTAGCTTTTTTTGAAAATTTAAATGCACATACTAAGAAATATGTTTCAAACGCAGAAATATTTTTTTCCCATAACTTGCGGCACTAATTTAATCTGTTGTCTAAAGATTGCATATTTAACACGTGGTTCATATTTTGGTCGTTTTTGAAGCGAACATTTTATTAGATAGTAAAAGCAATTTTCTTACGATTTCTGACAAGTAAAAGATAACGCATCAAAAAAGAAAAGCACAATGAAACTACTTTCGCATTTCTGCGCTTGGAAAAGTAATCGAAGTAGCTCAGTAAAACTTTTTCAATTGTAGTTATCATAATTACATTGGGATAGTCGTTTCTCAATCATTTGAGTATGAATCACCCTTGGGAAGGTCCTAAATTGCTAGACACTGATATTATGGCGTTTGTATCGTTGAAAGAGATTTTAGAGTCAGTTCAGTTGTCCCAAAGGTTATCCCCTATATGTAAAAAATAAAACCTGTATAATTTAACGTAAATAAGTAGCATTTATCAACATCATAAAATTTTTTTCATTCAAAGCATAATGTTTAAAACAAATTTCATAATCAAAATCTATTTTTAACATCAACTTTGTACAGTCATTTCAATGTGTCAATTTAGGACATAATATAATGAATGCAATTTATTATATTTATTGGATATTAATTTAACCGATTTTCCTATGGGATATAATTAAATTCAAATAAAATCATAATAAATTATTATTACATTTATGTTAAAACACTGAACGTTGTTATACTACACATCATGTCCATGGAGATCATTGTGCTAATGTAATTCAAATAACATAACTTAATGAAGTATAAGAATTTCCCTACAAAGTTGCAATACTTAGATGTTGTTATATCAAATTACTTTGATATCAATTTTATACTTGTATGTAGTTAACAAGTAATAATCCAGTCTTATCGCTGCTTCTCATAAATTACTTATAATAAAAATACGTAAAGAGTGTCCTATGAATGGTGTGGTGTATCTATCTAAATAAGTATTCGTGTGTCGATTGCACGGATATGCGGATAACATATTCGTTTTTTAGTTAAATAAACTTTTTGTTATTAAAAAACGAAATTTTTTTCCCTTAAAATGGAAACACTGAAAATTTTTATATCACACAGTTTGGGAGCTATACAGAAATCCATATCAACAAAACTAAAATAAATGTTAATTCTTAGGGAATTTTTATTGATAACTATCTTCTCAAGGCATATATAAAATGCCTGATCAGGAATATGTGCGATTGGACATATTAAATAGTATCGTTTAATCCGTATCGCTGCTTCTTTAGTTTAAGAAAGAAACGCAATAAAATGAACGTTAGGAGGAGTTTAAAAGATAGTAGAATCTAGAATCAAAATCATACTCGGATCTTAATTCCTTATTCTTCGCAAGATAATGAACACAGGGCTGTGTGAGATGCCTGTTTCTTAAAGTCTTAATCTATCTAATAAAATATGCCTCTTATCCTACATTTTTAGAACAATACTAACGTTCAAGTGTTTTAGAAAGATAAATAGTTCGTATAAGCGAAAAAGTATTTCGTATGAACAGGTAAAATTGTTTTAGACTAGTACTCTTTTATTTCTTCATTGGCATGGGAGACCTTTTTCTTCATTGACATGAGAGGCACTCAATTCATCTAAGGTTGTGTCGGGTAATAGCTGTAGTCTTTGTACCGCCACTCAAAGATCTCAACAGCATTTTAATATTTTTATTCCATTGTCCGAATTTCTGAAGACTGTGTGATTATTGGTCTGAAGAATATTTATAAATTATTCACGTAGTTTTACTTTTAAAAGGCAAGCGTAGCTACTATGTTCATAAGACCATATCTTGTGATTGGGATTCTTAACCACACTAAAGATTCTCAACAGATTGGAGTGTATTAAACCAATCATCATTTAAAAAAAAAATGCATATCAACGTTTATCAAAACTATGGATTAAATTGACTATAGAGAATCGAGTATCTGGCAAAAAACACAAAATTATTTTTTATAAGTAACTTCTTAACACTACACTCCAAATAATCGGCTAATCAGCAAGATCTAGTGATTTTCCTTCTAATTTCTTTCAGATTATTCCCTTTATTACCAAATTTTAAGTTGTGTTTATGATTAAGCTCTTCTTTTTTCCGCTTATTATCGATTGAACAAAATATTTATATGCCTAATGGACAGCTTACTTTATTAAAGATAGGGCAAACAAGTACATCCAAACTTTGACAACAACAATTAAGGACATCTACTTGCAATTAAACCTTCCACTTGTAATTAAACCAGAAATATTTATTGTCAAAGTAGTAAAAGACTTCAAGCAAAGGCAAATTACAGTATTAATTACTATCTGCATCTTGTGTTTAAGTCCTGAGAAAAACAACACATCATTTATTCAAGTATCTAAGCAAATTTCCTTAACAGTCCAGACTAAATGACTGTACAAATTGTATTTTTTATGAAAATTTATAGAAAATTGCTATGTATTAACTCTTATGTTCCGGCTACTTAGTAAATATAATAGTCTATATATTTTGAGTGCTACCAAAACTGTGACATTAGATTGAAAGAAGTCTCCTGCTAAACAAATACTAAACAGTTCAATCAGTCAGTGTGTGTGTATAAATACTATATACATATATATAATGTGTGTTCAATCAACTTTGTTAATAATCAACATTCAACAGTTGTGTTAGGTTGATTTATTTAATATTAACTGTTAAGTTGTTCGTTTTGTCTTTATTTGTTACTTTGAGACACAGTGTTAAATATTCATAATACTCACTTAAAGTAATAATCATTATTATTTTTAATTGTTATTTAATTTTATTGTATTTTTAAAACAACTTTTTTTATGGTTTATTTAAAATTTTATTTAAAATGTATGTATGAACAATTTTTGAAAGTTTTTTCTTTTGCTTTCGGGAATGATAAAAATCATAAATAATGCGAAAATTTGTGATTTCTTGTGAGAAAAATTATTGTGTAAATTGTACTGTTTTAAAAAAACCCAACAATGCGGAATTTTTTTAATTCGCTATTCGGTATTATTATTTTTTGTTTCAAAAAAAAATAATATCTGTTTCTTTTTTTTTTAATTTGGATATATTTTGAGCTTCGAAGGTTTCATATTGTTGTACGATTTAATTACTTATTTGGGAATGGAAATTTTAAAAAGTATTCTAGTTTCAGTAAATTAATTGATTGTGTTTAATTAGAAAACTAAAGTTTAAAAATTATAATATTATTGAAATTTTTTTATAAAAGTAATTTTGTGGATTCGGGGGCGAGAAAAGGGATATGTCTTATTCAAAATTACCTATAGAGCTTTATTTAAGAAACTTTTTTGACATACTAAATTTGTATAACAAAAAAATTATTGACAACCAACAAGTGCTTCTTGGCTTGAAGGTTTTACGGTATGAAATTACTTTTTAAATATTATTGGACGGAGTATTTGCTTAGATAAATTGTGTACATATTAGATTTCTATTAAATTGTTCTCAATATGGAGAAAATTTCTTTAAAGATAATAAAAAAAAAAAAGATTATTGTAATTTTAACATCATTCAATATCATTGTATTAATTTCGAAAACTTTAAATTTAATCTTCAATGTCAATTTGTTTCTATGCCTGTTTGTCAAACATGTAATTCGAATGGAAAATTTTTTATTCATTGCAACCAGAAATAATTACTTAAGAAATATTATAACTGGGCACTACTAAAAACGTAGGTATTACAAAATTATATTATAGCATTGAATTTAATAGCTCAAAAAATGCAAAACAATTTTTTAGAGACTATTCATAATCAGTTTTATTATTCATAAAAATTGTGTGAAAAATAACCGGGAAAATTTTTTTAAAATTATTATAATCTTGGATTTTTTAGAACTATAAATATATATGAATAAACAAAACGTGAATAATTTCAAATTAAAATTAAATTTTTCATTAATCATAATACAATGCATCATTTTTTTTTTCGTTTTTTTCAACCGACGAAAAATGACGAGGTACTCAAATCGTCTTGTATATGATTTTTTTCGATTTTTATGTATGACCGCGTATATTAAAGAAGCGGAGTTGCTCTTCTACCAATGTTCGTCTTTAATTCCCGATGTGGCGGAATTTTGTTCAACTATCTACCATGTTGAAGATCTGGGCCATGCGCTCCCTGATTATGTATTGTCGACACATTTTCTTTATGTGCCATGGTATCGTAACTATGCATCGCAACAATTCATCGGGTCGAAAAATAGCCTCAATGTTTTTTTATATTGGCCACGCATCTTTTTATATTTGAATGACTCTTGTTATATTGTTTACGCTATACTTTGAAGTTCGTTCAATTTAAATGTGAAAAAAATTCCATCGATATGGAGTAAATTCCACACACTGTTGTAAAACTAAAACTTTCCTGTTGTAAAACGTGGCAAATTCTCTGATTAAAAATGTACTTTCCCGTGGTACATATTAACATTTACTCTTAATATAACAACCTTTTATGAAAACACTCGAGCGACTTTTGGGATCGAGTAAGTATAGGCCTGTGTGTTTTTGGGCCGACCATATGTCTAACCTGAGTTAAATTATCTAAGTGCTATTTGGGGTCGAGTTAGTACGGTTTTACGGGTTTTTTTGGCTCTTACGTACAAATTGTGATTAAACTGCCCGAAGTGATAACTGAGGCCGAGTTAACATGAGTCTACCTGTTTTCGGACTTTATGTCTCACCTGCGATTGAACAACCGATATTTTGTTTCGAGTAAGTATGGGTCAATGGGTCTGCGACTATTTCATACATAATTTATCATGCAAAACTGAAACCCCCGTGTCCTCAACTATTTCCTGCAAATTTTATTCTTCGGCCCCACTATTTTGTGGATTTTAACGATCATTTCTAGAATTTTCATGTTTACGATATGTCCTGAACGATGTTCATCTTTTGTTGATGTATGCCCACATTTAAATTTATTTATCAAATTATAAACTGTTGCAAATACAGGGGCAGATGTGCCATGGAGTGAATCTAACACAGCTTTAACGCCCCCCGACGATAAAAACGAGATTTAGTTATGAATTAGCTATGCTACGAACGCCATCTCTAAGATCTTCTAAGGACTTATTTACCTACCATTTTAGTATTCTATTAAAAAATTAATGAAAAGGACCCTTTTGAGGTTCAATAAAAGGAATTTACAATGCATTTTTTTAAATAGATATTCATCGTCAACTTTTTTATTATTGAAACATTGAAAACTACACGATTTAAATTTTAATAGCTAAAATGATGCAGACTTCGTGTTGCTAAATAATCATCCACACGTGTGTCAAGTTCTGTATTACACAAAAATTATAGTTTAATACAAGTCATATTATTGGTCATATAATTTTAAAAAAATACTTAAGCGTGTAAAATAATTATTAGAACACTCATTTTTCATGTACACCGCTTGGAAAAATTGAAACCAAAAACGCGCCAATCTTTATTTTATTTTTGAAAATAATACAAATTGTATAATTGAATATAGATTTTCTTAATTAAAAATAATATTATACATCTATGCACCATTAAAATTTAAATAAGTTTTTGTGTTATTTTAAAAGTATTTTTATTGAGTATTGTGAAAATTTCCATCTTTTCCTTCTCAGAATTCTTTAGTATAATGCGTTTAACATGACAAAATATTAAAAACATTTTTATCCGACATCATAAATTATCCAATTCCTATAAACAATAATCTCATTCGTATCAATCTTAAAAAAAGAAATTACAAAAATAAAATAATATAAAAAATTTCAACTTAAAAAAACATAAAAATTCGTCATTCGTGAACATAATATGAAATCGAGCTGAAAATCGTTGACTTTGAAAAATTATGTAATATCAATGTTTTTATAAATTTTCACAAAAAACTTTGACAATTGAAAATTAATACATTTGAATAACGTATACGTACAGTCAAACCAAAATAATAACGAGCCAACTATTGCACAAAAAGAAATGATTCGAATATTGTATATACGGGACGGGGTATGTATGTAGATGAGTTTTTTTTACATCGATTCATTTTTAGCCATCCATGTTTACAACAATAAATTGATACGTTTGGTGCTGTTACTTTAGTGCTAAATTTAAGAACTAACGAACTATTACTAGGTTTTTGAGTACACAAAAATGTACATATTGCTATACTATGAACAGTTCATTCTAAATTGTCCTTGGCTAAAGCGCTCATTGTAATTATCTCAAAGTTTTACAACATAGAGCAAAATCTAGAGCTACTTGAGTGTGTAAAAATAGAACACTGCCAATGGAATTTTTGGTTCCGGACAAATTTTTGGTCCAATTTTTTTAGGATCCCCGACGCTTTTATTTATGTGAACTATAAGGTTTGGAACTATTTTAATGTTAAAATTTTAATTACTGCGACTTAAGTTTAAAAAACATTTACTAAAATTCAATGAAGACGAAAAAAATTTAGCAAAAACCGGTATATGCATGAAAAAATAACTCTTCACGGAATACTTGTAAAAAATTTGCTGTAATAGCCGGGTAAATCATTTTTAAAAATAGATTATTTTGGCTTTTTTGAATCTTATAGCGAAAACGAGGCATTTTACGAAAAATTCCAAAATTTCAAAAGTGTTTGATGCTTCTTATTTTGTTGGAATGAAGATCCCAAGACTGGTTCCATGATATGGAAAATCAGGACTGGATGTCCCTAAGGGGAGAGAGGGGGCAAAAACTATTTTTTGTGATTAAATTTTATCCAAAAAATCTTTTTCGTGGTACTCAACACTCAAAGTAAAAAATAAAAATTTTCAAAAAAAAGAACCGCCTTCAATAAAATGACCTAAAAAAAAGTAAAAATAATTTTAAATTAAAACTTCTATAGTTTCCTTGTGACCAATTATCTTTCTTAGTCGACGCTATCCAATCAAGTTTTTAGCTAAGGAAAAGTTTGGCGCCGACTTCCTTATTGGTCACAAGAAAATTATTTATGGAAGTTTTTAATTTGAAATTATTTTGTACTTTTAGTTCAATTTTTTTAATAGCGGTTCTTTTTTGTTGCAAAACTTTTATTTTTTTTACTTTTGAGTATTGTATACAACTACGAATAATTTTTATTTGGATGAAACTTGGTCGTTAAAAATTTTGATATCACTTATCTCCATCAGATTCTGGTTTCCTTATCATGGTCTCAACTTTGGGATATTTTCACTCAAAATCAGATACATCAAAATTAGTTCATATACGCTGTCGAATTGGGAAACCTCTTTTTTTTTTTAAGTCGGTTAAAAATACCTCCCGACTTTATACTCCATCTTAAATGAAGGGAGAGTGTCTTAATAAAATGATTCGGGAACATTCGGATCCTTAATATTGAAGCTATTCTTAACACAATTCCATTCGTTGAATACGTTGCTCTATTTTTTTGCTCCCTCAAGTACCTTTAAGTTAATTCTAATATTAGTGCGGATGCTACCTAATCTAAAACTATATATTTTTTTTTACGGAAATCAGCCTAGTTAGAATAATTCAATATAAAATATTAAAATATATTATCAGAGAAAAACCTTGATTTATATTTTGTTATCGTTTTTTTTTTAAAACTAAACTATTTTCAGTAATTAATAAGCTGTCAAGTAAGAATGTGTATAGTAATTTATAACACTTACATTTTTAAGTGTATTCCATTCAACACAATGATTTTATTAAAAATAATTGATTAATTTTAATATCTGTGAAAAATTCTTTCTTTATTTGCATAATAAAATCGATATATTGAAATGAAAGAATTGTTTAAAATTTTCATATGTACATAAAAATACTTGGAACACTATTCTTTCAACGGAGACTACAATAAATATTCAATTGTTGTAGGGAATGTTTGTTTAACGAATTTGCCATTTGGTTTTATTATTTGATTGTTTTGTTACTTTAATCTAAGAATTTTTGTTTTCTTGAATCTTTTAACAATTCAAACATAAAAGACAAACAGATCCTTTGTTTGATTTTGTATCTTACAACAAATAAATTTATTATTATTAATTTCGACTCAAACGTTTGCCGCTTTTGTTCGCATTGCGGTTTGCTGATATTTGTATACGCTTTGTACCAGTTTTTCAACCAGCGGCCAATTTTCTTCTTATTTGTGCGTCTGTGTTATTAATTAGAAAACCTCTCTAAATTCTTTACAGAACTATCGATTTTTTCAATAAACTTAATCCTTATTATATGCTAATCAAATATTCAGAAGAACATTTAGATCGAAGATCAAAAAGTGTCTTACCAGTCCACTTTGATAATTCGCAAAATTTGGGGTTTTTGATTTGCAGTTGCTACAGGCATAAATTGGACCCAATTTTATGATATACTTATTTTTAATGCGACAATAATTAAAATACTAGAAGCACATAACGATAGAAGCACTTCTAGATATTTGTCAAAGTGTCACCTGTGGAAAAATACCGGTTTCAGAAAAAAAACCAATTTTTATTAATACATGCAACGCTTTTATACAAATACACATAATGTGTACCGGTGAGCTAACGTATTATATTGATATTCAAGGGGTCATGGTTTCAAGTCTCAGTACATCCGGCATATTAATTATTTTATGTTAAATATTACATAAAATTGATTATAACAATTAGAATGAAACGTCTAATAATATTTTAAAATACGTGCGAAGATCGAATGTCCAGGATTTAAATATGTATATTCGGTATACGATCATAGGCCTAAAAAAACTTTTATCAATAGTAACTAAATACTTCGAGCACATTATAATCGATAGACCCAAAATATATGAATCTTGGCTCAATAGCTTTTAGGATGTTTAGATCTCAATCATTGGACAGCATTACAATCGATTTGCCAATGAAATACATTTTTTAAAAACGTTAAAATCATATTGAAATTCAAAAAGTTTTATAGGTACTTATTTCATTTTGTTTATTAATCAGGTTGAATATATTTGCAAACCAGTTTTATAATTTCAAAATATTTTATTTTCAATTTTTCTATTTTGAAGTAAATTCAAATTTTTTTGTTTGTAAATAATTGATTGCTTAATTATTTTTTAGCTTGTATAATTAATTAAATAATGAAAATATATGTTAGTGTATAATAATTTATGTAATATATGAGAATTCATATTTGCTAATTCAACATAAATTTTAATCGTCAATACACCTATATTTAAATTCATATTATTTAGTTTATTTTGATAATAATCTATTTTTATTAATATTATCACGTGTAAAATAATGCTGACATTTTGAAAATTATTTACAGATTAAAATATTTCGTATTTTTATATCAAAATTGAATGGTCAAATTTGAAAAGAAGCTCTTTTTAATACAGGCACACTATTTTCGGGCATAAATAACAAAACAAAAAAATTATGCAAATGTAGTGAAATTTGGTATGGTCAATTTTGTCATGAAAAGGGAAGGAATGTTGAAGTTTTCCTCGAAAAAAGTTTTTTAAGTAAAAATCAAAATTTGAAGTTTTTTAAAAACCTGTTGGATAATTTTAATAAAATAAATAATAAATAAACAATTTTGTGTATACATGGTGTATATTTTAAGTAAAAATTCTACATATAAACATCTATAATCATATTATGAAACTAAATTACTTTTAATTTTTTATTCAAGGTTTAAACCAGTAGGTCTAAATATATTTAAATACAGATGATTTATTTAAACTCATATATTTTCTTCACGTTAATAGATACAAAACTAAAATTGGATTTTATTAGATTAATTAAAATTATATGATTATGTTATTATTGTAAGGTGTCTACGTTGCAAGGTTTTTTAAAAGTGAAGCATAGCAAGCATGGAATATGAAACTCTAAGAAGTAAAGTTCTTTGTCATTTTCGAAAGCGCGTATCCATAGCGCAAGATATATTTTTTGTCTGACTTTTAATTGTAGTTTAACTAAACGATCTATATTTTTTCCTTTATGACATTCGAGCGCGTTATTTGATTGTTTATCACATTCAGTATATGTTAATTTTAGTTTTTCGACAAATTTTCCATTTTTGAAAAAAATCTCTAAAAATAACAACTTTTTTATTTGGGAAAAATTTCTAAAAATACCATGTATTTTCTATGCTAGCTAGGAATACGAGATTTTAAAGAGAGCCTTGTATAATGGTTTAAAATGTTCAAAATTATTATTTTTATAAGTTAGATGTCTTAAAATAACTTGTATAATTATGTACAATTTTATAACCTTGGACTATTGATTAGATCAATTTTTTACAATTTTAAAAATATTATACATTTTTTAATGCATTACCGATGCATTTTAGAACGAGCCGCCACTAATTATAGGTAAAAAATGCTTCAAATGTATGTTTATACATAATGCAACAAAAAAAAAACGATACGAGCTATTTTTCTAAATGTCTTCATTTTGATGTAAAAATGATCCAAATTTCCTGGACTATCAACCATTATTATTTAATAACATTTAATTTTCATAAAATTTTTCCATTAAATTATTAAATTAACTCAATATAATGAGATGATATATCTAAATTACTTTTAATTTAATAAAAATGATTTATTAAATATAATTAGAAATTAATGGTGCAGTAGTCACATCATTTAATTTATAAACAATTTGGAAACTTTAGACAGATAATTAAACTCTACGTTCTTGTAAATCATAACATATATTTAAGTCAATGACAGAGAAATACCTTTAGATTCCCTTGACATTAATAATACGGTCACTTTAAACTACAATTAAATCAATAACTTTTTTTTTTAAATAATAATTTTTTATTTCATTTCAGATTACTCTTAAAAGTCTAGTCAACAAAACAACATTAAAATGAAGCCAAGAATATTTAATAATCATAGTGAAATTATGTTTTTATTGTTTGGATTTTTAGTTTTAGGTAAGTTTTTAATTTTTTTTTTTTTTACGTTTATTTTTTACCGCCTATCGAGTATCATTAAGTATTGATGTAAGCTATTGGCTGCTTCCACCATTCAGAAAAGTGCGTAGTATTTCTTCAAAGGAAAGGAGAGGGGATAACAATTTTTCAAAATGTATATAATTTAATATGGAAAACTTATACTCTCGATAAATATTCAAATGTTTAGTGAAGTCACACAATTCATAAATTTGGGAAAGTATCTTCATAAAATATAAATCGAGAGTCAAGAAAATTTTTGATTGACAACTAATGTTTACCAAAATTTGCACTTTACAAATAATATATTTTAACACAACACTTTATTTTATTTTCAATTGATATGAGTATCTAATTGAACTCATTCAAAGCATTATTTTTATAATTTTCAATCTTTAATATCACATCCATGTGCCATAATTTTCATTGGGAAGTTCTTGTAATGGGGCCAATTTTATGGATCCGGAGTTTTGGCATATCTTTACGTTTCAAAACTACTAAAACCAAAATTCATTTAGTATATTGTAAGTTCGGAAATTATGGGAGATAGCTCATTCGACGCGGAATAAAATTCAACTCCATCACCTGCAAAGCAAAATTGCAATTGTTATAAACAAACTATCAACAAAATTACTTTGATAATCTAATCATTGATGGCTAAAGGAATATCTGTGAAAATACGTTAGAAAAGTCAGAAAATTTTGTGAGATAGCTCATTCGCCGTGGAATAAAATTTTGAAAACTAAATTTTTTGTTATCACCTGTAAAGCAAAATTGTAATTGTTTGTAAACAAACTTTCTTGATAAATAAAATTAAAATTAAATTAAAAATATATTATTATTAAAATTTAAATAAATTAAATAATTAGATAAATAAAAATCATTGAAGGCTTAAGGAAATATTCCCGTTGGAAAATTTAAAAAAATCTGATTTTTAGCACTGTTTTATGATCATTTTAAGATTTTCAAAAATGAAAATTAGAAACTATAGCAAAAATTGGATTTTCTAAATTTTCCGCTTTCGTCCTCTACTTATTGTTTATATACATATATAGTAAAAAAAAGTAATTGTTGTAAGACATTGTTATAAATTATGTTATGTAGTTTTTCAAAAAATAACAGTAAAATTTTTTTAAATTATTTTTATACAGCTTTAACAATAAATAAAAAGAAATAAATGGAAAATTTAGGAACAACTATTTATGCTACATTTTCTACTTTCATTTTTGCAATCTTTAAATGGTCTTAAAACAGTGAAAAATTACAATTTTTTTATTTTTCCAATGGGAATATCATAAACAATGTATTTGTTTATAATAATTATTTAAAAAATTGGATTTAAAATACAAAACATTTTTTTTTTTTTAACAATAATTTATATTTTTTTTAATGTTAATTTGTTAACTAATAAAATTAATAATTTTTGAAACTTTTTTTATTATGATTTTATTAAGTACTTATATAAGAAGGTTTCCAAAATGTTTTAGATTTTAAGCACAATTATTTAAACTTTTATGTTAAGTTTTATATGTACATTGGGAAAAATTTATTAACAATAAGACAACTTTTTTTAAAATCGATAAAAAATGTGTTTCCAATGTAACTTAACTCATTATAGTTTTCACATTACACCACAATTTTTTAAATTTTTGAATTGATATTTTATAATCCAAAATAATTTTTTTGGATTATACATACTATCTCTAGTGGCCATGCGCTCGAGTCATAATAATCGCGCGAAGAAGCTCCATTTTCAAAGATTGATTAGTATTATTAATTATAAAGCTTTTCTTTACAGATAAAAAATATATTTCTCAGAATTTTATATAGCGTGGAAGGTATCTTCCATAAATTATCTGACTTTTTTTTATCAATTTTTCGCAAATGTTACACTTCTCTGCATAATATTTGCTTTACAAAATTTTATTAGAAATAGTTGGTTCGATAATTAAACTATCTCCGATCTGAGAAGTAATTGTTTTGGAATTGACCTGAAAAGCATTTACACGTCGAAGACTGTAGATGAGACATGGAGATCCTAATAAAAACTTAGCTTAGTTTATTCGTGTAAATATTTAATAAATTGTTAATCTCGCTTATTTTTATTATTAGGTTTATCTGACAGTATTCTAGCCAAAATTGAGGACACTACATCATCGATATGGATCGATAGGAAATCAATGGTATTAATTGAAGGACATTCAGATACATTTGCATTAAATGTCAAGTAAGACTTAATTAAATTTCATATAGGTTTAATAAACAAATCAGTGAATTAACACTTTCATTTATTGTAAATATAGCGGGACATTTGATGAAAATATAACAATATTTATATCACCACAACATTCGGATATAATTACTGTTTCACCGAATACTATTGAAATCGAAGCTTTACAAAATAATACACCACAATCGTATAGTGTTTGTATATCAGCAGGTATTGCAGGACATTCAGTATTAAATTTTAATTCAACGTCACCAGATCTTTTTGAGTAAGACTTGAAAATTTGAATTATTACTGCAACCCACTCTTTGATAAACCACAAAATGAATCGTACATCCTAATGAGGAAGTCCTATTCAACCCTAATGAATTAATCAGAATGAATAGGATTTCATTCAAAATATAGTTTTTATCTAAATCAAATAGACTTCAAGTAAATCTGGTATAATTGTTCGGATGGTCGTTAGTAGGCTAGTCGAATGCAAGTGCATTGCAATCATTTTTGACATACGGCCATAGATGCCAAAAGTAGCTTGCAATGCGCTTGCGAAAAACACTCCGAGAACCGACTAAGTACAACAGCCCTTAGAGTATCTTCTAACGAATGCGATTTCTTTTCATTAATCGCATTTGTTGGAAGACATCCTAAATTGAATTCTCTTTTATTTAGATAAAAATTATTTATTCAGTAAAAAAATTCTAAAAAGCTAATAGCAGGGATATCTCTGATTTAAATTTGGGCATATAAAACGGTTAAAATTTCAAAAAGAGTATTATTTTCGAAATTTTCGCACACAAATAAGTCAAAATTATAGAATTGTAATTTTTTTCGGAAAAAATCCTTCGACACGCGTTTTTATATCAATATTGATTACCCAAAAAAATACATTGAAATTCCCAATGTGCTCATTAAAACTGGGGTGAGATGCAGTATAAAATTTTTCTTTTTTTTTGTATTTTGATTAAAATTTATGTTTTCTTTTTAAAGTCCGAATAAATTATTTATACGGGTAACTGTTGAAAAAAGTGATGTTATTACACAAATATCCTCCATTATTGGTTGGATTTATTTTGTGGCATGGTCCATATCATTCTATCCACAAATATATAGTAATTTTAAACGAAAGAGGTTAGTATATATATATTTTTTTAACTTTCAAAAAATAATTAAATTTTATGGTGAGTTAGTATTATTCGCCCATAGATTTGTAACTTTTCCATAACAGATATTGTTGCCTAGAACGTTGTGTTTGTGCGTACAAATTTTCCTTATATCAAAGTAAGCAAACGCTTGTCGCTACTGCAAACAACGCAACCTTATAAAGCATCCTTTCTAACAAAAGGTTGCTTTCAGTTATAAAAAATAATTTAAGTATGAAATTAATTATTTATTATTTAACATATAATGGATAATATTAGGGACAAAATGGAAGCCGAATAAAATTTACATTATACGTTTATTCAAAATATTAGGCAAAATTTCAAATAGAAATCATAGCACCATAGTTGACGAGCAATTTTACAAACTAAAAATATTTTTATACATTTTAGCGTGGTTGGATTAAATTTTGATTTTATTTGTTTAAACATTGTTGGTTTTTTGTTATATTCAGTGTTTAACTGTGGTTTATATTTTATCCCAAAAATTAAGGTAAATTTTAATTTAATGTTTAATTCATTATACACATAGAGGAATTAATAGTTTTTTTCATTTTTATTACTGTAATATTATTCCTATAATATAGAAATTTCTATAATTCTTATAATCGATTCACACGATAGTCTATTTAAATTAGATTTGATGAACAATGGCGTCCAAGCATTTTTATGGATTAATACTGCAATAAGGCCCCGGACTGACGTAACGTAATGGCAGGCTTAGACCAATCAATAAATTTAAGCAACAGCAGTCACAATCTGTATTTGGATGGGTGACCACCTAGCAGTACTGTGTACTGTTGTTGTAAAATAATAATAATAATCCCCTTTGGTTAATGGCTATATAGCTGAAAGTAGCTAAAACCAGAAATTAAAAAAAAAAATACTGCAATAATGACAAGCTTTGAATCATAATACGTCAGTAATCGTACGAATAATTTCTGTTAAAATATCGAATTATAGCTTTGATTTCAATGTATTTTTGATTACCTGAAAGAGGGAAAATATGGGTCACACCTGAAAACGGGGATACATTATGATTTGATCATAATTAGGTGGCATATTCAACCAAAAATTTGGTTGAATTTTATTAAACCAAAAAATCGCTATTGTTCCTTTCGACCCTTTTATTTTAGACATTTATAATAATAATTTAATGACGTAAACTATTTAATAGAAGCAAGTCTACTTGTTATTTATTTTATTATTATATTTGAATAAATTCCTATTCGTGTATTTGAGACAATTTGATTTATTTGCAAATATCATAATTATTTTTAAATTAATTATTATGTACATAAATTAAGATGTTAACTATACAAAACTAATTAATCAGCGAATAACTGCAGTTTTTAAACACAATTGAGAAATTATATTAAAAACAAATCTTTTAAAAAAATTCAAAACATGCCAGTGATATAATAACAAAACGTGGATAAAAATAATAAAATACATAATAATTTTTTGTTTGTTTATGTTCTTAAATAGAATTTCGTGTCGTATCTTTTATTTATTGCCGGTCAATTATTTTTTTAACAAAAATTTCTTGAAACTAATATCCTCTTTGTATAAAATATCTTTATAACGTGCTACCTACGAAGTCTGTTTTGTAAAATATCTCAATTGAGTTACGTCTTTAAGTTACATTGGATTTATGTCTAATCTAACTTACAAATGAGAAAATAAGTACGTTTGTTTTATATATTTCAATGCTTTCACGTCTAACCAATCAACCACCAATAATCATGAAATATTGCATACGCGTTGACAGGGAAACAGAATACTATATTCAGTACTTTCCATAATTGAAAGAGGGTGGGTTAACTGTACCGATCTCGATCTCTCAAACGAGGTTGTCGAAAGTGATAGAGGTTTAATTTTCCTATCCCACTCGCAAAAGTAGCAGGAGAGATGAAGAATAAAACTCGTAAAAATATGTATAACTAAAGAAAATATTTTAGGAAGGATAGAAAACAGTAGCTAAAATAAAAATTTGCATAAAAAATAAAGTTTTCTTTCTTTCTTTGATTTTAAAATATTTATTACATTTTTGACGTAATTATAATTCTATGGATCTATATTGAATTTGAGTCAGTTTTTTTTTTCTTTTTTTGATAAGTTACTTGATCGCAAGTAGTTTTTAGCTATGATAAATATTTCATTTTCGCATCCCTGTCGCGTGGTCACACTAATTAAAAAATCAACTTCTAAACAAGAGATTTAAAAAAAAATTAGTTAATACAAAAAATGGTCACTTTATTTTTTACATTAAAGGTTTCATAAATTTTGTAAATTTTACTTTTTTTTTTTTTTAAACTACATTAGCTTAATTAGATGAAATATCTCTTATACGGAATGTAATAGTAGAATGTAATGAAAAATCATTGATATTCAGGATTCTGCTGAAGCAAATTTTGTAATGGTACGCTAATGTTGCATTGAAATTTATTTTAAATAATTTAAATGCATTAATTTATATTTATGTAATATATTTTAAATACTAAATAAATATTGCATCAAAATAAAATACTTTCATTTGGAAGCTGTCAGGGTCGAGTGGAATGTGTATAATCTTGACCTTTTAATGGTTAAAATTGGATAATTCATGATCATTTTGTGAACATTCACACGGCAAAACATTAACAAAACCAATGCTATTTATTTGAGTTTAATTTCTTTTTTCTATATATCATATTACAACAATTGAAGATAAATTACATACCTTTGAATAATTTTTATAAATTTTAGATATTATTTCTTATTTCAAAATGTCATGAATCATAAATCAATGTGTTTTGATTATTAAAAATCAATAAATAGCATAGATTATATTACTTAAGTATTATAATCTATGATAAATAATTTATAAGAAAAACAATCAATTGTTTTTATGTGCTATTAAAAATATGAATCACATAATAATTAGCATTTTCAAATATTATTCAATCGCTTACTATGATATTTCAGTACATTCAAAATTCAGCCTAATTTGGTACAATAATTAAATCATTTTCGTTAGTTAATTGTTTATAAACAAAAGATTCATGTGAACATGTGTATGCTACAATTTGATTGGTTGTTTGAATGTTATTATATTCATTTGTTTATAATAGTTCACTATTATTTATAGTATGCAATACGGGCATGGGCAATATATATTTATATGTATTAACAAAAAATGGATCGTTAAACAAGCCTTAATGTGATCACGCAGGGAATGCGTGAACAGTGGAGTTGGTCTAACGAAAACGATTCAACTTTACAAAATATAAGTCAAAACGACTACGATATATTACATTTAGTTATTTATTGAGTTATTGAGTGTGTACCACGTCCTTGTCTTAACAGTTTATTTTTCCAGCTTATTGGCTTATTACCAGGTTATGATTTATATAAATAATTTTCAATCCTTCTCAGATGTTTTCAAAAAAATTCACCCTATTACTAAAGGAAATTATATATACACATATATATTACATACATTAGACTTAACTAATCTAAAATATGTATATTTGTAATATTTATGATGCCTTTAAAACAAATAAATGTGTACAATACATGATGCCTTTACAAATACATAATTACAATACATATATACAAGTTATGCCAGTTGTTTGATGCCTGCAGCTACGCACACAAACGAATCCTGTAACAATGCATATTGCCTTCTACCTCATTCTTTCGAACGTTAAATGGTATAAATACATCTATCTCATACTCTTGCACGTTATATCCAATAGATGTATGTGGGTGTCTTCTTCTGCTGTCGCTTTTTCGTTTCATTGAGTATTAAAACACAACGATACTTGACGCATCGCAGCAGATTTTTTGAATTCTAATTTCCTTTAATAACTTATGATAATCACTTATGATTAAATCTCTATTGAGAATTCGTTATATAAGATATTTCGTAGAAAAAGTATTTTATGGATAAATTTAATTAAAATTATTTAAATAATAATAATAAAATCTAGACAATTTTCATTTTATTTTATTTTTTCAATAATTCATTTTATAGAGTGAATTTGCATCAAAGTATCCACGTAGCGTGAATCCAGTACAAGTAAATGACATTGTGTTTGCATTACATGCAACATTTGCAACAATTGTAACAATTTTACAATGTTTTATCTATGAACGTGACAATCAACGTGTTTCGTTTACTGCGATTGGTATTATATGTGTATTTGGTGTTTTTGTTGGTATTACCGGTATTTTAGCTATAGCTGGTACAATTTTATGGTTGGATTTTATTAATTGTTGCTCATCTGTTAAATTATGTATCACACTAATTAAATACATTCCACAAGTAAGTTTTTATTTCACAAGCTATGCAAAATTTTAAACGAAAAATTTATTCTATCGATCCCATTATTATTCTAATTAGGCAATATAACAACGATTTTCTTAGAACATATTAACTTCTCGTGACATCATGTTTTAGTATTTCCCTGCTAATAGTTCACCCATTTAGTATTGCCAGTGGTAAACATTTAGCAGAAAAAAAAATGGTGAATTGAAAATCAGTCAATTACGATTCTTTTGATACCGTGAAAGTATGGAATTAAAATATGAGAATTATTTCCAAAATGTAAAGTAAAATTTCATGCGATTTCACTTTATGGCAGCATTCCATTTGCTCTCAACCTGGTCCTTAGAATAAACATGCAGAAAAATTCATTAAACACATGTTTAGGCCCGATCTACATTATAAAGTCAATCCCAGCTCAATTGAATACGTTATCAGTTCAATCTTGACCTGGTAATTTATTAACTAAGAAACAATGCTGTTCATTCTTACAATCAGCACTTGATTGGCCAGAACTTGACTGTAATGAATAGTATGAATCCATCACTGTTTCTTACTTTAAAATATTTTATGAAATCGAGATCGCGTCTGAAACCAACAATGATCGAACCGTGATCGGCTTTGAAGTGTGAATATAGTCTTTTCATTGATAAATTACCTTAAGTAAAATCTTATTAGAATTCTGGAAGCCTCAAGAAGGGGAAGGGTATGTTGAAAAACTTTGAAAAAAAGATCGACGATTTTTAACACTCGCCATACTATTTCTTTTGGCAATTTTTGGAAATCGTTTCAGTAGATTGCCTGTGTTTGGATCTAAAATTAATAAAATCAATAGATATCTCTAAATTTTCTTTTATCATCATTAATACTTTAAATTTTTCTTTTCATTTCTCATTATGAAGTTATAAGTGAAAATTTTTATCTTTTTTCAGGCTTATATGAATTATAAACGGAAAAGTACAGTTGGTTGGAGTATTGGAAATATATTTTTAGATTTTACTGGTGGAGCATTGAGCATGCTCCAAATGATTCTATCTATGTACAATTACAGTTCAGTATTTCCGTTAATTAATAAAATCTATTTATCCAAAATCGAGTGCCCTGTAAAATAAAACCGTATAATTTATAAAATATTTAATATTTTTCAGATGATTGGATTTCAATATTAAGTGATCCAACAAAATTTGGTTTAGGATTTTTCTCTGTTGCATTTGATATATTTTTCATGATACAACATTATGTGTTATATCGGTAAGAAAATTTATGTTTAATTTTGACACGTAGTTCTTAATCTTCTTTTATTTATAAAATTTTAATCTTTTAACAACTTAATCTTTTCACAATAGTCCATAATATGTTTATGATTTTTAAAAAATTACATTTACATTTAAGTTTTCCGAAAGGATATTGTCGGTTGAACTATCATCTATCTTTATAACTTTAGAATCTCAGACGATCCTACTTCTAGGTCGTGCCTGGACGATGATGAAACCGTTATTCATGTCTTTTGTACTTTTAGATATCTTGAAAGTGTTAGGTGTTGAATATTTGGGTCTTTAACTTAGAATCTTCATCCATCATGGGAACAATCCCAGCGGTAAAACTGTGAGCTTTTGCGTGGCTACTGGTGTCGCTAAGATCTTTTTCTGCTTCCGATAGTTCTTTCACTATACCTTGAGCTACAAGGCATCTTAGCATCATGTGTTGGAGTGTTACAAAGGAAAGTATAGGGAAACAATAAATTTAGGTTCAAGGGACTCAACTGCGGCTCCCCACCTTTTTTTTAGTATTATTATTATTACATTTAAGTTAACTACAGACAAAAATGTTCCGAAAACTTTAATGCATAATGAGTTTAAACCAAAAAATCAGGATCATTGCCAGATTAACCATTTATTTCATTTGTTATACAAACGTCGAACATATTAAAGAAAAATTTAGGCCTTTTAATCGATACAAGAGAAATGGAAAATTAAGCCGGATGTTTGTAAACAAACAAGATTATTTAGTTACTTGTCAATCTCAACTGAGATACTTATCATAAATTGGTAAATTAGCGACTAAAGCAATTATTCCCAACCCTTTTTCGCATCCCACGTTTAGCAATTTTATAAGTTTTATGCTACACTAACAATAAATTGCTGTATAAGAGCACACCAATACAAAAGAAATATAGTTTTTGCATTTCTAAATTTTGGCTACATAAAAAATTGCCAAAGTGGTTGAGACTCACCTGGCTACAGAGCTTGTTTTAGACTGCACATCACAGTATAAAAGAAAGCTGGCCACTAGATGAATGGAAAATGAGCTCGCTCCATAGGGTAGTAGTCACCATGTTATTAAAGTATCTCGAATTTTTAAGAAACTCATAAAGTGATCTTATTATCACTAGTTACCCAGTTTATGGTAAGTGAAAACTGGTTTAATTTGGCAAAGATATGCTATATATGCATAGTCATTCCACTTCGAGAGGCATGCAAACAACGTAGCGTACTTAAATCGAATGTATAAAAGACCACCGGTTCCAATTTCTTAATTTATGAAAAAATTTATGAATCTCACAATGAGAGAAATAATGTGATTCATCCGATAGCTTAGTTGGTTAAAACGCTGCACGAAAATACCAGTCATCCTAATTCCTTTGAAGACATTCCAGCTTTACTTTGTCTGTCTTTTTTTCTTGATCTATGTACTTTCAATTCAAAACCCGTATTGGCGATAATTTATGCTCCAAAAATGGACTATATATTCTAGTTGAAATTTCATTTTAATTTTTGACCACTGATTCAAGGAATAAAATAAGTATAATAGAATATTGTATATGATATTCTATATACTCAAGGTAGCAAAATTTTTGCACCTGTGTAATAGTTTTATCATCTATATATAAGAATAGACGTTTTTTGGTTATAGTCCACTTTTATAATCAATTCTATGTTATAAACAAGTTTATGCGACAAAACTGTCGGAATGAAATTTTCTGCTTACACATATCCTAACCCAGCTACTAGATTTACAACATTGGCATGATAAAAATGAAAATTAGAGATATTAGTTTATCATAAGATCAATAAATAAAACTAACAAAAGCATTACTTTTTATTAGAGCGGGTCTGGAAGTACTTAAGAATGTAAAAATCGGTGCTTAATTTTTGCATAATCTAGTACTTTCAGACCCTGCTCTATATATCATATTGACATTCCATTTTTGTACAAATATTGTCATTAGTATTCTGACTTATCATTGTTTTCGTACCATTCTTTTTTTACAGTGAAAGTAGTAAAACATTATCTATTACAAAATCGCCATAAAAATTCAACTTTATATTGTGTATAAACAAACAAACACTACTGCCGTTTTTTAGTAATAGTCTCGTAGTTAAATACACATACCTGACAACTTTCAATGGATCACATAACTTGTTTTTGGACTACATTATTGGTTTTATCAAGAAGTTACTGTACCTTATATTTTAGTACAAAGGAAGATCATATTTACTTTTTCGATAACATTCGTATTTCGAATATACGGTGCTCAATAGAAGATCTTATAATTTCATTTAGTATGAGAGTTCCTAAATATAATTATCAAAAGAGATGACTTACAATTAACCATGAAAGTTTCAATTTTTTAATACGAATTCATTTTTATCCTCTATATGATTCGATTTACTTGTATTCAGAACGACAGGTCAAAGAGTACCTAATTATATGAAACTTAATGAAGGTAAAAGTCTTGTCTCAAGTCAATCGCAACAATGCCAAAACCGTGAATTGCTGGCATATCTGAAAAATACAGATGCGAAATACATTCAAAAGATTTGCTAGGGGCGGTAGTAAAAGCAAGCAGAGTTTACAAAATAATTCAACATTTATACCAGTTTTTTCAATTACTCATTCCTGATTAATAATTCTAGGATACGATTTGTGCCCTGTATTCATTAATTGAAAATTTATCTGAAACCTATAGAAACGCTAAAAAAGAGAACCGATTAAATCCTATTTAAGTTTATTACGAAGTTATTTCAACTCACTTCTTATATGATGATCACAATCTAGATCTAAATGATATTAATCTTTTTTATTACATCTTTATTGGTGAAATTCATTATGAAAGTAACTTTGTGTAATGTGAACTCTTTCATGGTTTTTTAGTAATTCAAATCAATATAAAAATACACAGTAAACCTCGAAGAAAATATAAACAGCTATTCTACACAGAAATTTGCATGTGTTGTATAAAATATCCTTTGTTAACCTATAAATAAGAATTTTTTTCCTCAAGTACTTAAAAAAGTGTTTTTCCACAACGTCAGTATTAAATGATTATCAAATTTAATTGACTTAAGTATGTATCTAGAAGATAAGATATTTTCCAACAACTAGAAAATGTTTTTTGAAACATTTTTTTGTATTATAGAAAATTGTAAAATATTATTTATTATTTTTTTAAAGTATATTGTATAAAAAAAAAAAAAAAAGAAAAAAAGAAAAAAAATATTAATATTATATTTTTAAATGTTGTTTTTGTTCTTAACCCTGTAGTTTAATTGTAGAACTAGAAATAATGGATTTAGAAATAATGAATGCTCAAATTAGTATAAATTTGAGTTGTAAATATTTTAAAGCTTACATTGTAAAAAAAAAAAAAAAAAAACTATATAGCTTGTAGAAAAAATATACACATTTTTCCTAAAATAAATTGGAGTTTCAATCACATTGACTGATTATGTTAGATTGATGCCCACGGCAACTATACTAACTGGGTAGTACCCGTCTAGTTTATCTTCACATTTCCATAATAAAGATACAAACGTAGTTCGGTAATTTAAGGCTTTGGATTTAAAAACACTAATTCAGAATTATCTTAAAGATCTATATAAAATCAGTCAATTTGATTAAACTCATATAACTTATAAACTAGGGGTTTTAGCGAACAAATTACACAAGTAGACACTCACCTATTTTAGCCAAACTTTTCAAGCGTACAATTGAGTTCCGGCCCAACCTCTATTTGACTAAACTAATTCATACTATTATTATTATTCATAAATATATTATATTAAAAGCACTACATCCTCATTCAATGTGGGAATATGATCGTATAAAAACGTATGTTATCTTTATTATATTTATGCTAAGGATTCGGTAATTTAATAGATTAACTGGATTCAAAGTTTTAAAATCTATAAATTCAAAATTATCGAAATTCTGATACACATAATTTCCTTAGCAGTAGTAGGTCTTGATCATGCACGGAGATACACTACATTCAATTAGCTATTAATTATCCCTTTTTAGTTTTTGATTGGCACCAAACTCAATCAAATTGCAATTTAGTAGTCTAGGACTGTTAAACAGAATTTGTTAATGTAATCACATATCTTCTGACAATGTAGCACTCACATCCTCGTAAAACTTGCTGCTGAGTGTCACTAAAATGTTAAAATGAAGTCATTATTATCCTTGCTACCAACAATTATGTTCCCTCGTTTATAAATTCTACCGTGTGCTATGACTAATGGCAAACTCCGTCGCCTATAACTATTAAAACGATAAACTCAATCAAACCTCTATTAGTATAACGTGTAACATGATGTATTGTTACACATGATGTATTGTTAAATTAGACTGAGACAATGAAATGATGCTAACATAAAAAAATTTTTTGGTTATCTATATTCTACGCCCGCACACCTACTAAATCTGCCAACACGCATGCACATGCTAAACTTAAATATGACTCGCTTATTAGTACAAAGCGGGTTAATGCGTACCGTAACTAATGAGTTACGGTACAATACTTGCGCTTGATGTTAGAAACGAATTAATTATATGATAGGCGCATATTAAACCTAAACATGTAATGACTTGCTTAGAAAACACAAAACATTTTAACGAGCTTAACGATTTTACAATAGAAAATTCGATTAGAAAATGCTGAAACCAGTGAATTATGATGTGATATTCGCTACTAGTTAATCAATTAGCACGTTGATACAGCGATGTATCTGTTAAATAAGCTCATTGGACCATTTATTCGCCAATAAAATCAGATGTATCCAAATTTGTCCTATGTAATTTTAGAATAAGAAGTACAAAAATTATTTTTATCATAATGTAAACGTTTTAATTTTGATTATAAAGCTATTTTTATTTTGTTGCAGTGAGCGGTATGAAGAACTACCAGGCGGTGTTGTTAATACAACTGAAATTGTTAATGAAGTAGTAGATAATGAACATTTAGATAGTGATAGTGGTCTTTCGACTTGATATAGTTATAATTTATTTAGTTTTTAGATTAATTATTGTTTTAAAACCTAGGTTTACGACGCGATCTGACACTAAGCGATTCTATTAAAAACACACTTTTTTGTTAAATATTCTTATTTTTAAATTTTTTAATATTTCTAGAAGAAAAAAAAACTCCTATTAATTTTTTGTTTTTCTCTTAATTTCTTCTTTTGTATTGCGTGAATTTGATCGCGAATTTTAATGCTAAAAGTGCATGCACTAAAAGAATATCCTACCTCTGATTGTGTCCAAGCAAGATCTTTTGATAACTGACAATTTCACTGATCTAGACCATCAGATAACTAATTTTCAGTTTAAAAAGATTCAGCTTTTAAAGAAATGAATCTCCATTAGTTCAATTTTTTTTAAAATTATGTTTTATTTTATAATTAACAAAAAAATAATTTGTATAAACAAATACAAGTGATAGATAATTAATCTCAGTATATTTAAACGTATCCGAAATTAGTACAAAGCATATTTTTATATTCATATCATTCCAATATTTCATAAAAAAGCATTGTACATTGAATTAATATTTCGTTGAAAGTAATTTCATATGTATGACTCAAAGCAAATGTATGTCCAAAATGCTTTTACTGTTAATTTTAATGCATTATTTATATCATGTAAGGTCAATAAACTAAAAAAACATTTTTTTGTTTTATTTAAATTTTATTTAATATGTACTCCGTACAAATAGAATATGATTTCAATAATAATTTTATGTAACATAATTCACCAATGAACGTAGATTATATTTGTTGGCAATGAACTGTTAGTGTTGAAGAAAAATGTTTTTCTTCATATTTCTTATTACAAACACAAATTTATTATTTTTAAAAAGCTCCGAACTTTCTCATTCCATTTTTTTTAATAATTGTCTTTGTCTTACAATTGCAAATAACACTTTGTTTAGTAATAGCTCCACAAAAAGGTCAGTGAAATCAAAGATTTAATTACAAAATCTAAATAGGGTACTGGTTTGTGTATTTGATTTCATGAATGATCTCTAATAAATCCATTATAATCATATAACATTGCAATTTTTTAATTTTAATCGAAACATATTTCGAATTATCATATCACGAAACACTAATTTCGAATCGTTCTTAGAATAAATGTTTGCATGTATACTATATATTTTTGTATATTTATTTTTAAACGAAAAAATTTTATTTTATAATAAATTAAAATAGTTAATAACAATTATATAATAATTAGCAAACAAACAATAAAACAATTTATTTTTAAACATCAATAATGGCGGGTTTTGAATCTTTAGCACATTTTATAATTGATTGCATTAATTTAACAAAGCCTGTATCCTTTGGTTTTTCCAGACCACGTAATAATCGATTTTTCATAACAGCAACAAATTCACGATTGCTTAATTGTCCATCCACTAAAATTCATAGACAAAGAAATTAGTATGAAAATTCTTATATTTTAAAAATTATTTTCAATTTACGCATTCAAATTTTTTCAGTGTAGTCCAACGATATGAGTTGCATGTTTATAGCCATATGCCAATTAATCATATTGTTTGGCCTATTCAAACTGATACAACGTAGAGTTTAACGCTCAATAATCAAGGAATACAAATTTTTCCAATCTATTAAAAAACAAGGCTCGATGGGTGTGCGGATAATATTTTGATTCCAATTAGCACGAGTCGTGAGTATTTGGGGTCAAGTTATCACGGTTCTGATGTTTTTGATACATAAATATCAACGAATCTCATATTAACAAAAAATCAATTCGTTAAAAAAAAAAGAACCCAGAAATTTTTGACACTGTCTTAATTTGATTTATTTTAAAATTAAAATTGACTGAAATAAGGACATGAATAGAATTTTATTTATGTAGTACTTACTGTTTTCATCGAAAATTGTAAAAACTACATCAATTATATGATCCGATAACTCAACATGAGCCACAGTTTTGGCAACATGTTTCAATGTGCCTTGGTCGATTGACGCTCCTGCAATATGGTAAAATGTTAGAGCTGTGTCCACATCGTTAATATTATTTAAAAAGTGGAAGAATTTGAGATAATCATCTTTTGAAATGCCTGTTCCATGTTCACGATACCTGTAAAAATAATTTATTATTAATAAAAAGAAGATACAAAATTCCATTAAAAAAAATAAAAAGATTTTATTTAATGTTAAATTGTACTGTAGCCCGTGTAAATACGATTAAAGTAAGAGTAAAACATATCCTCTTCTTACCCAAACGCATTTCCAATTACAGTTTTCTCTGCATTTGTAAAGTCTAAAAATCTAAACTATAACTTTTTAGTGCAATTATTAATTAAAACTAAAAGTAAATTTTTTGTTTATCACTGGAATATTTTCAAAAATAGAACATTGAGAATAATTAACTTACGCTTTTTTAACACGTTTCAACATTCGTGATTTTTTCTTTTGTGGATAACCAGCATAGGCTAGTAATAATTCAGTAAAATCAGTTTCAGTAATATTACCATTTTCATCGGGTAGTTTACGTTCAAATTCCAAATTTAATATTTCACGTTGTAAAGCTTCTTGAAAATCCAAAAACTTTTCTATTGTTAATTTTTTATCACGTTTCACACCAAAAAAGTATGTTGTTAATGCTGAATTAACACCCTGTAAAACATAATTTTTTGAATACAGAGTATCATAAAATTTATTTAATTTTTTAAACCAATAGTTCTTTTTTTGCATTCGAATTTTTTTTTCTTATCTGAAACTGACTATACCGCTGCTTCATATTGTGGAAAAAATATTGAGAATTTAGGAAACTCTTGCAAGTTATACTCGTATATTATAGTATATTATATTCTTTAATTCCAATAAATTAATGTATAGATTTGTAAGTATAAGTTTAGACACGAAAAATAACTGTTTTTAACTCTTCGAGTGCTTGTTCTATTTGTTAAACTAAAAGATTAATGGAAGTTACCTTAAAAGTATTGCCAGTGTTGGCGTGATCTCGATGCCGAGTACCAATACTTGTTTGTTGCCGAATTAATGTAGCAACTTTTTCAAATTCTTCACTATCCACATCACCATCACCATTTAAATCGAACATACGAAATGCAATTTCGAAATGGCGTCGTGAAGCTTTATTTAATATGGATCATAATTATTATTTTAAACATTCAAATTAAATTCTGATTTTACGGTCACGATAACATCTAATTGAAAGGAGAACTTTCTCCTACATAATCTTTTTTGAAATAATACATAAATTTATAATCGTAAATGAATAGTTGAATAATTTTGAATAAATTTCCCATCGTGATCGTATAATCTTGAAAAATTTACTTACTTGAAAGTACTGTTAATAAAAATATATAATCGGAAAATGTAATTAATCCAAAACTGCCAAGTTTGTAAAAAATGGAATCTTCATTTAATGCCAATTCCAATTTCACAACATTCTACGAAATAAATAACATACAAATAATAATTTAAAAAATTATATTGTAATGGGTGATTCAAACTAAGATTCGATTATGGTATAATTAATAAATGAACCTTATGCAAAAATACGGAACCAGCTACTAATCGATTTTTAATTATCGAATCAAATCACTTGTGATTACATTTTAATCAAACATTATGTTACTTTATATTACTATTATGCTAATCGAAAGCATATTTTGAATAATGCAAATGAAAAAATACATTTCTAGGTTCTATTAAAATTATTCTAAGGACATTTCTAATCTAAAACGAATTTTATTGGGAATAAGAAGGTATTTTCATTAATTGGAAAATGCAAGATCTCTTTTGTATGAAATATTAGTGACTGACTCTAAAATTCACTGACCGTTTAAAAATTTAGGATAAAATTCTTTATATATTCTATTCTTTCCGATTATATGACAATTAATTTTGGGTAAAATTAATTGTTTCTGAATAAGCTTTGATTTTTTTACATTAATATCTTAGTGCAATCGGGGTTTCAAAACTTGTTTCATGGCGAATAACATCGATTACTTTAGGAATCAAGTAATTAATTTTTGTTAATCAAACCTCATTCATATACTTGAATTATCGGCACTTCTTTTTTAAATTTTATTGTTTAAGAGATATGATTAATAAAATTTATGAAATGGGCATGGGCTGGAATGATTAGTGTCAGAAAAATTTAATTTGTAAAAAACCAACAGGGTTGATAGAAAAGAAAAATTTTATAAACAGAACGATGTTAAATCTTAAAATATTCTCAAAAATATGAAAGCTGTTAATGAGAGAAGAAGTGTTAGACTGTTAAAAGATACTCGTTAACACTAACTCAACTCACAAATTCTCAATTCTTTACTTTAATTTAGGAGGACAATTGACGTGCGGAGTTTAAAAAACTGATAAAAAAATTAATTTTACGATAGGTAAGCCTGTATGTGCCGATGGGAAGAATGAAACGATTAGCTTTCGATACAGTGCATAGTATATATTTTCGGGGACGATAAATTTAAAAACATGTCACTTAAAGATTTGCCAACCCTTCCTAAATTTGTGAATAGTTTTCGCGTGTTATTCCTTGAAATGTATGCGTTATCTTTAAAAAAAGAGATCTTTTATTTTCAAAGAATTTGCAACAGCTCCAAATTTACTCTATGTGTGAAAAGTGTTGTTGCTGTTTACGAATACCTCTCAGTTATAATCTTAGTTTGAATCCAAAAATGAAAAACGCACATATCTCCCATATTAAAAGATGAAAATAATGTGTAATCCACTATGAAAAATTTCAAAGCCATTAAATTAAAAACGCAAAAAAATTGTTAATGTGTAAAAATTTTATCGTGTGAATGAAAGGTGAATCGCTAAAGAATGCACTAGAAAAAAATGTTATTGTGTTATATCCCAGAAGCCTATGATGAATTTCATATTCCAATAATGTTGAATTACCTTTTTATGACGATAGAACAAAAATTATAGAATTTTTAACAAAACAATAAAAATTATATTATTTATAATTGAAAACATTTAAATTGCCAACAATTAAAGTCAAACCCGAAGTGTTATTCATTTCTGACTCGAACACATGACGTTCCCTTACAAGAAAGCAACATCTCGGGTTAATTTTTAAGATTACATTGTCCGTTAAATTTGATATTTCTCTATTACTGCAAAAATATTAAAGTAATACTAATGCATTTGGAGTTTTGGAGCCACGCATTTTTTAGATTTTAATAAAAGCTAACATATTGGGTTTATTGCATATTTTCTGCCTTCAAAACCAAAATGCCATTTTCTGTGTTTAAATTAATAGATATTCGATTTCATGAATTCATTTTAAAAATTGTCAAATTAATCTCTTCGCAGTTTGATATTTACTTATAGATCATTACAAATTTTTCATTCTCAATATCACATAGAAATTAATCATTGACTCAAGGATTATTAATATTATTTAAAAAAATTAATAATAATATTTTTAAGCACCTAAAGAGAGCAAAATCAAAAATCAAAAACTGTAACATGCTTTTATTGAAAATTTCAGATGAAAAAAGATATTAGGGTGTTACCTCAGTGGGATGCTGCAAAGAACAAAGATACAATGTCAAGAAGAAAATAATTGGTTTAAGATTATTGAAAAAAAGTTTTAATTAATTTTTTAGTTATAAATTTTTTATTTTAACAAAAGGTTAATAATTTTTTTCTTTTAAATTTATTTTGAGCAATTATTTAATATAATTTATAGTAGTAGTTTAAATAATGCAGACAAACATAGAACAAATTTGTTAATAAATTTTTGTATGGGTAATTTATTTTATAGTTACCTTTGGGTCATACTTCTTGTACTGGTCCAATCCGAGACCTAAATTATACAAATGTAATTATTTTTTTTCAATGAATTGTTTCATAGGTTAGTGTCTACGATGTTAGATCCTAAATAAATTACGCAAGCGGTTTAGGATAAACAATTGCAGTTCCTTGAACGAATTAAGAACTAAACCCGCTTTCGTTTGTATTGCATTCACAAAAATTCTAAATAGAAATCGTTTACATTATACTATAAAACTACTTAAAATTATCGAAAACTCGCATTATAAAGCCATTTTTTACTACGAATAAATGCATTACTAAGTTGGTATGGAAATGGTCATTGCTATTCGATAATTTATATATATATATTAAAGTTGAAATTTGGATGGAGAAATAATCCATTACATAATTTTTACCATGATATGTTCTGCAGAATCGAAGATTATTTCCAATTTAAGTAAGGAAAATAATTTATTGGAAAGCTAACAAAGTATGTTTTGAACTTATTAGAATATTCTTATGTAAAACTGTGTTTAAATGAACACGATAAAGAAATAAATGTGATAGATACTATCACATTTACCCCTTAATAAGGGTGAATCTGTTAATCATAAAGGACTTATAACAGAATTAAAATTTGAATTCTATATTCATTCATTACAATATTAAAATCCTTAGACACTTTTCTTACACACAAAAATTAATACAGAATTCAGAAGTAATTTAATTCATTCCTTAAGATTAAAAAAAAAATTAAATTGAAAATACCTCATTTAAAAAATATCAAAAATTTATGGTATTACTAGAAATTTTATTTGTAATCAAGATCTAACACAGTAGAAACAAACCTTTCGATAGCCACAACTATCCTACGAAATTGCAAGCAATAAACAAAATGCATAATAAAATAACATCGATTTGAATTTAATTTACCACTAAAATTTTATTTTTAATCTTATTTTTTTAGAGTTTTCGCTTATTTTTTGAGTTATCGACTTTTTTTTCCCGCCACGGGTCAAAAAAATCGTGTTGCCACGGATATTGTAATCTCCCCCATAACTTAAATTGTATATTTTTTGTAATATGATTAATTAGTATTTCTGAAGATGACCAAGTTTCGAAATGCATTAAATTAAAAAAATTTTTAATAAAAATAAAATTTTAGTGGTAAAAGCTAAACAATAGTTGCTTTTATTCATAAATTATATATCAATGTTTTTAGAACGCATTCGTTTAATCAAAAAAAAAGCCATGCAAAAAAAAAAATAGAAATATCTAACGGCACTAATAATACTATCACATCATTTTAAATACGGACTAACCGTCAGGTTGTTTTAAACCAGGTGTCATTGATCGTAAAAAATCATCTGGTGTCATATATATTTCATGATGATCTGGATTACTGCCTTGCACTTGCATGGTAGCAAAATAACGAAATACTTTATCAGGTGTTGAATAATGACGAATACGATTCTCATATTCAATTATCTAAATAAATTATGGCAGGTAAATTTTGATGTGTAGATAATCGCACCGTTGAAATTACCATATAATTTTAAGTTAGTATGCAGCATTGAAAGAAAAAGAAGGTAAAAAGATGTTAGTTAAAAAGCTGTAGATATTTATATTAGCAAAGTGAAATTAGCTTTACACTTCGGAATTCAGTATTTTAGAATGAAATTTCAATCTAATGAATTAAATCATATTTATAACTGATGAATGAAAGTTTACGCAGTCCGAAAATAAAAAATATTAGATTTTGCTAACTGAATAATTTGAAGATTGGAAATGTATTGGGCAATTTTTTTCAAAATTTTGCTGTTTATTTTCTACAAAATTCAATCTTTTCTCAAACTGATTATAAATGTGAATTTTAAACAAGAATAACTGGATCAATATTTAGTATCTTCAAATTACCAATAATGAATTTCTTCACATGAATCCAAACATGAACTAAAGTGGATTTGGTACCAAATGATCGATTTTAAGAAAAATCTGAGAATCACTATAATTTAAAAATAAAAATCACCAAAATCAATCATTTGATATTAAATCCACTTTAGTTATTGTTTGGGTTCACGTGAAGAAATCCAGTAGAAGTAAATTAAAATATTCAGTTTAACATCATTTTGGGGATGCTCGTCTTTATTTATCCTTCATCCGTTGACAAATAATTATTCGAAAAAAAAGAAAAATAATGTATTTTTACTAACAGACCGTATGGTAAGATTTAAAAAAAAAAAAGAAAGAGTAAAATAATGATTTTAAAATAGATTTTGTTATACAAACTACTACTTGCAATTCTTTAAAAAAGGCCATAATACAGTGCGCAGTTAATTCACTTTTTAGCTTTCCCGTTATCTGAGTAACAAACATTCTCCAATATTCAAAATGCTCTTTCTAACTTCATTTAACTTTTCTTGTTTCGTACCCGTTTTTTTCTCAGTCAATATTAACCAAGAACATTCTTTAAAAATTATTGAATTCTAAAGATTGCCAATTTTTATGACTAAAGTCACTCCACTATATATTTAATAAAGATCCCGTACACCAAGCTTTTTAATACGATGATAAAAATTTTCCAAAAAGATTAAAAACTTCCAAAATTATTTTTAAATCTGTAATCTTTTGAACCTCGATCTCTAGTATCAAAAGCTATAGATCGTTTACTACTTATAGAACTTTGATCCTTTTTAAAAAAAATAGCATTTATCATCGTATTTTTTATTAAAGAAAATAAATAAAAAAATCTATATAATTCGCACCATCGGGTTGTTTCATATTTGGTGTAATTGCTCTTAAAAAATCTGTAGGTGTCATATAGACTTCCGTGACATCCCCATAGACAATTTTAACGGTCGCAAAATATCGGAATATTTTGTCAGGCGTTGAATAAGCACGCATTCGATTTTCATATTCAATGATCTAATTAATTTGTAAAATTATATAAAATAAAACATTTGAATTACGCATTGCAGGTAGCTCATAGTATAAGTAGAAAATGTTTAAATAGTGATTCTTTACATACTATTAACACTGAGAGTTAATGATATAATAATATATGGTAATAGAAAAGTTTCAAATGGTTAGTAGTTTTTTTTTTTTGGTAATTGATCAGTTTAGTTTTCTAGTGTTTATATAAATCACAAATAACGTCGAAGTTCTAAGGATTGCACTATTAAATTTTTTATTAGACTGACATTTTTCTTTTTGATTAATTAAATGAATGAGATCTTTGTTAAAATGGCAAGAAAATATTCATTTATAAATTTCGTCATATCCGAGGAATTAATCCAATTCTATTTTCCACCGTGAACGTCAATATTGCAAAGGTCCCTATTACTAGTTTTGTAATCCATTACAATTAACTTACACTTAAGTATACACACCCTACATACACTTAAGTATAATTGTTTTTGAAAATTTAAAATGTTAAATTACACAAAATACGTAAACACAGGTAGCAATAATAAAAAAAACAACAGTAACAATAAAAGAATAAGATACAAATTTTACCATCAAATAAATCACATTTTAAATTTTTTCTACCTGTACTTATGAAACTTTAAAATGTTTTTATAGCTAATTAGAAGAATATTCAAACTTTATATTTGGAATTACCTTTCTGTCACGAAAACCAATCTTTTCTTTCCTATGCTTTTTTCGTTTAGTTTCTTCTTCAACAGCTTCATTCTCAGGACTATGTTCCACTCGATTATCATTTTTACCATTTACTTTCTCCGCAGCGGATACACCTGGCATAATACTGCGTGTTTGTGGTTGATTCTCATGAGTTGTCTCATCAGAAAAAAAATAGCTTTCAACAATTCTGCAAAACAAAATTATTGGAATTCAAAATTTAGAAAACTTATTATATTTATATTTACCCTTTCAAATCGAAAACAGCAGCCATAAATGAGAGCAATATGAATGAATGAAAAAATAATGTAATATTTGGTGTGGGTTCTGGTTTATGGCCAAAGTTTTTATATTCTCGATAATTTTCATATTGATAATTAAATTTTTTATATTTATTATTTAAAATAGAATTCGCAACAGTGAATGTTCGCACAGCATTTGAAGCATCAATTCGATTTGGTTTAACTAAAACACTTTTATAACTTTTAAGTACGAATAATCGTCGCAAATTAAACATTTTTATTAATTGAACTATTAAAGAAATTCAATTAATAAGTATATTTTGTTCAATCACATTCCAATATTATTTTATTTATTTATGACTTATGTCATTCATTTGGGAAAAATTAATAATTGTTGGTAATTTCAAATTGTGTCAATTGTACTACCAACATAAATTTAAAAATTATACAGAGCAAAGAAGATAGACAGTTAAGAAATAGGGCTTTTCATTTTAATTTTCGATTCGTTTTTGTTTCGGACAGAATGTCAAAAAACTAATGTAATAAAATGAAAAGCAAATATTTTCTATCTTTGTCAAACTTATTGTCAACAGTACGAAACAAATTTTAAAATGAAAAGGTCTATTAAATCCTTATGGCAGCTTAATTAAAATAAGTGAATATTCAAAAATCTTAAGACGGTTTAATTAAAAATGGGAAAGGTTCAATTTTTAAGACTAATTTGTTATCGAAATAATTTCTATTAGTCTAGATATTGCCTAATAAATAATGTGATAATGTCCAAGTTTCTCCATTTTTCTAGGAGATCTAGTGGGGTTAAATTCAAAAAAAGTATAATTGAATGATGAAGTTCCTGATCTTTTGATGCATATACATTTTTTATTTTTTAAATACTTTTGCTGGTGGTGGTAGAATAATGTAACGGCAAATAGAGCTGCTTAGTATGAGCTATTGCTATTTTTGAAGAGATGGTGGTGACATCTAGTGCCTAGCTAACCAACTTCTAGTGGTTGCCAAACTCAATTCAAATGGGGTACATAGTATTGAGTTTCTATATATACAATGTTTGTTCTTTGATACAGAGACTTCTTTATTATTGTAATCATAGACATAGTAATACTCATAATAGACTGCACATACAATGAAATTCATGTTACAATATTAGAAACAGATTTATGGACCAACTATTGCTATGTAATACTCATAGTAATAGCGCTATCTTAGATCAGAGGCTGCCTCTTTCTAAATTTGGCACAATTTTTCAATACAGAAACTTTGTGAATTGCACTGTCTAGTAAGCCTATATGTATGGTTTTAATATTGTCCATTCCCAGTATCATATTAAGCTTAATACAATTCGCATAATAGAAATCATATATAATACAAATTCGAAAAGTATTGGAAAGTAAATTCACACTGAACAGCATACTAGCATTAATATACTCACACAAGCTGTAATGATTGTTATTATCGTATATTATCTGTTTTTTAGTGGACCAAAACTCTATGAGGCTACAAAATGAGGTAACTTTTGTTAACAAGTTGCCCAGTCAAAACTGCTTGGAGGTCTTGATAGGGATTTATTTCAAATATTGAATTCAGGCATGCCTTGCGTTTGTCTTTAAATTTTGTTCAGCATAGTTACTAAAAAGTATCGTCTGCTAACAGGTTGCCAATGTGGCAATCTTCTTGGTTGTGAGGTTGCCAATTTGTTTATAGACGTGATTCCTTCTGCAGGTCGGAACGTGATTTCTGTATTTCCCATACTACGATTCATTACTGAAAGAATTAATTACAGCCATTCAGAAAGAACTTTACTCAAATCTCCCAAGACAGAATATAATTAAAATAAATTTGTATGAATATGATTTAAAAAATCGAAATTATTGTTACAAAACTTATAAATAAGAGTGAAAATTGCAAAAAAAAAAAAATAAAAAGCAAATTAGTAATAATGGAATTCCACAAAAGAAAAACTCACTACAATATAAAATTCATTATTTTAATCTTTAGGAACTGGTGCCGAAGTTGCTATTTAGTTTTTACATATTTTAGGACAATGTTAAACCCACAGATTATATAATACCTACGGTAGATAAGGGACTCTCTTAGTTCTGAAAAAAAAACTTATTGTAGATGTTTCTGCATGATAGTAACACTTAATGCCATCTATCATTTTTTGAAGACTTTAGAAAAATATTTTAAGCATTACTATAGCAATGATTAATTATTTATATTTTTATAATTCTGAAGTTTCAGAAATTTAAATCTTCTATGTTATAATTTGCTTCACTGCTAATTAATTGCGTTTTTAATTATATTCTAATGTTTATTGTTGACTTTTATTTAAGTATTATTAAATGTTATTATGTTTGTTAATATTGTAAGATCGATTTATCTAATAATGATTTTGCGATTTCAGTGTTTAAGTTGAATCGTATTAATAAAAAATTTTCCTAATAAATAAATAATACTAAATTATTGTACAATTTTTAACATTGCAATAAATTAAAATTATGTTTAACTTGTAAAATAAAAAAACCGCCTATTAAAAAGAAAAAAAATTAAAATCTTATTGAATCCCAACCATATATATTATTTATCTTGGATCCCTATTCTTTAAAAAGAAAAATAGTTCAGAAAGAAGAATCTTTGGTAGAGGGTGAGTCGCCTACCTATTTTTGGTTTACTATTGAGTAATTGACCAACCAGCTAGCAGACGTTTCTTTTTAGTATTTATATTGAACAGGTTTTAAGAGATATAATTCATTAAAGTTTAGCAAAGAATACTTTTAAATTGATAGAACTGTATCCCAAATATACACTGGCAAAAATTCAGAATAATTTACCACGTACTTTCGATGTAATTAATTTTTAAATATTGACATGTGGCTTCTATCTCTGTCGTTTAGCGGAGAAAATGGCGGCTCCATTAAGTGTGACAATTTGAAATAGTAACTAGCGTTTTTAATGGTATATAACAACAAAAGGATATTGAACATTAATAAATATAAAAAATATTTTTTATAATATCAAATTTATTTTCTAATGAAATAATTTATTTATTTATATTAAAATTAAAAAATAAATAAAATAAAAATAAAGAATTCACGATATAAAAAATAAAGTTGACAGTTCAGGGTTATGATTTGAAAATCATTTAAACTTGGTATTATCTAGTGACAGTTGAGTACTAGTCAAATAATATTTTATTTATTACATTATTTTAATTATTTAATTATAATCCGTGATAAATTATATCAATTAAATTCTTATGTGAATTTCTATCAATTATTATAGCATGCTTCGTATATTTATTAGTAAAAAAAATAAAAAAAAGTCTTTTATTTGATTTCAGATTGCGGCTACCAAATTGCCTTAAATACCGAATACAAACTCGGATTTTGATATAATTATTTTATTATACTTATAATTATTTTATTTCGTTTTCATATACATCATCCCGTTACTAACACAGTATAGTAAAATATTAATGGAAAAAAACCATTGCGCTTTTGCCAAATAAAGTTATAAACTTATAATTATTATAGCAATGGAACATTCCAACGTTAAGAGTTGTTAAATTTAGTGTATTTTTAAGCTAATTACGTTTTATTCTTAAAATTATAGAAAGCTATGATTAATTCGAAGACTACCTGTATTGTTAGTTAATACCATTCAATAAAATAAGAATTTATTTATAAATTATATGCCAATGGCAAATGTTTCAAATTGCAGTTAATGAACGCATTTGAGAACGCAAATCAATGCCAATCAAAATTTAAACTAAATAATAAATAGATTAGATACCAATATTCAACATTTTTTGTTTATTGTTTTGTGAGTTAGTTTTGATTTAGAACGTAGAATAAATAATTGTACCTAAAATTTAGAATTACAGAAATTACAGCACTTTTTTATTAAATTAATATAATAATAAACATTTTCGTGTTTTATTCTTGATTAGATAAAGAAGTGAATCGTATGTGTCAACTGTTTATACCCAGCAAATTAGCATAGTAGGAATCGGCACATGAGTAACAAAAACTACCTCATCCCAATTTTTTTACACGATTGTCTATAAATTGTTTAGTTCTACTCATGATATAATTGCAACTGAATATTGTTGCAATATTGTTTAAACTGAAATTATTTATACAATTGAAAGAAATTATTATTTTCAAACGATAATATTTTTTTTTGTATTCTTTGATGAAATGCGAATAAAAAATGTCCTATGACGATAAAGTTAATATTTTTGGAAATATTTATTTTTAAATGTGTGAAAAGTCCCAAATTCGGATAGTTTTGATGCATTAAAAATATATAAAGAAAAATAATAAACTTTTTATCGTATATTTTCTTTATACAATAGTTAATATTCTTAAGTGAGAATTAAAAAAATTTCATTAAGTTTATCCTAAAAAGTAAATAAAATTAACATTTTCTACCAATTGTTTAAACAATTTTGGCTTAAACAATATGGCACGAGTTGTCCTCTGCTAACATGCATTTATATTATTAGAAAGAAAATATATTGAAAATCGCTTAAGAAAAATTGAGGTGAAATGGTTTGTAACTCATGCCCTGATTCCTACTAGACTTATTTTACAGTTTCAAATAAATCTTCGAAATAAATCGCTATAAAATTCTGATAAAAACCAATTCTTTTTAATATTAATTTAAAATGTTAATTTAAATTTTATTTTAATATTTGGTTTATTATAATAAATGTTATTAATTAGGAGTTTTATTTGTTCATAAATACATTTAAAAAATGTATTTTGTAAGGGTTTTATAATAAAATTTTCCGTTTAATATAATCAAAATCGACAAATATCATGTAAAATTAAAGATATTTTTCAGTGGAAAAACTCTTTTCTGAAATAAATATCAGGTTAAAATTTATTTGGATTTTCATTTTTAAAATAGCCTGTTAATTAGTAATAGAGTAAGCCTACGTTTTGATCGAAAGTTTTGAGAAATTGGATGTAATATAAAAAAATGTGTTTGTTTAGATGTTAGAAACCAGAGTCTCAGTTTTCTAACTTCAGATTTGAGCGACACCCTTTCTACCCCCTAAAAAGGAATATTTTTCACATTTATAGAGCAAGCCTTTATATATATATATAGAGGAAATATTTGTATTTTTGTAAGTAACAAAAAAATTTTAAAAAAAATTACTAGACCGATTTGAAAAATGCTTTCACCGTTGGGAACCTAAACTATCTCCGAGTAATATAGGCTAGTTTTTATCCTAACAGAAACGGGAACTACGCGGATGAAACTGCGTGACGTTCGCTAATATGTAATTTCTTAGGTAGATTTTGATCAATTGACCTGGAAATTTTTAGGGAACAGTGGTCCATATTGACTTCCAAGTTGTGAGCCAAGTTTTATCAAAAAATATAAAGTGGTTCGGTACCATCGTATTTTTTATCAAATTGTAAAAAATTTTCAAATGGCTGCCAAAATTGCGTCCATAGCCCGATAAAAATATCAAAACAGCAAATAGTATGTATAGAGTTGAAAATTTAATTTCTACTTCTGTAAATAATTTTTACAGTATAAAATTCCAATTAGATCAAAGCTTTATTATATAAAATTGCTGGATCAGATTGCTAAAATAATTTATCGACTTTTTCTTGAGCTAATAAAAATGATATGTAGAACAAATAATTACGAATTATAAATAATTTTAACATAATTCCGTTCAATATGTTTCTTCATATATTAATTACTTTAAATAATCGAAACAGAACTACAATTTGTGTTACTTACACTAGCCACCGAAAAAAGTAACTCATTGATCAAAAAATAAAGTTTTTAATACTATAGTTTTATATCAAAAGATGAGGACAGACTTTACATTGCAATATTCTTACTATGCTGAGAATACCTATTGAAACATTTAAAATATTTAGTGTAGTACTTGGTGGAAATTCTCTAGAAAAAACGGGAGCGTAAAGAAGTTGTGTAAGTGAACTTTTTGAAAATAATAAAAATATTTCGAAAAAAAAAACGAAATTAAAAAACTGAAAAAGTAATAAATATTTTTAAACTAAAACATTCTAGAAATAATTTCCTTGTACCAATCACTAGTTTCAAGAATTATTCTTAAAAATTTTTTCTTTAAAATTATTTTTTACTTTTAAGTTCAGTTTTCCGAAAAATTGTTATTTTTTACTATTGGATGGCTGTGTCAGCAGCTACGAAAAAATCGTCATTTGAATGAAATCAATAAAATTTTTTTTTGCAAATTAAATTTGAATCTGTACTGAACCCAATACAAAATGATTAAAATTGGTTCATAAAAATAGAAGTTATACGTAAACATTACTTCTAAAAAGTTTACTCAAAAACAATTACATAAAAAAAAAATGTAAAAAATAATGAGCTAAAGATATTAATATTTGAGGTGTGGTAATGTTTTTTCAGGAGAACTGAAACAAGGAAAAATTGGTTAAATGATTTATTTTTCATCAAAATCATTATTAAAATTTGAAAAAAAAATTTTGCTCTGATAAAATAAAAAATAAAAATAATTTTTATTTGGTACAAATTTTCCCAAAATACTTATTTTTTTAAGTAAACAATTTTTAACGAATAGAATAAACCATGCAAATGTTCTCTTCGAATGCGTTTTTTTTTTAGGATATGTCTCTCTTTACCCTGATCATTTAGTCTCATTTTTTGAGCTGGCCAGTATTTTATTTGCGAATATATATCTGTTTAAAAGTGTAAATAACCATTATATTCTATAATATTAAAAATGTTTTCAATATTATTATTGTATATGTAGCCGTTATAAATACTATTTTTGTACTATGATAAACATTGCCAATGATTTTATAACATAAACGACTCGCAGTATTATATTATGACTAAACCACATAACACATCCTAACGTCTCATTTTAACTAATTGTATTGTAGAATATTATCTCTTTTAAAAAATATACAATCCCGTTTTCTCATCCCAACACAATAATAATAATATACAAACTATCACAGAGAATTCAAAGAAAGAAAATTCAAACATTCGATTAGCTCAAAACACACTCTTTCAAATATGTAGTACATACTGTTCAGATTTTTTGGATAGTGTTCTTTGGTTTCAAAAAGAAAATTATGAATTAAGTTTCGTTGATCATTTGAGTGTTATTTTGGTGAACAAAAAAAAAAAATGGGAAAACTTCAAACAATTGTAGTGAATTTAAAACGTTTAGATCGTAATCAACCATGGGGTTTAAGTTTAGTTGGAGGTAGTGATGTTGGAACACCCTTAATCATAACACGAGTAAGATTGACATTTTTCTTTATATATTGAGTGTTTTTTAGGGTTCCATATACATGAAACGAAGAAAATGTAATCGGCTATCTGTCTGTATTCCTGCTATGACTCCATCGTATGACAACTGTTTAATATAGAATTAGCTGGTTTTGATAATAATAAATAGTGGAAATCTAAAATTTATACTTAGATCTAAAAGAAGTTTATAATTAACGTTTAAATGAAAATAAAAGCTTCTAATAAACCGACCTAAAAATATTTTTTAGCCACTTTTTGCTTATTTTCTATGAGATGGCTAATTTTGGGACTAATGAATTCGAGGTGTAAAAGATTTTTTTTCATTATTTGCGTAGTTTCAGGAAGACAGCGGTTAATTTTTAGGAAAATTATGTACATTTTTATTTATAAATTTCAAAAATGTTATTTAACATTTTCCAATGGCAGCCGAACAAATATTACAGGCAACATTATTTTCTGATTATTTAAAATTTGTTAGAATTAAAGTCTATGCATTTTTTTTTAAATGTTGTAGGTTTTTAACTGAATAAAACTAAACCTAGATATATAATAAATATTTTGGTTTAAATTTGTAGATTCATTCTCCAAAGAATTTCGACAATTCAGGAGTTTTCTATTAAATCTGCTAAAAATACTTAGCATTTTTTTTTTAAATTTCTATCTGAAAAATAAAAATCTGTAAATATTTCCGTTCTCTTATGCAAAAAGTAAAGTTTACAGAAAAATCGACTGCCTTGCAGGATAATTTTGAATATCAGATAAATATCATAATTGAAATTGATTCCTTTTTATAAATTTATAATTAAAAGTTTATGAAAATGACTCTCCCTGGATATTTTTTAATTATTAATTTTGGAAATCGTTTAATTATAAATTCTAAAAAGATGCATAATTTTTGCAAACTGCAAAAATTACAAGAAAAAGTAATTTAAAAACTATGAAAAAATACATTCATGAAAAATTTTCGAAAAATTAAAAAATATTAGTTTAAAATATTATTAGTTTTAAGTATAATAAAAAAAAAATCTATCTCAAATAATGCTTTGTCGATAAAATCTTTCTCAATTATTTAAAAAAAAAACCAAGTGACTAATATACGGAACCTTGCATGGATGAAGATTCATGCTTGCTCGAATTTGTTAAAATAATCATGTATTAAAAAACAGGTGGGTATTGGAACTCCCGCTGAAGGTCAACTTTATCGCGGTGACATCATTTCAAAGATTGGTGAATACGATTCCAGAGATATACGTCATGAAGATGCTGAAAATCTATGTAGAAATGCTGGTAATACAATTAGATTTGTCATACAAAGGTATGCTGCAGTATTTTAAAATTAGAATTACAATTATTTGGTGTGAATTTGATTCAATTCACAGAGACATCACTGCTCCCAGACAACCAGCTGTTTCAACAAGTTTATCATCGTCCAGATGTAGTTCAGCATTACCACCATTGTCTCCATTATCGTTGAGTCCTAATCCATTATCATTCAATAATGCCCTTGGAAGCTTAGGATCACCGACAACACCCTATCGATCTCCGAGTCCTGCACATTCGTATAAAGAGACATTACAACAGCCATTAGGTGAATATTAAGTTTTGTCTTTTGTATCATAAATTTAACAGCTTAGAGCTAAGCATATTTAAGAATCCATACCAGTTGCAATCGAAGATCAACTTTACATTCAATCCTTAAAACATTTTAAAATTTTTAACAGGTCCGCTGTTCTTCTCCCAAATTTTTTTGACGCCTCAAGAAATTTTGTGAATATTCAATATATTGACATTTGAGTGTTTTGTATGAAAATTACATTGTAAACAAATTAGACTGATTAAAATTCTTCGTAAAATTAATATTTCATAATATCTGGTCGCCTATAAATACAGAGAAAAATTTTAATAACATTTTCTTTATTGAAAGTTTTGGATGTTATAACTTTGATTTAATTTCGAAAGTTGTTTTTTAATAATTGAGGGTCGTGTATAATTAGTTTTAAAAAAATTAGATTGCATTATGTATGCAACATATAGAAAATAAAAAAAATCTATTTAAAATTAACTTTAGACAATTTTTTTGCAGTTTGGACTTTTACCTGCCAATAATGAGTAGATTGCATCGATTGAATGTCATCTTTGTATATATAATTGGGCTACTTTGGAACCCTTGGCATGTACTATATTAATAAAATGTCCAATCATTATAAAGGATTAATAAAGATAACAAGATATAAACTTCAATTTTTTAATTTATATTACTGTTTCCCAAATATTATATATTGGATTTTAAAGAGTATAATTATGTGCTGTCTCTCCTATCGACGATTTGCGATCAAATGGCAAACGGTCTTTGCTGTTTTAACTCAATCTTTCTAAAATAATAAACAGTTGTATCCGTTATTTTTAAACTTGCCCTCGCAATCAAAGATTTTGCTAGCTTGGGAAAAATAGAAGTCTCACGAGTAAAAACTTTCCTAATTTTCGTGAAAGAATTCTTAGTAGGCTACATTCATCACACACAAACTTTTATTTTATAAATGGCAACAAATGGTGACAGGCAACAGTTCTAATCTCAAGAGCGATTAATCTTTTTGGAAGCTCTTCTTCTTCGTACGTCGGTCGTATGATCATCAAACATAATTTATTCAAATTTTATTTTAGCTAGTAAAAAGTGGTTTTTGCTAGTAAAACATCTGATAACAATTTCAATACAATGACTACGGCACCCGCATAAATACTATCAGACAAAAATCTTTCATAAATTTAATCGTACAATACATTATACAAATCATTTTGTAGAGTAGTATTTTGGATCCACGAGTCGGATTAAATTTGGTATCATATGTGAAACAGGTGTAGCTTACATGAAATTCAAATAATTTATAAAAAAAAAAAAATATTAATTTCCTCGCTCGTTAACAATGTTTTTTAAGTTATAATATAGTTTGCCCGCATTGAAAAGTTCGTCGTGTGGGTCATTGCGGGTCTCACCTAGACCACTTATTATTTTTTAAATTATACGTTACTCGTGTCATTTGATATACTTATACTCAATATAATTTGCTTTGATACACATAATTTAAACAAAGAAGAGACTTGAAATAATAATTGAGAATTGTATGATAATACAAATTGAAAATCCCTATTAAGATTTTCCAGCTGAGAACTTTGGTCAATTTTGGTACATATAAAGTATAAACTTTTCACTTCTGGCGGCAGTCCTCAATCTCTGCCTATCTGTTTTTTAACAGATGTGGTTACAAGCTTGGTAATTATATTATGTATACTTTTTAAGGATTTTGCTACCGACGATTTTAATTAAGTATATTTTTAAATAATTTTTTTAATATTTACCTAACAACTCACTTTTTTATTTTCTGTTTTTTTTCTATACCTAGGAAATTTGCCGCACACAATATTTCCACCAATGGATCAAAATGAAGTATATCTAAAAACAATTCCTGCAACTCAACCCGTATCGAATACTGTGGACGAAAAAACTATTGAAATTGAGGCAGTACTTAATCAGGTTAGATAATTGTAAATACTCATTTATTTTAATAATAATTGATATTTAAATTACATTCAGAAACAAAACAAAAAAAAAAGACTTATATTGGCTTTATGCCAACTTCGTAAAACAATAAATGAATAATTATTATTTATTTCTTCATGGTAGAAAAAGTGTTGAGTTTTTTTCCCGTGTACACGGTATATCATCATAGGCAATTTGTAATACATTTATGTGTTCAGGTATTTTGTCGAAATGCAATCGAGACATAAATATCATTAAAAATATTTAACGACCTTCATCAAAGCATAATTATTTGGGGGAAAGTATTGTGTGTTAAAATTTTTTTTTATTTAAGAAACAACAAAAAATGTATATCATATTTGTTAAAATTACATGACTGAATTGGCATCATGCCCATAGTTACTTATGTGTTTGATATATATTATCGAATTTGTGGTGTAAAACACCTCTTATGACGTCGATATAACATTGTCTCATATAAAATATATTACTAAAGTATCTGAAGCATATATGGCCCGCCTAACTTAAATGTACTATAAATAGACCAGGGTAGAAGCCTTAACAATTGGTAAAAAGTGGAAGAAAATTATAGTAGAATGAAACCCATTGGAAACGCAAGATAATATGATAAAATGAGAGGAAAAATAAATTACGGGCAATCTGAGTTCGGGAAAAAAAGTGTAAATACAAAAGTTGTAGATCTTTTTATTACCTACACCTTTCCATTTAACTTTTTTCCATAGGACTTGTAGTTTTGCCGAAAATTCAAATAAACCGAATTTTACCCTTAAACACTCACCCCCTCCTACTTCCCGAACTCTATTTTCCCTTTCTTATTTATCAAATTATCTTCCGTTTCCAATTGGTTTCATTCTACTATAATTTTTTTCCCGTTCAAAAATGATCTACCCTGGTATAAAATGCTTTATTTTGTGGATTTTAATGATAAAATCAAGCTTTCTACAAAAGTCTAAAAATACAACAAAAGACAATACTTAAAAAAAAAACTCTGTTTTTGTGCCTTATTAAAAAACTACCGTAGTATAGAATAAGACACATCTGTATACATGTAACTTTCTTACATTATCTTCAACACGACTCTTTAAAATTGTCCTTATCGAACTTTCATTATACACTTCCTTTAATAATTATCAACTCCTTCCTTATAATCTTCCTAATTTGCATTGAAAAAATCTTGCTTGTTAATGGTTTAAATTTGAAACAATAATTTTACACTACTTGAACAATTTTTGTTCATGCTTACTTTGAAAGAAAGCGATTATTTTGACTTACAAATTGAATATTTTCACAGTTTATATCAACTGTGAAAAATATATAACTGAAACAAAAAGGATATATGGCGTACATATTTTAATATATTTTAGACTGATTCTTAGTCAAAAAATCTACATAAATTAAATTTAGACGATGCCAAAACTTATTTTAAATTCTGGAGAACCTTACATAAGTGAACAGACTTACAAGGCAACTTTATTTACTGGAAAACCTTACATAAGTGAACAGATTTACAAGGCAACTTTAGATAAATTGACATTAGTGGAGTAGATAATTTTTTTTTTTACGGAATTTCAAACATTAAGGTGACTTATTTTCGGAATATAAGTATATTTTTATTAAATTTCTTCTGGAAATTGTATTTGAAAAATCAACAGAAAGATTACAAAGAATTTTAGATGCATACTATTTATACAAAGTTTTTACTCGAACAAACGCGAGGGCTAATTGTACTCAGTGGTGGTAGTTCAATAGTATCCAACCTAACTAAATGGCATAACAGTCTTTGATGGGCCTTGATCTTCTCAACAATTAGACTCTATGCATTTCTATCTTGTACTTTGTTTCCCCACCTACGTTTTTCCCATGATTTTGAGGTCCAGGATTATGTAATCCGTCCATATCAATCTGGCTTTCCTCTACTTCCCGAAAATGTATAGATTTTGAATTTTATTATCGTAATTATATGCCTACATTTCAGTGAAGTCAAGAAAGTAAAAAATAACAAAATAGTTGGTTTCATTAATTTGATCAATATTTCCTAACCGATTAATATGAATTATGCATATTGTGTATGGAAGTTTAAATATGTAGATATATTTATTATACAGAGTGTGTTATTAAAAATGGGACACTTGGTGTGTGAAGATAAATTTCATGCTTTTAAATAAAAATAAACGTTATATATTTTAAACAGAAATCAAAACAACTTACATATTTTCATGTTGTGTTGTTCTATTTCTAAAATATAATTTTGTTTAATTCAAATTTATATTCATCATGGTTTATCTTTGTGCATATTTTTTGAGAAAGATTTTAAAAGAGTCATGGAATTCGAATTTAAATAATTTCGTTCATTAAATATTAAATTATAAAATCAATATTGTATAATCACAAAATATAAAAAATATTTCATATTTTCGTTTATACTAATGAAATATCCCAATAATACTCAAGAATTTCAAATCTAAAACCTTAAGCATTCAGGTCAGATCTCTACTTTGAAGCCACGGTATGATTTATGGCTAAAAATTTCACATTTTTGTTTATACTAATGAAATATCACACGAATAGTCAAAAATTTCGAATTTACAACATTATGCATTCAGGACAGATCTCTACTTTATAGTTTAGATATGGCCAACTATTTTAGACAGACCGGACCGAAAAATTAAAAATTTTAAGCAAAACATATATCGCTATAAGCAAACAAAATTTTATTATGAAAATTGAGTAACTGTAAATATCAATAAAACAACTGAAGTTAATAGCTAATGCGACATGTTTAGGTGATTTGTATCGCCTTTTTTGTTTTGATATAGTTCTTGTAATGGCTATTCTTAATACAGCTTCCACTTGTATAGTAAATGGATTTCGGATAATAAATAAAGACTCATAAAATTTTTGAACCAATCGAATTACTTTTGTTTGAAACATTTTTTAATATAATCAATATTTTGAGTAAAATTTGAGTATATTATATATTTCAATCAATACACTGCATATATTTTTTACTTTATTCTTATTAAATTTGGGTGTAAATTAAAAAACTTTTCAAATGTATTTGAGTTTATGTGTAATATATAACTACATATTCTTGGTTTTCCTGAATGTTCATCTCGAGAGTGACATGGCTACTGTTTGTACGTATTTTGCTCATAATAATTGAATTCATAAGAAATGCCGATTTAATTAAGATATATTAAACGCGTTTTACATATTTGATTTCACAAATTATTTCTCCAATTTTTATTATGGACCTTTAAGGTGGATATGTATTATTACACTCCCAAAAGTGGGAAGAGTTTATCCTTTATATGAAATCACACTCCCAAAACTGTAAGGGGAGCTGAACTTTATATGAAATATGTGAAACTACTTTTATTCGATTTCATAAATTTATTACTTATATTTTGAATGGACTTTTATACTAGGGTTATATATTATCTGTTTATAGTAACAGATCTATTCCCGGAGTAAACTGCGAGAAGAACTTGTATTTAATAGACTATAACAACAGATAATAGTCCATGTTGACAATTTTATTTTTTTTTGTTTTTATTTTATTTTTAAATCTTTAAAATAAGCAAATATGGACATTTAAAATTCCTAATTAAGTTCAGAGGAAAATTCCAAATTAACGAGGAGCTTATGACGTAAGCTGTTACTATCTCCATTTAAATTACATGTTATTCATCGTTTTAAAAAATGAGATGGATATATAATTTTGAATAGCCTATAATTTCTTTGGTTTTGAATCAATTTAAATTTAATCAAAATATCACATTTTGATTTCAAATATAGAAAATTCAGATTCAAACAACAATCCAATTAAATAAATAAAAAGTGATTATAATTACAAAATACTATTTCATTCTATTTCCATGAAAATCAATTTATAGGAAAGAAACTATAATATATTAAATAAATTTTCCAAGAACAACAGTTGCATCGTAAATGCAAATATCATCATTCAATTTTAATACATTACACAGTGTCATCATAATATTTTAATAATTATGAAACAAATGTTACATGTAACATTAAATATTATAAAAATCAAACAATTATATCGATTTGAAATAAATCAAACATGAAAATATGAATTAAAAACATTTTCTCGAAATATGTAAACATTAATTACTTTCTATTTTTTTGGCATTAATATAAACGGTCAAGTAAGTAATAGAAATAGCTACAAAAAACCACCCACAAGTTTTTTTTTTTTACACAAAACTTCATATTTAATTCCAAGTTTATATTGCCGTTTCATAAAAAGTATACATTTATTCAAATGTGTGAAACAAGGATAAACAAATATATATTTTCATTTTTGTCATTGCTGAAATAAAATAAATCAGGACGTGAGTGGGGAAAATATTTTTTTTTTAATGAAAAATATTGAAAATTATTTTAGTCTCCAATATAGTGTCAAAGTTAAACAATTTTGAATAATTTCATTCAATCGTTTTATTAAAAGGTTTAAATACCTTATTATTCAGTGATAATGTTAGTCGGCCATACTCACAAGGGACACCCTTATTATTCAGGGGCCCATTTGCGAAATGGGAATAGTGATATTGAAGAATCAGCTGTTTATTGGGTAGGTCTTAGTGATTTCATTTTCTTTACAAAGATGACAAATTTTTGATAAAAAGTTTTTTGGCATAAATATATGTTTTTTTTTTCCGTAAATTTCGTAATTTATGTGATGGTTCGTTGTTTATTGTTGAGAGAGGCATTCAGCTTATTATTAAAATAATTACGTCATTTTTGAGTGAGTCTCGAATATCAATCACCAGAAATAACTTTTTGTGTTCAACATACTAACAGACAGTTACAAAATAAAATTCATGCACCAGTAACAGCCAACAGAATGTTCTAAAAACATATACCTACTCCTACAATTTACAAAAAAAAATACAATGACCACAAATTATTTTGCAAAAAAGAATTGTATTTTTAAATTTACAAAAAAGAAAACAAAATTAACCTCAATAAACTGTTTTAATATTGAATAAATATTTTCATTTGAATATTTCAATTTTTGATACTAATAATAATAATAAAAGTAATATTATAGCAATAAAAAAATCATGACGAATTATTTAGATATGCTGGATAGTTGCCAATGTATTTTCTGTGACTATGTCATACTCTGAATAATATTTGCCATAGAAATAAATTTTCGATATATGATACAGTAATTAAGTAAATTTAACTTAATTTAAGAATATATAAGTTTATATGCGCTATTTTGTACGCAAATTCTGTGTTTTAGGTCTTAGACACATCGTACACGGTGTGATTTATGTGATATCCGTGCTTTTAGGTCTTAGGTATATCGTACACGGTGTGATTCCTGTGATATCGACGATACCACAGATGCGCCTTCTTGTGAAAAGTAATCTTAAAATTATAAAAAATGTTTTCTATATAATTTTTTATGTCTGGTCTCTGCTCAGGTTTTACATTCTAGAGATCCTTTTACATGTGGCATGCGTTTAAATTGTTATTAAATAGCGCTTTAACGATAATTGAAAAAAATTGTTAAGAACGAATAAAAAAATAAACAAAGTTAAACAAGAAACAAATTTTATCTATTATCCATTCTTCTCGACCGTTTATCTCTGTACAAAACACACAATATTATTGTCGATTATAAAACAATTTTTTTTATAATTAATTTTTCCTGGATTGTAATAATATTTTCACAGTCAAATTTCAACGAGTATATGCACACCATTCATTTGATAGCTCTTTTGATAAGAAGACAAATTAATCAGTATTATCTGCACCTGCAACCGTAATTTATTCATGGATACCACTTTGTATACGTGAAAATTCAGGTCATTGAAAGTACAATATAAATTAATGTTTTACATTGAACAGATCATGTTAGATTGTCGATATAGTAGATCTCATACTTACCGATTTTGTTTCCTTATACACCTTATACACCAGCAGATAAAATTCGATGAAATCTCAGTAATACTATAACGGTAACTTTAACAAAATCGGTCTTCTGAGAAATAGCAGTGTCCCCTAACAACACTGTTTGCTAAGATGTTTATTAAGTATAGTAAATAAGATGGTCTTCTTTAAAAAAGAGTTACTGAAGTGTCACTCTGAAATGGGCAAGTGTGTGAGAAAAACTATCGGATAAGCACTCCCAACTTCCAGGAAAGTAAAAATACTTTTTGAAACTATTTGTGTCAAATGGTCTCAACTGAATGTATACAGCCCAAGAGATTCTGCCAAGTGAATACATAATCTAAACTTCATATTTGTTTTAAATTAGACTCGGCTTTACTTAATCTAACTGATTAAAGTTCATAATTTAAGAGTCATAATTCGTCAGGTATTGCATCATAGCATAAGGTATTTTACTCCCTAAACTTATTTTAAAGGCCTAAAAGCAAAGCAACCCGTGATATCTGTAGTCTTAGCTTACTGAATAACTTTCAGAATACAAAAACGAATTAGTGTATAAGATTTAAAACATATAGATTTGTCAATTTGTCAAACAACACCGATTAGAACCAAAATTTAACTGTAGATTCTACTTACCCTCTATTTTTAAATTACCAATGTTCCGAGGTTCGCTTTTACCCAAAGGGTGAACGCCACCCCTTCTCATTATTAACGTGCTTGAAAAATAATCTTTATTTGTTTATGGAAGTTCCTAGTATTAAAATTAAGCGAGTTATGGTAAAAAATTATTGTAAATATTTTTTTCTAAAGATTTTAGTTTTTTCCTTTTTCTATACAATAAAAATTGAGTAAGGTATGATCGTTTCAACTTTGCAGATGTTTGCAAATGGTTACATGGTTTTTCAGCTCAAACCTTTTAAAACATAAGAGATTAAAAAAATTAATTTACACCAACTTATAGGTCTTGAAAAAACGTACAAAATGACTTAAGCTAGTATGGTAAAAATATCTAATCACAAATGATTACAGTTTAATAAAAATAATTTTCAACCCCAAAAAGGGTGGCTTCCACTCCTAGGGTAAAAGCAACCCTCAGCACATTGATAACTTTGAAGTAAAAGGTAAATAGAACCTGCAGTTTGTTATTTGAGAAAATTTCCAGGATAGGCCGGTTTTTCCGTGCATAGAACTGAACTATAAAAAAATGCTGCAAATTTGGAAAATACTACTAGAAAAAATTGAAATTTGCCAAATTTTAGAACGGTTGTAACTCGCATCGAGTAATAAATAAAACGAATTATTTATTAATTATTACAATTTGCATGCAGTGAAAAATTACGTGAAAAATTTTATAATTCTTGTTTTTTATAAATCTTTTTCAGAACATTTTTTTGTTACGCTTTACTACTTGGGTCAAATAGAATATTTATTCAGGTTCAGTTTGGTTTTCAACCAATTTATTTAGATTTTTCGCTGATGTAATCGAGAGCATAACGATTTTTTTATCCTTATACAGAATTTGTCCTTTCAGATATTTTGTAAGGGCTATTATATATATGGTGGTCGATCTCAATGTAAGAAAACATATGTCCAGAATTGAAAAAGTTTTTATTTTTTATTTTACTGATTTTATTCTTATTTTACTTCTTCTGAAATTATTAACGTGACTTTCAAAATGATAGTTTGTGGGTAAAACTTTAGGATTAAAATGCGATTCCAATATCTCAAAAATAAAGTCGAGGATATCATTTTAGACAATTGGGACTGCTAGTTAAAATCTCAGCTTCTGAACTCCCGTCATCAATCAATTGGATTTTCTTTTCAAATAATTATTTTATAGCATCATTTTAAATTGTTTAAGACATAAAACTATTTTAGGTAATTAATTGTAAAAAATTTGCTAATAATTTTTTTGAAAATAAATCATGAAATTGATAACACTGAACTTCAAATCATTTTTAATTGTTTTAATCTATTTTTGTTATGTTTATTTTAAAATAGTGCAGCTCTATTTTTAATTTTTAATTTATTAAAACAACAAACGAATAGTACTAAAAAAAAAAATAAATAAAATCACAATAATGTCATTTGACAACAAGTCATTAAAACGTATTTCATAGGTCGCTATAAATAAAATGCTCATTAAAATTGAAATACATTTCATAAATTTACTGTAACATCGTATTCCCACCATCGTATTTTATTATTATTAAAGGAATTCATATTTTACAACACGTTAATAGATATTCGAAATTATTATAAATTTAAATAGCTAGATAGCAACATTGTATACAAAAATGACATGAACCATTAAGTAAAAGTTTAATAAAATTTATGTAACCAAATCTCAAAAAATTGCTCCCAAAATGATCTATCAGGATCCGTAATTGCTCCAGTGATTAGCTAATTATTTAATTAATTAATTGCAATCAACATTACAAAAACTGTTTTCCTTATATCTCAGCTAATTAATGCTTTTTTCTATATAATTATACTTTAGCTGTTTCTTATGCAAGCTAGAAAGATGCGGTTGCTCTCTCGCCTTCGAGGAAAACCTTTTTTCATGCTTTCTTAAAAAAACCACCTTTTTTCTTTCTGTATAAGCTTGAAAGATGCGGTTTTTTGCAATCAATGTAAAATAGCCATTGGAAATAAGAAAACTGAAAATTATTATTGCACTCCCCTTCATTAACAAAAGCCTCTAAAAATAGCAATTTTTTGCAATCGGTGTGCAAAGAAATGAAATGATGATTTCAGGCAAAACCTCCCTCACTTCAATTTTGTTCAAGTTAGAAAGATGCAGTTTTTTATTAACTTCTGGGTAAACACTTTATTTCGCAAAACTACTTGTATAAGCATTTTTATTTGAAATTCAACTCATGGTATTTAATGTTTAAGTAGAAAACTCAGAAATACTTTTTTTTTTAAATAAAGCAGTATTTTGAACATTTTTTCTTTATAAAATTGGAGACTGGACGAACTTTTAATGATCAAAAAGACCTAATACATTTCAAAACATATTTTCAAGAAGACAAAAATAACAATTCAAATATTCTTGATCATTTGTAATTCATGCCAAAATGAAAAACACAACTAGGAATTATCGATTAGATATCAAAAAAGTTTCATAATATTTTCAAATATTAATTTAAACTAATAATGATTATTTTTAAATTTATAGCCATATCGTACAACGCCACTTGTATTACCAGGAGCTAAAGTCAAACATGAACCTGCACCCACTGAAAGTTATTTAAGACATCATCCGAATCCATCAATGCGACAAGGTCAATATTTAGATCATGAAGTGATTATGAAACAAAAAGTAGGTGTCAATTAAAATAAAAAATTTATTTTTTTAAATTAGATATATTTACAAATCATTTTTGCTTATTTTTAAAAGGTTGCTGATAGTGTATTGCACAAAGTTGTTGGAGGCGATGGCACTGTTGGGGGAAAACAGGTATAAATCTAGTAAATTTTGAATCAAAAACAACGAAATTCAATAAAATTTAAATTTTTATAGGTTGTACACAAACAATTTAATTCACCAATTAATTTATACAGTGAACCAAATATTGCCAACACAATCAGGCAGCAAACCGGAGTTACACCGTAAGTATTTTTAAATTCTGTAGGGGAGAGTGGGGGAAAGATTGGATAATTCAAAACTCAATCAAACCTATTATTTCGTATCTATTTTATGATTTTTATTTTAATAATCATCTTTGATAATTACTCTTTCATTATTCAATATAATTAAGAACATATGTTACGTAATTTATTAGAAAATTCTCAAAAAGTATAAAAAGTATACCGTAAGTAATTCTTAAATTTTGTAGACAGTGAGAAAATATAGAGTATTTAAAGCTCAATAAAACCTATTATTTCGTGTCTATTTTATCATTTTTATTTTAATAATCAGCTTTGGTAATCGCTCTTTCAGGATCCAATATAATTAAGAACATATGTTACGTAATTTATAAGAAAATTCACAAAAAATGGAAAAAGCCATATTACCCCATCTTTTCCAGGTACTCTAAAGGCAAGATGGGAATGCAAAAATCAATGTATTTTTCATCTTTATCGTAAATTCCAGCACAATTGCAGTCACCCCATAGACCTTATCCAGCTCATGTAGTCCAGCCTTTATTTGACTCCAAATAACAATTACAATACAAACTTGGTATACTACCTGGCAAACTCTAGTCTATACACAATATCCAGTGCACCACCCACATCATTTTACCCGAACTCGAACCAATTTTTATCCTACCAAGTTGAAATTCTACATGATACTTCAATACCGATTATAATGCATTTTTTATAGTTAGCATGACTTGTATACCCTACTGCCTTGAAAATACCAACTTTGAGTTTATTGAAAGAACAAGCGATTTTTTCAATCGATAAAAAACAATGAGAGGAAATAAATTATCTTTAATTTCACCCTTTCTCTTCTGGGAAAAACTCCAAAAATACCATCTATTTTTCTTTAAAAACTAGGAAGATGCGGGACTTCAAGATACTTCACTAAAAAGTAAAATTATTACCAATGAAAAAATAATTTTTGAAAAACAGTATAAAAATAATAAATAATAGCGCAAATAAAAGGGGAATTCAAATAAAAAAACTTCTTGCGCGTTATAGGCTTTCACACTTTTCCATGCAATTTTTCTTTTCATTTGAGTAAAATTCAATTATACGCTTTATCATCAGAGATCATTGCCAAACTTATGCATAATATATACCTAATTATATTCACGGTACTGTTATAGAATTAAGAAGAATGCAGTATTTGATCCAAGCCGAAGTGAAACTTTAAAAGCACTACAAGAAGAGAACTACATATATGAACCAGTTCAAGCTGTATCAAATCCAGTTATACCAAAAGTATTTACACCACAACACCATTCGAATCGGGTACCACCAGCAAAGGTAAACTTTTAATATCTAATATACTTTAAAAGTTAATTTCATTTCAAAAAAATTAACTGCTATCCCTAAGCTTCATGAGTATAAATTAATCGACTACATTTTAAAAACCTATCTATCATCCATGCATTATTAATTGCAATGTCAAGGACTTACTGATTTCCAAATGCTTATATTTTATTATACAAATAAAATATGTCAAGGCCATTATATTTGTGTTTTTGTTTTTCATATATTTTTGTATCAATTTTTATTACATTTCTAAATTTTATTTCATAAATAATTACAGTGCAATAAAATTTTAAATTACTTCAGCAAAAAAGTGCGACTGACGAATATTTTAATTACATAATTTAAGTCTAGGGTAAACAATTTAACGAAACTTGCTTTGGTTTTTTTATGATATGATTCTTTTATGTAATTTTTTAAATGTAGGTATGAAAAAGTCAGGTAGTCTTATTGTTGTTGTTGTGGAATATACATTGATAACAATGTAGTATATGTTTCAAAACATTACGGTGTTACTGAACAGTAAGGTACGATGCCATCAATATTGTATATGTTAAATATATTTGATGGGATCTAATACATTACTGTCCAGTAACATCATTAGTGTTTCGAAACGCAGGCGTAGTCAACTCAAATATATTATACCGTATAGTCACTTTATGGGTTCCTGGTCACTCTGGTATAAAAGGAAATGAGGTAGCGTATTCATTGCCGAGAGTTCTCACTGACACTCCACTCGTCAGAATCTGTTATTCCCATTGCAAGATGCTCTGTGATATCCTGTATTAAGAACTGGCTTCAACAAGCGTACCTTGATTACTGGGACTTCAAAGGATAGCATGTGACAGACTAAGTTGTGTGTTACCACAGTTAAAACTGACCAGGTTACAGTTGAGAAGAGTTGTAGGTCTTTTGACAGGGCCCTGTTGATTCAATTATTCCTGTTGACAGGACCTCCTTTCACATCATTTTCTACTGTATAAATCTCCAGGGTGTTAGATATAGAATATTTGGGTCTCCAAGTATTAATCCATCCATTATGGGAACAATTCCGGCGTAGAAGCTTCTATCCTCTACTATCGTACGTTGAATCCTATAGATACTTCATCTTATTCTCTCGCACGATATATTCTATAGATGTATGTGGTTGTTTTACTATCGTATTTGCGTTTCATTCAGTTTGAGATCATAACGATACCACTAAAGAAATTTCTTTTCATAAAAACAGGTTTTGGTAATATGAAAATTATTTTTATGTGAAAATTAAATGTTTACAGTAAAATATAAATAAGATTTAAGCTACTTTATAAGTATTTAATAAAAAATTGTAAATGGTATAGTCTTTTAAAAGCATTTTTTAAATTGAAATCACTGTAAATTATGTTAATCATTTTTATTTAGACACATTAGTGTTACTCTATTGCACATAAAGTAGCGCAATGTTAAATACTGCACTAAATACCAATCACATTAACTACATTTTAACATGCTCGTAACAATGTTAAAATATATTGAGATTGTGAAATGTGTTCTAATTATGTATTTTATAAATTGTTTTTATTTGATTACAGAAGCCAGTACCGCCACAACAAGTAAACAACACAAATCCATATGCAAATTCAATTGGAGGTGATCTTGACTCCATTCAACAAAGTGGGTCCTTTAAACGTTTAATGCACAGCGTTTTAGGTCAAACAGATTACTGATTAAATCATCAATTAATCATGTTAAATTCAGATACAACACAAATCAATTGAAATGCGATCCAAGCCTCTTTGAAGGGAACATCCTAATTTCACTTCGCTAAATTAATACTAATATGAACATAAAGAATAGTTAGCGCAAATAAAGCTTTCTTATTTATACTCAAATCATCATCTAAAGTGTACGCTCTAATTCACATAAAATGTAGAATGTGTTGTATCTGAACATGACCCATATTTTTCATCACTTTATATTCTAGAGCAAAACGAACGAATTTTTCTTAAATTGAGTATCTTCTAACCAAAAATGGCCTTTTTTACACGCTAACATTTCAAATAATATATTTTTGAAACAAAATTCCAACCTATTTGCACGCATATTTTAGAGATATTTTAATTTCGAAATACAAATGTTTATAGATAATTTAGATTATTTTTTGTTGTTGTTACTATATATTTATTGCTTTATTTATATAAACAAAAAAGTATTTATTTTCTTGTTAAATTATTTATTTAAAAAAAAAAAAAGTTATATTATCTTGTAAATTTTGCATATGTCAAGTTTTAAAGAACTACTTATTCTATGTAAAAAAAAAATATGTATATGAATAAATGTCTAACTAACCTACGTCTGTGGAGAAAATATACAAAATTATTAAATTACAGAGAAAACTCAAATATTATTTTTTGCTAGACTATCAACATAATAGATTGGTTAATATTCGCAGTCATATTTCTCCAAAAATAAAAAACACATTGTATTTACAGTTATCCAGACCCCATTAATATTTAAGTATTGTGTAAATGAACTATATAACTATTGATCTTATAGGATAACAAAAATATGAAAAGTCCAGTCAACAGGTGTCCCAAGAGTCATGATATAAGAAAAGGAGTTGTTAAAGGATAAAATTCAGAAACAAGTTCTTTAACGTTTTTCTCCCCTTTAAATTATTAAATTACAGAGAAAACTCATTTTTGGCTAGACTATCAACATAATAGATTGGTCAATATTCGCAGTCATATTTCTCCAAAAATAAAAAACACATCGTATTTACAGTTATCCAGACCCCATTAATATTTAAGTATTGTGTAAATGAACTATATAACTATTGATCTTATAGGATAACAAAAATATGAAAAGTCCAGTCAACAGGTGTCCCAAGAGTCATGATATAAGAAAAGGAGTTGTTAAAGGATAAAATTCAGAAACAAGTTCTTTAACGTTTTTCTCCCCTTTAATCGAATTTTTATAGTAAGCAAAATTGTTGTAATTTTCATTTTTGTCTTATTAACAAACAAAAATTCTAAATAACTTAAATATTTTTTTAAATAAGCCTAAAATGTATATATATTTTGATAAATTTGTTTGGCCATCAAACGATTTTCCCTCTTAGAAGTTAATTCTCCATCTTCTCCTATTTTATGATTCATGACTTTTAGGGCAATCTATAGCCGGCCTCGGTAGGTCAGTCGGTTCACAAACGAAGTTTATTGTGGTAAATCCAACCGTTGTCACCAAAATGAATTGTGAAATAAAAGTAACAATATAAAAGGCCTACCAGGAAATGCCTCCCCTGCATTACTGCTTCCACTTTTAGGCTAGCCTGTAAATGTTAAATGAATACGCGTTCCATTTTTCTAGAAACCGTTCGTGATTTCACTACATATAAAAATAAACTCGCCTTTTTTTTAAAAGTGAATTTTTGAATGTTGATTATTTTGAATGCAAATAAATTAAGTTATGTTTTTAAAACTTATTAATTGATTTTTGTTAGCTTTTAATTCTAAAAATTAAAAAGAGTATGCAAAAATTCAAAATAAAGACGTTGTCTTTTTTAAGTGAGTGTAAATTCTAGTCACAAAAATTTTAAATTATATAAATTTATTTTATATTTATTTACAAAGATATCGATCGATTTAAAAAAAAATATATTCATCATATTACTGTTGTGAAATTAATTTATTGTAATTATTAATTCTTTGTTTTGTAAAAATATTTTTAAAAAAATGGATTGTTTTAGTCCATCACAATGACGTACGTACCTTACATATATCATTATAATTTATTATCATATATTATGGCTTCAAATAAAGTTTATTTACATAATAGTAATAGTTTATTATTAAATATTCCCAATTTTCGCCCCGCACCAAAAGTTGTCTAATAAGAAAAGCTAAAAACTAAAATTTAGAAAATTTGTATTTTAGGCGGTGGTTGATCTCCGTCTTCTAAATAAATGAAATGATACATCGTTGTTGCGCAAAAACTACTGGATAGATCCTTATCCAAAAATTACCACGGTATGTGTTCATTAAATATAAAGTTTTTAGAAACTACGCTTTATTAATATTTGTTTGAAAATTCCTTTTTCATCTTTGTTTAAAAAGTTTATTTCCCTTGTAATTGAATCAAGCACTGAATCCGAAAATTCTCCTGCCTTTCAAGTCAAATTCAAATTAATTAGTCTTTAATAACGTTATAATAATAATGCAAGCCAACTTAAAAAATATAGCTCCTAGCCTAAGCTTTATATATAATACATCATCTTATAAACTAGTTACATCAAGATTACAATTTTTGATATATCGTTTAGGAAATGGAAAAATTTTAAATTAAAACCATTGAAAATAAATCTTAACCTATGTGGATAGATAATCTATCCCTAGGACTATTTTTAAAAATGTATGACTTAACCCAAAAGAAAATATATTCAATTAAGATTATACCGGAATCGGGTGCAATTAGCTTCGTGTAGCATGGGAAAACTTTTCCTGTAAAGCAGTGCACATGAGTCGAATTGATTCTGCCGTTTCTCTTTTACACACTATAAGCGCTCGGGAAATGCAAGAAGGGGAAATTGGCAACTTAAAAATTAGCTAACTACTATTTAATTTGATGTTATGATTTTGTACTTCTGCAGCTGCGCCTTTTAGATAATAATTTAATAATCAAATCCAATATAGATTCTACGATTCTACGATTTTCTCCTCAATGGTTAGAGCGATTAATTTTTATTTCCACAACTAATTAACGGCTAATTATGAGACTATTTCGAATTGGGAAAATTTGTTTCGCTAAGTTGACATAATAAAATTATTACTATATCTGTTACCCGCTTAACGTTGTTAAGTACCTTTAATAAAATTGATTACCAAATAATTTTCATAAAAAAAAAAAACTAAAATCAATTCAAAATAATAAAAAACTCTTTACCTTCCAATTAAATAGCGTATTATTATTTTTACCTAATTGTTATTTTTAGTTGTACACAAGGGTGGAGGCACCGTTTGATATTCCGCCTTTTTTGTTTTGTGAGGGAGAAGTGATTACTGAAATTAAACATCTAATTTTCAAATATTTCAATTTTTTTGGATAAAAGTTTATTAAATTAAATATAACCTCTTATTAGATAATTTAATTCGTATAATTTATTAAATATAATTGCAAAACTAAAATTATAAATCTGAATATAATTTTTCAAAGAAAATAATTCACGTTTTATTTTCGGGAAATAATTAACATTTTTTCTTTAGCCTTTAAAATTTTAACGTTCCAAAAATTATGCCGTCCTAGGTCCGGGCCTCACCAACCTGTGCCTAACTTCGCCACTGGTTGTATAATTATTTTTTAAATTTAGGTAGTTCTTCAAATACAAATTTATTCAAAACATATTTTAATTCGCATACATAATTTCTTTTCTTTGGATAACGTAATTTGTACTCTTTATGATGTTTTTATTTTTAATTATTTTGGATGAATTTTTTTTTTTGTATTAAACAAAAAAAAAAGGTTCTTTAAATTTGTTTTTTATTTTTTACCTTATTTACTAATAATATTTTATTCTCAAAAAATTTATGCCCAAGATTAAAAAAAAAAAAATCTAAAAATATTTCTTAATCAAATTTTTTCTTGGTTTTTATAATAAACTTATCTAAGTTAAAAAAGCTTTACAATGGACTTAAACTTTTAAAACACTTGCTATTTGTGTTTTTTATGAGGTTCCAAGAGAGTTTTATGAATACGTGTATCAGGGTTTCAAATATTAAAATGTTACGTGTTCCAAAAAATATTAAAATTTTTGTAGATTTTATGGTCTAAATAATTAATAGGCAATTATAGTAATTAATCAACCTCCTAATTAATTATTATACAGAATAATGATAAATAATAAAACATAATTTTTATATTAAAAATCTTTTATTTAAATCTATAAATTAAATATTCGTTTCTACAAATGTTATTAATCAATTAGTTTGGGTCGCTGTTGATTTCAATTGTCTAAAAATAGTATCAAAATCTATAAGAGCTGGTTCTGATTGTGTTCTTAAACCTGATGAATAAATGGTTGAAGGATCAAAGAATAACCGTTTAGATGAATAAATTTCAGAAGATTTTGTTGAAGATCTCATCAAAGATATTTCATCGAATTTTATTTGTGCATCTATCTCATTACTTTGAGTAACAAATAAATTTTCACAGCTCGATGTTTTCCTATTATTCTGTTTTGAATTTATTTGCAATTTTTGATATTTCAATTTTAATTGTTTGTTTTTTAAACGATCAACTTTGTAATTTATCTGTTCGATTTCTAATTTAAGTGATAAATTCTCATTAATTAAGTGACTATTACGTTTCACAATCTAAAATAACATAATTAAGACATAAAATGCAAGAAATTTTTAACAGTGAATATCAGATTATATACAATACTACATTTGCATAATTTTATCCTCTGTAGTGTTTTGGTTTACTATTACCCGTCGTTCAACCCGTCTTGTATGAATGGCTGCTTATGGACGATTGTCTCTGGTTCAAATTTCAAATTCAAATTAATAATTCTTTATTTTCATCAAAAAAATATATATAAAATACAAATCGGCTTATAACTATAGCACCTAGCCTAAGCTTTATCTATAATACATCATCTTATATACTAGTTACATCGAGATTACATTGTCTCTGGTGAGATAATGTACATGAAATATACGTTCTGTACAATTCGTGGATCGTTTGCACGAAGTTTTTCGATGAGTCGACGAACTGATCAACCAATTAAATTACATTTTAGAGTTGACACTTTGGATGGTGGTGCCATCTGACCTTATATTTTTGACTTATTTTGATTATAAGGGCTGGTTGCCACTACACCTACATTATTACCATATATTAATTGTTGCCCCAATATAATAAAAGTTTATAAACAGCAAATAACTAAATTGCTATAGATATATGAATAAAAAGTCTGATTTTTAATGTGACTATTTTATATTTTCGTTATATCTAAGGACTCCTTTTTCACGATAAAGGCTTCGGGACGTCTAAAAATGGCCCTGTATAATAACCGAAAATATAAATAATCAGAACAAAGGGCAACAAATAACTTAATTACTATAGGTATTTGAATAAAGAACCTAATTTTTTAAGTAACTATACCTTTTTTCTTAATATCTAATATCCCGTTTTACCCGACATATGATCCGGGCCCCGTTATCAGTTAAGAGTCAACAATAGACGATTTTTAACCGAATTTTATTCAGAAAAAAATGTCAAAAGAAAGTTTTGACATTTTTTAAATGATCCAGAAATCAAAAATTTTCAATTAAACAATCGTAGCTCAAAACCGTGGCTTTATTTTACACGGGGACCATGTAGCCTGTATTTATTATCTCGGAGAGTTAATAAAATATGTAGGGTGTTTCAGGAAGAGTAGGAATTTTAGGACGTGGTAATAGACAAATTGTCATAAAAAATCATTTTTATTTAGCAATAATAATAAATATAATAATCAGTGTGTTTAACCTCCATTCTTCAGGCATACACGTCTATAATCGAGACCACAAACAGCATTATTTTTTATTTAATACAAAAATGGACAATATTAATATGTAACCCAAACAATTTTTCATTGATTAACGTTCAAAGTTATTTTTCAGAAATTTCACCACTGATTTCAATGTATTTTGATTTCGTGCATTGGTGCAACGGTTGTTATAGTTTTCTATGGGTAAATATGCCCAAAGAAATCGATTGTCCAAAAATTACAAAAAGTACAAATAAAAATTTGGATACATTGGAATTTTTTATTTCAATTCGTCTATACTACCATCTCCTAAAATATTTGATATTCCTCCTGAAACACCTGTTTAATTTTAAAAAATGTACTTTAAAACACAGAAAAACTTCTTTTTATCACTACATAGCGTAGTTGTCAAAATGGTACAGCTATACAATTTAAATATAATCGATATAGTTAAAATTTGAAAATAATTTGATTTATCAAATTTATAAAAATCGGTAAATAATCCGACCCTCAGTTGTTAATTCATAAATTTCTACTACATCCTATATAAAGTCTTAATACCTACCTCCAAAATTTTCTTGTGATTTAAAGAAATTGGATTTTGAAATTGTTCACTTATAATTAAGTCTAATTCGATTCTAGCATTATCCAATTTAACAGATAAGTCTTTCAATATCTATTTGTGAACCAAAAAATACATATTTTAATTAAATATAAACATAAATATTCTTGGTACTGAAAAATCTACTCTAAACTTAAATGAGAAGGAGCAGGACTGACTGCTATAAGGGCTATGTAGGCCTGTTATCTGGTACTCAGTTGAATAAAAAAAAAAAGAAACATCTCCTCGGCGAATCATTACAGCTAGCTAATTCATACTGATGACGACTTTTATGTAGTCAAAATACGTATTTATAAAATACAAAATATTTTAATATAGAAAATTGGGGGCAAAAAATCGAAAATTATGCGAAAAATCCTAGAGTTCTCTTTAATAATATTCATGGTATTCGAGTTTTAAAATTGTCGGGAATTTTTTGTTTTTTAATTTATTTGTGGTATTATTGAGTTTATCGAATTTTTCTATTGTCCATAAATAATTTTTACCTTAGCTTGTTCATTTTGGTATAAATCAAATTGTTTCTTTAAATTATCCTTGGTATGTTTCATACGTAAAAATTTGATACATAAATTGTAATTCGTTTGTAAAACTTCTTTTAACTTTGATCTTAACTGATTATTATCTTCCTTAAATTGATTATTTATCAACAATTTTCGTTTATGCTTTTTATATTCATTCATTTCTTGGCAATATATTTTCTTTTCTTGCATGTAAAAATCACGTTCATCTTCAAGCTGTCTCTTTAATTTAGAGCTTACACGACGTTCTTTTTTTATTTCTGTCACGAAACGTTCTTTATCACGAGCTAATGCGACAATGGCGCGCTCTTTAGAGTTAGACATATTTTCAAAATATTGAACATTGTTAGTTAATTCTTCAATTTTCTTTTGTAATTCATTAATCACTTGATTTTGTTTTGTTATTACCATTTCTTCATTGTCATCAATTACAAATTTTGGTAAAGCATCTTTCGAATCTTCTAAATCGTGTTTATTAAACACTTGCCTAATAATCAATGAAACAAGAAGTTCTTTAGTCGATTAATTCTTTTCCTTGCGGAAAATTGAAAGAAAAATTAAAATATAGCAGGTGCCTAAATAATACGAACTCATGATAGTCAAAAAACTGATAAATTTTATTGTTTTTTCAATAGTGAAAAATATTAGCTTTCGAAGTTTTTTCATATGAATTTTGAAAAAATAATGAATTTCTTTTCACTTTTGTTGGATTCAGGCATGGTGCTGATCTTTATTTTAAAAATTAACAAATTTGAAACATAAAGACTATATATACTACGTTGCAGTGCATTCGCCATTTTTGTTGAGATTTTCTACCAATTAAATTTAATTTATTTTTCAATATAGTTATAGAAAACAATAAATTAATAGTGGAAAATAATTTTTTTTTTACCAATAAAATTTTTGAAATATTCCATGAACATTTCATGGGTTCCCCATTTCATGTCATTAATTATGCTAAAGTTTATAAAATATAAAATAAAAGGTTTTGTGTATAAATTTTCATGAAAAATTCCTGCCTGTTTTTTGAATAAATTCCGGTACATTTGACAATTAGACCGGTTCCGATTATTAAAATTCATCAATATTGTGAATGCAATTTTCATCGAATTAGATTTAACATTGAAAAAGTACTTATACTCGGCAACAAAACTACTTGCGGCTATTGGAAATAACATGCGATAAGTACATTATTATATAAAAGTACGAAGCACGATAAAATGAGAAGCGAAAGTAAAAAACGACAATCACATACGTCTATCTATGAAATGAATGGTGGTGTCATGGTGAATGTGTATTCAGTTGAAGTAAGCGATGGAATGATGGGATGTTTTTGATATCGGAGGACGAAATGAAATGGAGACTGATGCGTGGTTACTTTTTGATGTGATGTTTGAAGAATTAAATGGATTTTATTTTTGTGCGTTTAGTTTTATATATATAACGATTACAGAATTAAAAGGATACTATTTTTGTGTAATTTACGATTATTAAATCACACTATGATAGAAACAACGTATATTTAGACAGAAAAAAAATTGGTATATTTGATATGAATAAAATAGAGATAAATATAATATTTTTTATGGGAGTTTCTGATGATATGATGTATGATATATTTCTGCGAATTTAAATACAAATAAAGTGTTTTTGATTTTTAAAGTAATTTTGATTATTTAGGAATAAATTCTTCTTAAGTTGTCATCATTAATCTGTTAAGAAAAACTTCATATTCTAGAAATTCTTCAATTTCTAAATCAATCGAAATTCTAGTAGTCAATGTAGAAAATTATTTGAAATTCATGTTATCATGTAAACAAAATATTCTTAGTTTTATTTCAGTTTGAAAATTGTTTTTGTTTAAATGATTGCAGAAAATTCCACGCAAAAGAAACACCGATTGAAATAAAAAGAACAGTATATCATATTTGAAATAAACTCTACAATTATCCTACTCCTAAAATTCTGTATTTGTCTCCGTATCTTGAAGTTTCACTCCTATCACGTGTGAACTATAACACACATGTGCTTTTATACTTACCATACCGAAAATTTCTTGGGCTTTGTATCCATTTTTATATCATAATTATCCATATTATCATTATTGTTTCATTAGAAAGCTTAAAAGCAATGGATATTTAATAAAAATAATTCATTTGACGTTTTAAATAGGTACATAAAAAAAAATACGTTGCTAGGAGTTCGAAATGTAGTTTATATGAAAAATCTAAATTTTCCTCTCTTATAAATTACCAGTAAGGAACATAGAAAAAACTATCAGAAGTTTATAATTTCAAACCTTCAAGAAAATTATTTTCGATGCCAGCCTATTTAACTATATACAACTTACAATTACAGAAATGTTGAAATACATAAAAAATAAGAATGTGTTGTTAAAAAGTTAGAAGTGTCCAGCATAGCGATAACGGATAATTTTAAGTAGTTTTTTCTAATTCTGATAGATATGTTTGATAAAGCAATTATTAAACTTAAAAAATGTATATGCAGACCTGAAAACTAAATCAAGAGAAGAATCTGAACCTTGATTCAGTCAGTTTGCTTTTATTTTAAATAAGCAGCAGTCAGCAGCAACATTAAATGTTAATAAATTATGATATAAAATTTCCATGTTATATCACAAAGCATCTTCGTAATACGACATAGGAAATAGCCTTGGCAATAACAAATTTGATGTGATTTACAAGAACATTTGCAAAGTAATATAAATGTACAATTTTTAGTTTTCTAAAGGGATTATTATTACAATAATATCGTAGAAAATATGCGTTGGCAATAATATCGTGGAAAATGTGTGTATAAGGAATGTCTCCAGAACATTTTTGGAAAAAAACTGAGATTAATCTTATCCATTAAATCTAAAAAAGTAAGGTCCAATTTTCTAATTAGATAAAATTTTATGTACTTAATAATTATAAAAAAATATTTACAATTAAATTAAATAATTTTTTTTTTTGTACAGCTATTACATAAAAAAATCGATTTAATGTGGAAAATTATTTAATAATCAGCAGCCGTATTGGCTAAATAATCCCGTCGGCCAATATTTGATGCTTGTTTATTTTGTATTGCCTCTAATTTTGGACAATCTGTAATACGATGTCCTAAACCACCACAATAACTGCATCCACGATCATCACCCAAATTCAAATATTTCTCGTTCTCTGAACATAATTCAGCCAAGAATGTTGGAACTTTTTGTTTCGCTTCCATTAATAAATGTTTTAAGTCAAGTAAAACAGATTCATCATTTGATTTGTTTATAAAGGTAGTTGCAAGCCCCGTTCGTCCTGATCGTCCAGTTCTTCCAATTCTATGTACTGTAGAAAATTTTTTTTAATGACATACATTAAATATTCTTAACCTGTTTTTTAATTTAACTTACCATAATTTTCAACGTCATCTGGCATATCGTAGTTAATGACATGTTGAACATCAGCAAAATCAAGACCTTTTGATGCAACATCAGTGGCTACTAAGACATCTTTCTGTTGCTTTCTAAATGCTTCTACCGAACGTGATCTTTCTTCTTGATCTGAAACAAATGATTGAATTTAGATTCAATTCATATTAAGAAAATACAGGAACTTTTATATAAGAGAAATGAAATTATTGCGAAACAGAAACGATAATTATGAGTATTATGCTGAAAGATTAACATGATTTGAACCAAGCTACTATAATCATAAGAAATTTTGAATAACTGCAAAACGAATTAGTAGAAACTATAACTCATAAACTAACTGTGTCGTTGACTTGCCCTTAAAAAAATTAATAAAAAGTTAATAATTAAGATTCTTTATACAATAGAGTACTACTGCTCCCTAGTCAAATGAATAATTTTTGACAAAGCAAATGTTAATTTGATTAGAAGTAAAAGTTGCGGAGTACGTAATAGAATATTATAAATTATTTTTAAATGTCGCTTCTTATTACCATTAAAGTGGTTTATTAACAGCTGTTATACTGACATAAAGGAGTGTGCTTCTAAACAGCTGTTGCAATTTACCAGCACAAATAACTCAAAAGATACTTATCCGAATGTTATGAAATTTGGTATGCGCAATATTGATATGAACAACTAGTGTTTATCGAAGAGTTTACCCCAATAAAAGTTTCTAAGGTAAAGATCGAAATTTGATTTTATATTTAAAAATATTTTTTTTAACAAAAAATCTTCGGCAAGCACTAGTTTTTTATGCCAGTATTGTGCATACCAAATTTCACAACATTTGAATAAATACATTTTGAGTTATTTTTGCTGCAAAATTGTATGCTTGTAACAGCTGTTGATTTACCCCCTGAAGAGAGATTTCACAGAGCTGTTATTGACATAAAGGAGCGTGCTTCTAACAAGTTTAAAAACAAACTTATCCACCAAAAAATACTTACCCAAATGTTTTGAAATTTACATGGACAATATTGATATGAAAACGGAGGGCTTGCCGAAGTTTTTTTCGAAAAAAAATTTCTGAGGTATAAATCAAATTCGATTTTACATATAAGAATTTTTTCGAGAAAAACTCTTCGGAAAGCACTAGGTTTTCATGTCAATATTGTGCATACCAAATTTCAAAATATTTGGATAATTATTTTTTGAGTTATTTGGGCGCGATAATTTTACATAATGGAGGGTGCTTTAGTATTATGTTTCAATCCCAATTAATATATAATTTTACGTTTTAAAATTAGAGAAAATTTGTAAAGTAAGCATGGTTACGAAGAACAATTTACACATAATTTTACCTTTTCCACCATGAATAGCCACGGCCTCAACACCTTTTAACAATAAATATTCATGAATTGCATCAACATCCTGCTTCTTTTCAGCAAAAATCAATACTGGCGGTGGTGTTTTTTGTAAACAATCCAATAAATAAACAATTTTTGCTTCTTGTTTGACATACTCTACTTCTTGTACAACATTCATTGATGCAGCACCAGCTCGACCAACATTAATTGTCACTGGTTTGACTAATGCAGACCGTGCAAAATTTTGAATTTTTTTCGGCATCGTTGCTGAAAATAGTAATGTTTGTCGTTGACCCTAAAATATAAAATTATATTTATAAAAATTCCCAATAATTTAATTTTATTTTTAATGTCTCACTTACTTTAAAAAACGAGAATATTGTTCGAACATCTTCTTCGAAACCCATATCAATCATACGATCAGCTTCATCCATACATAAATACCGACAAACATTTAAACGCACCATTTTCTTATCTAGCATATCCATTAAACGACCTGGCGTAGCTACCATAATATGGACGCCCCTTAAATATTCAAGAAATTTCCAAAATGTAGACTCTGTCTTGAGTAAGATGATATATCCAGATTTTTCCAAATATTTTAGATTTAGATTTGATTTTGTTGATGAATTAGTTATCAGTGATTACTTTAATTGAAATTCATCTTTAAAGTCATATATCACTCCAGAAAAATCATTTTCATCCTATATTATGGCGATCATATTTTCCTCAAAGTAGTATTATTTTAATCAACGAGACAACAACTACAATAAGGGTATGCACTCTGCCTGTCATTATCTAGAGGGTTAACTTTTAACCATTTAACCTACATCCTCTAAATTTCCTGATTATATTCATTCCTTCATTTTTTACACAAAATTAAAATTATCTAGCTATTCCAGGTTTTCACTGACCAATTGTTATATCTATTATAAATTTTAAAATAAATTTTTACAAGTAACTTTATTTTGACTACCATCACTTGATGACTATCATATATCAGGAATATACTAGAAATTCATTTTTCTATAACAATTTATTTACAGGGAAGTTCCAAAGACCCTAATTCACTTTTTGCTACACTCTATAATAAAATAACATGAGAGTTACAGAGAACAAAATAACAGTAGTCATCATACATAAAATAGTATTAGATTGTCCAAAATTTAGTTCTAGATTTTTATCTAATTTTTATACCACGATTATTTATTTACATGAATCTAAAATACTATGAACTTACTTTTGAATTACATCTAATGACTCAAAAACTGGAACACCACCAATTGCGATACAGCTACGTATTTCTGGTAGATTATATCGCCGTAAATTTTCACAATAATGCTGTATAATATCATGAGTTTGTTTCGCCAATTCACGTGATGGACAAATGATTAGACCGTATGGTCCTTCATGCTTTATAAATGGTAATTTTATTTCTTGTTCCAGACAAAACATAATTAATGGTAACACAAAAACTAAAGTTTTACCGGATCCAGTAAATGCAATTCCAATCATATCTCGTCCAGATAATCTATATATACAAACACAAATAGTAAGATTTACAACTATAAATAGTTGTGCGGTTTATCCCAGAATAAACGCTTAAAAGATGAAAGAAATATTCAATTTATTTTCCATAACGCTTTAAAGAATATTCTTAATACATTAAATCTTAGTATCTAATTAAAAATGTCTAGTTATTAATTTAAAATTGATTATTTATTTTCAATAAAAATTGTCCGTCAAAACTCTCATTAGTAAAATTTTAATGTATAAATTAATAATCTACAATGAGTACTATTAAAATAAATTGAGGGTGTCTTTGACATAATTTTAATTTTTATATTGAAAAATTTTACATTTTTTAATGTCTAAAATAATAAAATATATTTTTGGAATATTTGCACATTTAGTTTATAACTTACACAACAATAAAAAAATATTTTCACTTACACTGTAGGTATCCCCTGTACTTGAATCGGTGTTGGTTTTGTAATATTTTTCTGTTGTAGCCCTTCAATAATAGCACGATGAAATTTCATTTCCTTAAATGACTTTAAAGGTGGTGGTACATTTTCACCTTCTACTAAGATCCTTAACTGTTGCCGTACTAGTTCATGGCGACTTTCAGGCATTGTCAATATATACCGTGGTGGCGTCCAACTAGTTTTAATTGGATCTTCGTACTGAATACCTTTTGCCAATTCCGCAACACCCATTAATGCTTTCTTTTCTGCAACACTCTCCAATATTTTCTCTTCTTCTTTCAATTGTTTTTCCACGGCACTTACTTTCTTAGCCTCCGCTAATTTTCGTAACTCAGTATGTTGATCCAATAAGGGTATATTAAATTTCCGACCCCAAACTTGACCGTCCTCAGTTTCATCTTCATCCAATTCATTTTCACTTGATGATTTTCCTTTAGCTGCCAATTCACTTTCTTTAATCTTTAACAACATGAATATACAAAAATTATAACTTAGAGAATAAAACATAATTATTATAATTTACCTGTCCTAGGCGACCAAGCTTTAAAAGTTGTCGTTTTTTTCGTTCTTTGACTGGTATATAAGGAGTATATTTGTCATCTTCATCTGGAGAAGTCTCTTCAAGTTCTTCTCGGCGATACCTCTTTAAAATTTATTGTATTATATTTTTTTAAATCATATTCAGGAATATGTAAATACATATTCCTGAATTAAAAATTCTAATATATTTAAATACATACCTTTACAGGAGGAGATTTTGGCGGTTTTAATTCTTTCGAATCCATAACATAAAAAATATAACTATTTACTTATCAAAACAAATTCACTAAGTTTTAATTAACCTCACTAATGTTGTTTATTTTTTTTATTGTACTTTTATGGGTTTATATGACTTTTATTGAGCAACTGTCATTGAATACCACAAACTTAACATCAATAACCATAGAGCTCTCAATATAAATAAAAGATTTAATCATTAAAAAAATCGAAAACCACACCGAAAATAGTATTATTCATTGTGGAAATTTATTTATATATGAATGAAGGTCACTTACTTTACAGCTCGAACTTCAACATAAAAGTTTACGAATATTAAAAGCAAGCAGCAATTCAGTAATCTAAACTTCATGTTGACATTTATGACAAATGCTTAAGGATGAATATGCGATTTTAAATTTGAAGTTTAATCAAGATGGTGGTTTAATTAAGGCGCTATGTATATGAGTATTCCTAGGTACCACTAACAGTTGTTAAAGAGGAAAAACAATGAAGAATTTATAATAAAAATAAAAGAACTTTACATAAAAAGTAAAAATGATAATTTTTTTTCAATTTTAAAAAATAAAAAATTGTAAATACAAATAGATACACATGTTTAACATATAATGTTTATCTACAATTTTTAAAATATTTAAAATTTGGGTTAGTATAAATGTCAAACTGACAGTTCTTAAAGAGAAGTTATAATGGTGGAATACCTATGTATGTAGTACTCTAGTTCAATAATTGAAATTAAAATATATTAAGGAGAATTGAAACAAACAATGGAGATTCCCTTACATGTCATGACAGCAGTGGCGTACTAAGTAAAATGGTGGCATAGGAAAAGTTTCTTAGTATCTAAAAACTATCCCGGCCGACAACTGAGTCCAGTTGTCTAACTTACTGATTACTCAAGATGGTCATGTTGAACACACCCAATATATAAACATATGCAATATCAGTTTACAAATACTGGAAAGTGCCCATTACATCATTATTTCTGTCAAAGTTTGACAGCAACACAAGTGACATTTCATTTAAATTATGGCTCACATCCAATATGTAGATGAATTAGTAAAAGAATATTTATTATATCGTGGATTTACATCAACATTAAAAACATTTGATACTGAATTAAAATCAGATAAGGAAAAAGGGTTTCGTGTAGATAAAATAATCGAACAATTTGTATCATTTATAACTAGTTATGATTTAAATTCGTTACGAGATTTGTGGGCTCATCTTGAATCTCATTTATTTTGTCGCTTAGAACATCATTTAGCCAGTAGTACGTATTCTCAATCATAACATATTTAATATTTAAATATTCAAGTAAATTTCAATTTTTTCAGATGTTAAGAAATTCGAAAATTCGTTATTAAAAATGTACTTAGTAAATGCGTCAATTAATAATAAATCGGATAAAATTAATGACTTTTTCAAACAAATGACTTCAGAATTCCAAAACCAATCGGAGTGGAAAGAATGGTTTAGTAAGTATATAATTTATTTCCATGATTAATAAGGAAATTTTAATTAAATAAATTCATATTGTTTCATAAAGTTTTTTACGATAATATTTTTTTCAGTACTTAAACTATACGCTTGAAATTATTTCTTAATAATATACTATTGTACGACAGTTCATTTTGAAACGCGAAGATCTTTTTACGATCTTTAAAATGGGTTCCATGATTTTTTCATCCAATAAATTATAACCTCCATTTATTAAAAATATATAATATTTCAACCTCCGTTTTCAACGATTAAAATATTACATTCATGAGCAATATACGAATACGAATAGAAAAAATTTATCTCTTTGAGATCTTATAATCTTTATTTCGTGCTATTATATAGTTTTGTAATTTTATGATTACTCTCTTATTTTTAGTGTTACCTTTTATCAAGTCACCTGAAGAAAACACTTCATTTTCCGTATACTTCACAAAACAATGGCAGGATACTTTATTTGTTTCATTACATAATTTTTTAGCATGTGTTTTTCAGGTAAATTATTAATTATAATTTATTAAATATTTCTTGCATACGAATTACCTTCAGTGATTTTTAAAGGCTTAAAATAAGTAAGTGGAAAGTTTGTGAATTTTTTCGAAGGAATCAATTCTTTTATATGTTTTCCATAAACTACTGTTTATAACGTTCAATCCTATTATTCCGATAGGTAAATTATACTGCAAATCTGCAAACGCTAATCAGATATTTTATGAATTTTGTTTTATTTATATATTTTCAACCCTCATCTAAGTGTATTTTGTTTCGATGAGTAATAATTTAATAATTCCCCTCATGTCTTTGGACTAGCGCTTGATTTATTGTTAACTCTGCTAATGCCTCATAAGTACTTGAAAGTTATGGCACTTTAACATCAAAGTGAAGTAGTTTATCTAAAAATATAACATTTGAATTTATTTTTAAAAATCTAATCGCCAATTATATTATTACAAAAGTGAATGACTTATATAATAGAATATGTTTATGGGGTTACTTGCTTTATCATGAATTTGAGATGACTGAGTATCTGATTTACATAGATTTTTGTTTAATAATCCGTTTTCGTCCTAAATTTGAAAACAATCTGGCCGCTAGTTATCAACTACTTCGTTATTATAAACGTCAATTAAATGAAAATTTAGAAAAAAAAAAAATCAATAATTGTTTTTTTTTTTTTTTGGAAGTAATGTTGAATAACAATTATTTTGGCAGTTACATGAGTCCCTTGCAACTGTAATCCACTAAATCAAAATTTCTATAATTTTATGGTACAAATATTTCCAACACATGATGTAAATTCGTATGTTTAGAAAATATATTTTCAGATAAAAATTTTTAATTCATGGCCTTTTATTTAACAAGTTTATATCAAATATTTTAGTGCATGCCGCAACCAACATTAACAAATTTTGATGAAGATTTAACACGATTACGAAGATTACAGGAGGAAAATGAGTCTCTGAAAGCACGTTTATTACAATTAACCGAACAATCTCGTATCTTAGGGACTACAAATAACGAGAATATAACTTCTGCAACAGCTGTTGGGCGCGATTCAATGGACGTTGTATCGCCATCGCATATTTACGATGATTTTTATATAATTGCACAAGAAAATAATACTACAGATAACCAAGTCAAAAGTTTGAAAAGTCTAATACGAAATATTGGATCTAGTTCCAGTCCAACAATGACTCGAAAAGAGATGGGTAGTGGAAACTCAAAACGTAAAATTGGATCATCAGTGATGGGCAGTAAAAGTGGGAAATAATAGTTGTTTTTTTTTTAAAGTAATTCTAATTGTTGAATTATTTCCAAAGTCCGTCACAAATATCACTCTTTTATCAGTTCGATTCAATCAACGATCATAACAAAGATTTAGTAATTTTAGTGTACCGTTGAACTAAAATTAGCACTACAATATTTTTTACAACCAATTTATAGTTTTAAGATGGTTCTGACCTTGCAGTAATCCACCCAGTAGAGGCCAAAGAAATAATTCCACCTGGGTAAATTACAGGAAATTTTATATTAAGCAAAATTTTTCAATTAAGTATATTCGATCGTCATAATAGAAAATCAAGGTGGAAAACACAACTTTTTCGTAACAATTTAGTTGCGAAATATGTCGTCCGTTATTCGTAAAATTCATCCCCATACCGATAAAATTATTCCAAGATTATGAAGTTTGTGGCAGACTTGATCCTCCTCGCCAAAAGAGACAAATTAATATATAAGATCAAATAAAAATATTTTTAATATTTAATAGGAGACCTGTTAAAACATTCCTCAAATATTAAAGATTTAAGTCATTTAACAATTTTGATACACATGCGTGTTGACCCATTTTATATACCAAAAATAAATACTTAAGAAAAAAAAATATTAATATATTTAAAAAAAATTGTAAAAGTTAATAAATTAATTAAAATGAGAACTAAAAATGTTTCTTTTTTATACATCATTTATCGCTTTTCAAATATATTTCAGCATTTCAGAGTGAAATGAAACTTAATTTAATACAATCACATGTAATGAATTATTTTGCATATAATTATTTTAGGGAAAAAATATGTTATATATTTTGTTTATAATCTAATTAGAACTTGTTATTTTTTATATTAAATTACACCTTCTTTTAGTAAATATCTTTTAAATAGGTACGTGAACATTTTGTTTTAAAATTTGTGTTTTTTTTTTTTGGGCAAATTTGGATAAAAATTGTGCGCTATGAAATACACCGCTTGTCAGCCATTTTGCCATAAAATCAATATTAACATTGTCTACTTTTAAATTTTTGAATTTAATCATTTTTTTAAACATTTGGACAAATTTAAAAAAGTTGTCAGGATCGAAATTCGACGAAACTCTAATCGACAGAGTTTTGATTGTGTTTTGTTAACTATCAAATTTCATTTCTAACCTGTTTCAAGATGAGAAACATTTTTGGATAAGAATACTACAGCTTCTTTTTGAGAGTGAAAATTTATACATTGTACATTAATAACTCCGGAAATGGAATTAATATTACGCAAAATAGTATATTTTATTTAATAGTCAGTATATTTGTGTATAATGTGCATATGAACAATGTTTCATACTAAAGTTTATAACTATACAACCAATAAGAAATTTATCTTCTCAAGACTAAAATTACAAAAAATTAGTCTCAATTTTTTTTCGGGAATGTTTAAATTTTTTTATTTCTCTGTGAAAATCTGCAAAAGTCTTTATAAGTGTTTCAAAAACTTTCCAAGTTGGTCATAAGGTCATATTCTTTCACAGAGCATATTATGAAAAATAAATAAAATGAGACTAAAAAAAATTGTAAAGGAATATTTTAATCCAAACATTTTACAAATGATGAGATCATGGAAGTTGAATTGATTCCTTCAAAGGTATTAAATTATTTTTATATTCACGTATCGATTGAAGTGTGTTATCAAACAATGCATTTAAACTTAGGTCAGACAACTCGGGTATAATCAATTGTTCATCATTTTCGGTTAATTTCTTTGGAAAATGGAATTCTTCAATTATCTGTTCGGCATAATCGGGTGGATTAATAACAGCCTGGCGTATCAGAGAATGTTGAAAGTCATTATGAAAACTACAAAAAAAAAAATACATATGATGATAAAACTAGTCGCTTTAGTAAAATCACGATTGGACAATCTATTTCACATCGCTCATCGCTTTGATGTAAATTTGCCATTAATTAAATTTCAAAAACGTTCGAATATGTTTATAATTTTAAAAATATAGGAGATTCATGCTAATATTTCAGCGCCATGCTAGCAAAAATATAAATAATTCATAATTACACTCAGCTGACTATTTTCCATACATTACAAAAATGTGATTGTAATAATATACTATTGTACGAATTATTGTAAAATATTATATACACTATTATGAAATACTCCATCTTTTATAAGATTATTGTCTATGGTGTTAAATAGTTGTGTACTCTTGAATTTTTCTTACATTTTATTGGTAGTTAGAGTCTTTCTTAGAATGAATGTCCAATAGATTAATATTTCAAAAAAACTTTTCGTTTAATGTATATGTTAAAGAGAATCCATAATTTGTTTTAAAACAACCATAAAATCGGTCAATTGTGAATCAAACTTGCTTCTAATTTAAAAATTGATTCTAATTTAGCTTACAAAAATTCATTTTGTAACGCCGTGTGTATGTAAAGTAATCTAACACTGTTGCACGACGACGCACGAACTCTGTTTATTTGCCCAATTTCAACTAAATCATAATAAATAATTTTTTTCTTGACGAATTTTATCCGTGTTATATAACACTTATTTTTTAATATTTAATAAAATTATTATTAGAGACAGAAATGTATTGAAGTAAATTACGCCCATCAATCAGTATAAGAGCCGGTAAATAAATTGATTTTTTTTAATCATCAAATTTTCTCTAGTTTTACTACTCACTATTCAAAAACATAATCAATTACAGCCAGCATTGTTTTAACACTTAATTTCTCCATATCAACATTTTGTTCCAATTCCAATTCATCAGAATCATTTGCAATTTGTTCTTCTTTGAATGACAAACTAGAAACTTTTTTCAATGAATTCTGAATCTTACTGCTGTCTATATAAAATGGAATCATTAATTATTCGGTCAAATTACTTTTGACATATGTTTTATTCAATTAGATTTTGCGATTAAAAATAAAAAACTTTCAAAAAATAAGAAATAACTCGATAGTTCTTTGACTCTATAGTAGTAGCACATCCACATAGATACAGCTTACTGATATAAACACTAGCTGGTTCAAAAATGAAGCAATGTAAAAAAAATACTGATATGCATACAGATACCCTCGTACACACAATATTTTAAGTTAATTTGAAAATAGTTATTCAGGTATTTTTATTTTTAGTTGTCACAAGTAAAAGATTATTCGTTAATTATTAGTTTTATATGAATTTATTAATTTTTAGTTTTATTTTGTAAGTTTTTTTTTAAATGCATTTATTAGTTTATTACTTACTTCAAGTGTCCTAATGAGATGACACAAAAAAATTATTTAGGGAGTACAGAGAATTTGATTCTGAACAACTATTCTTTAAATATTAAATAATTACTAATTATATAATGGTAAAAACTTAAAAAAAATCCTTTAAATAAAAAACTAAACTAACTTGATATTATACTTAGATCTGTTGTAGTTATAGTTTCAGAAGAATCACTATGAACTGATGGATGTAATATAAATAAACTCCTTTCATTACTGGTTTGTAAATCAAGGTAATCGATTTCCTCATTTTCCGAATCATCTAATTCTTTTTCCATTTGATATAATCGGTTCCAATCGTCGATTGTTAAAATTTTTGCTAAATTTTCAGGACGTGATAAGTATGGATCACCTTCATCTATTGCTTCACCAGCTAACATTATTGTTTCTCGTAAAATATCAAATACGTCTTCACGCTCATAATTAATGTTAGAATCTTGAGTTTTTATAAAAAAATTATTTTAAGCTAATTTTACATAAATACCTAAATTGAATAATTTTTTTTTCATATTTACCAATTACAAGTGATAAGAAAAATATAACCCATGATAGACCTATACGTTGAAATTCTATTGGTAATTGATAATCATCTTGCAAACGCCATAAAAAATCAGTAAGTATATCCAAATACCAGAATTGTATATGACTTATATCAGAATAATTGAACTTAAATATTTTTGCCAAATCTTTAATTGTTCTTCGAACACCATATTGTCGGACTAATGGTAATTGAGCTAAATTTGGTAACAATGGTAAACGTTGTGGTAATGTTCGTATTGCTTTCGGTGACAGATAATTAAAGCCATTCCGTATCGAATTTTTGGGTACAATTATTTCTGATAAACTTTTTGTGGGTGTAACAGGTATTGCTAGTAAATTATTTGTAAGTATAGGGTATGTTATATGTAGTTGTCCCGGATGATTTGACATAGTTAATTTTGTTATTAATTTAAAAGAAAAAATTTATTTGAAAGAAATTTAAAAATACCTAAACAAAAATCAAATGTGAAGGGTGCAATATTTCATTTCCCATTACCATGGATTCAATATAATAGTTCACAGTATAGGATATTACTTATATCACAGATATTATATTATCTTAATTTTATTTTTATTATATCTTAGTCCACAGATTATAAATATATTAATCTATCATGGCAATAGTATAACCAAATATATTTGAGTCCAATTCTTTTATAAAAACGTAAAGAGAGATCCCCACTTGTAATCACTCTCGTACTCGAAAGAACTATTTAAATAATTTTGAAATTCAAAATGGTATATTAATATTCTCATTAAACATGAATTTATTTTGAAAAATAATAGCATATACATTTTGTTCATGCCTTAAAACCTCAAAAAATTCCATGTACAGTTCTATTAAATTTTCGTATAATGGCAATGATAAGAATATCTTTTGTTCCGATAATTTTTTAAAACCCTTGTCTTGTATAAAAATAGTTTTATCCTATTTTCATCACATTAGAAAATACACAATTATTTTGGTTAACTTTGAAAATATATCTATATATATAATTGATTAACTTATTTCATCATAGTCAATTACTATATACGAAGATGGTGTGAAAACCTCAACATGATAATAGCACTCGTCAAGCTAGTAAATGTAGTTGTGCATCTTTTAACAGTCACTTACTAAAATTTATTTTAAAATCTATATCAACGCTTACACTAGTTTAGTTTTGGGATACTTTCAGAGTAAACCAAAAATAGTATATTAAATATATAGATATATCGGTGGTATATTAATCTCTATTATTGTCATATATATGGTTGCGGTTGAATTGACAATATCAACAAAACAAAATGTGATTAAGTAGAAAGGATATAAAAAAAATTTCGAAAGAAAAAAATGAAATCATATGCAAAACCTCAAAAATAACAAAATCAGAAAAAATAAAAATTTTTCGTTTTTTAATACATATTTTACAAAAGTAGAAATGAAAAATTAATCAGGTAAAGAATAAGTCGAACAATAAGGACCACAATTAATATTAATTTGATCACAGGTTTTATTGAATTTCATGATTTTAGTCATGCGGCAAAGATTATCATTACTATTAATTAGCCCTAATTGATTATATTTATTAAATCCAGCTCCGTACAAACATCCATCATCTAACAAAAAAAAAATATAATTTAGAATCTTAAAACTGTTTTAATTCCGAAATTGTTTAATACATAACTTTTCGTTATTTATTCTTTGTCTCTTGGACTTCATTTTATACTTCCTTACACTTCTAAAACTTTAAAAAAAATTATATACTTACCACGTAGTACTAAAGTATGCCTCATTCCACATGCAATATCAACAATATGAGAATCCAGGTTGTCATCAACTGTTAAAGGTCGTGGGGTATATAAAACTGAAATCGATTCAGTTAAGTTGTTTTCATTACAAACAGGTGATGTATTGCAAACATTTTGCTCTATATTATCATTAAAAAATCCTAATTGTCCATTTGAATTCCAACCCCAAACATATACGTCGCCATCAACACTTAAAGCAGCACAATGCCATCCACCAGCTGCTATTTTTTTAATTTGAATTCCACCCAATGCTTTAACCACACACGGGTCTATTTGATTCTCTAAATCATCATGACCTAATTGACCACGCCTTGAAAATTTTAAATTTCATTAGAATATTTTCATTAAAAAATTTTCTAGTTTTTAGTGTTCCACTATTTCTTGCCCCGTTAAAAAACTACATAATTCATGAGAAAAACTTTAACAAAGGAAATTAGGTGGAGAATTTATAATAATTTTTAATTTTTGGCGCACTAAATAAATTATAAAACATACAAATGGGGGTTTTATAGCCGATGTGTAAATATTATTCGCCTGAGAAGAAAAGTCACTGGAAGATTTTTATTTTACAGAAATTGATATATGATGATAATATAATATATAGTAAAAATTTGTATTTAGATACATTATACCCCAAGGTTGTTTTTGGGCTAAGCGATCTTTACAGGTAAAATTTTGGATGCGCGGTCAATTCGCAAGCCCATGAAAATAAACATCAATAACTTACGATCCTATACCCCAAGTATAAACTTGACCATCATCACATAACAAAATACCATGTTCTTGGCCACACGCCACCTCCTTAACAGTATTATCACAATTTAATCTTATAGGAATATTAAATGAATTACCAAATTTTGAAACACATAAATTCATATTTTTACCACAATAAATTTTTGTAATAATATCATCAGTAAATTTTTCTTTAGACTCACAACGGATAAAATTCGTAATTAAATGAAATTTATCATTATCTAATGCCTTTAATTGCCAAATATCTCCATTTTTACTTAAAATTAATATATGAATTTCGTTACAAGATATTTGTTGTATTGATTGTATATTAAAATCAATAATTTTGATATTTTGATAAGGTCGCCCATTAAAAAATCCTCGAACAATTATTTGTGTTTTCGTTATAAATACGCTGTATGTTAATGATATCGCATAGAATAAAATATCTTCATGGATATCGAATTCCGTAAATTCATTTATAATTTCATCGGTTATTTCATCTGAGAACTGCCCATATAAATTTACACCTGTGTAAAAGACCTTCATTTTATTGATTTTTTTTTTCATTTATTTACTGCTGTATATGATAGTAGCTTTGTTTGTGATGATTATAATTATTATATTATCCCATTCTGCATGTGAATAGTGAGGATCGATTTCGAATGTACTCTAACAGTGCAACTGTAAAAAAGTATACAGAAGTCATTGAATACTTTATTATTTGATTAATTGAAATTTTTGAAATCCAAATAAATAGGTGATTTTTCTATTAAAATGGTAAGTCATTACATATTATATTTTCTAATTTTATTTGCATTTTTATTATAAAAATGTGGAATAATTTTGCTATAATGAAATACCATTTTTCGTTTACTATTGTGTTTCCATGGTTACAATGTTTACATGTTACATAAATGTCAATTATTTCATTTATAATTTTAGCCCCATTTTAGAAATAACTGGTTAATTAGTTAATTGATACCTGCTAATAAATACCTTTTTTTTAATATTTTATCGTTTTTTTTTAAATATTTTAATTTTTAGATAACGCGATAGATATTCGTCATATTAAGTTCAGAGTTAAAAAAAATAATAAGATATTCGACTGATATATAACTTTCGATGAATTTCTAAAAATCTAATAATTTATTACCTCTATATTTTATATCTCCGGCAGATATCAAAATTTGCTTATGATGTCACTGTGACATTGATAGTTGTGAAACCACGTGGATTAACACTGTTTATTGGGTGCATTCATACGTACTCTATCGAAAATACTTTTACATAAACGTTTCTTCTATTTGAAGTATTTAGTGGTTGTAACGTCAATGATTTTTTTTTAGATTCTCATTATTCTTTAAAATACAAACCATAGTATTTTAAAGACTAATGAAATATGTTAAGAGTACAAGCGATTAGGTAAATGTATCCAAAATGTAACCAATAGTAAATAAACCGTCTCAAACGCAGACGAAACAATTGACCAAATAATATAATTTTTAATAGTAAAATCAAAATATATATGTGGAATAGTGCAAATTAATTATGAAAAAATATTTAACACAATTTATTTTATACACTTATACAAGTAAATAAATATCTTTGATTCATATTTTGGAGACGCATTATCTAAAATTATCCTGGCAAATAAAAAACTGGTAACTTATTTACAAACATATTTTTTTATTATTACTTGTGCATTGTCATGAAAAATATAAATTGGTATATTTTAAAATTAGCTGTGACTGAGAGGTAAAGCTGCTGAGTGCGATGAATTGAACCATGTTGATTGAGTTACACTAAACAATGTTTCTAAAGTTTCTCTATCAACTATATGCCTTTTAAAATTCATATCGTAGAACTGATAGGAAACATCATTCGTCACTTTGGTAAAATCGTGATTAAATAAAGGTGTCGCAAATCTCTCAACGCTGTGAAGTACATTCCTCATAATTACATAGTTAACGATCAGCCAGTTAGTGCATTCGATTTATACAATTATGATTGAAAAATGAAATTTTATTTAAGTAAATTATGATTTTTGACAGGGATTGTTATCCATTCTTCGGAAAATACGTTCGTCTCCTGATAAAGAATTGCGAATTTTATTATTGGGTTTGGATAATGCTGGTAAAACAACATTATTAAAAACATTAGCATCTGAAGACATAACAACTATCACACCAACAGCTGGTTTTAACATAAAGTCTGTAATGTCAGAAGGATATAAATTAAATGTTTGGGATATTGGTGGGGCGCGTAAAATACGGCCATATTGGCGAAACTACTATGAAAATACAGATGTTTTGGTAACTATTAGTTTATGACAAAATTAAAATTTTTAAATTATTCTCCTTTAGCGCGTTAGGCATGAGATCTTGATCATACTGACCATATATTTTGAATTTGGATGGTATGCTTGAAATATCTATATTTCTCTACACGACCTCCTTATCGTCTATGCATCCATTCCTGTTTGAATTCTGTTAAAAATAACATAAAATTTTTATTTAGATTTATGTAGTCGATGCGGCTGATATACAAAGATTAGAAGAAACTTCATTGGAGCTATTAGAACTGTTAGAAGATGAAAAATTACAAGGTGTACCGGTATTAGTTTATGCAAATAAACAGGACTTAAATGAAGCTGTGTCAGCGGCGGAAATTGCCCAAGCCTTAGCGTTACATCAAATTAAAAATCGTGCTTGGCAAATACAAGCGTGTTCAGCCAAAGCATCCACTGGAATTAAAGTAAGTATTTAATTTATGTAAGAACACTTATAGCAAATTCGTTTACTGGCCTATTCTTTATAACATATATCGTAACTTAAAATACAGTATGGAATTCGGACTATCTTTGTTTGTAACCAAATTTGGAGTCATTAATGAAAGGCATAAATTTAACCGAATAAAATAGTCCTCAAAATTTTTATGATAATCTCATTAGACACGAATTAAGATCTCGCAAGCTAAATTACCTGCTCTTTGAATATCTTTTTTGCCTCATTTTAGATGAAACTGAAGATTCGAGTCTAACGCATACTTACACAAAAACTACACATTGTTACGCGTACTTACACAATATCTACACATTGTTTCTACAGACCTTTCTTATATCATCTTTTGATAACTATAAAAAATTTACTATTTATAATAAATTCAATGTCTTATTTTGAAATTGTTTATTTTTCTAGGAAGGAATGGAATGGATTTGTAAAAGTATAAAAAAGAAGTAAAATATTTATGTTATTATGAAAAAATTAATTTCCCGTCCATTATTTAAAGTTGAATTGTATATTTGGCACTTTTTATAGTTTAATATTATAAAATTGTCGTATATATCTTAACAAGAGTAGCTTAAATCTTGCATAAATTTTAGGCTATAGTCCACACAAAGTACAAACACTAATAGATTATGCAAGCAAGGGAATATCTTTTTGTGATGAACATAAGTATACTTGTATCATGTACGGTAATATTTATTATTTTTAAATTTAAATTGTAATTGATAACGCATGCTCTAACTATGGGCAGTTAAAGAAAAAATTAATACAAAAATTGTATAAAGGTTTTTATTATTCATGATTAAAACAATTATTTTGTAGTTTTAACACTATTATTATTTTAAAAAGTATTGTTATAAATAACTTACCTTAGCTTTAGTTTTTTTTTTTTTTTTTTACTTATTTACCTATTATTTATACGAGTAACTAATAGCTTCTACTATAATTATTAATTTTTATAATTCTTACAATTTACAACTACATAATAGCATATTCTGTATGTGTGTTAGACAATTGAAGGTTAAAAGGCAGAATCATCTTAAATTTTCGGGATATCAGTTATCCAAGAGGAGCTTAGGTCCCTATATAGGTCCTGGTAGGTACTGATTAAATCTACATACATTTTTCCTGTCAATTTCAGTTTATTTGAACGAAGAAGGGCTGCCAAGAGGCGGAAAATAAAAATAAATATATACATATACCAGAAATATCCATAACATATCCTTATAAAACAGATTTATAACACTTCCCTACCCCTCTCGGGTGACCTTCGATATAGTGCATAAGTATATTTTTGTAGAAAATAAGAAATAATCAAAACAATAAACAAAACTGTCAAATTGCACCTTTGATATGATTACATTAATGCTATTACGAAAACTGTGTAAAATGTTTAAAAAATTCTAAATTATAATGATGTTTACATGATCGTAGGTAATAATTTTTATTTTTATAAAAAGGTAAAATATTAATCATATATTAAAACAATGTGTCAGGCAAGGACACTTTTGAATACTACCACAAGTATACAAGATTAATCAAGATGACGTATTTACTTTTCTGGTCTATTAATATTTCTTCATTTTCAATTAATTTTGACGTAATTAACAAAATTATATCCGTTTTAGTTCTGTAAAATTTTTTTTTAATGGACTAATATACAACGATTTGTCTGAAATCATATTATTTTTTTGGAAGAACTTTTATTAGAAACAATCGAATGTTTTTTTAAATATGTAGTGGAAGGAATTAACTGTAATGGCGAATTCACATCAAAACGACAAACAGCGAGATGTTGAATCACATTCTAGAAATATTAAAATTGCTAATTAGCAAACATATAAATAATGCAAAATTCAAAAAAAAATTTCTTATAGTTTATTGGAATATGTTTTCTTATCGCAATTCGGTTTCATGTGATTTCACTATACAATAATAAGCTAACAGTGAATATAAACAAAAATTTAATTGAATATAAAATAATTTTATTTTGTAAAAAATAACACCAATTCGATCAATTAAAGTTTTTTAATGTAATTTCACAGTCTATTTTATTTATTGTTATCACTCAGTCAGATCATTAACTCTCATGCAATCTTATGGACTTTCATATGTAATTTCATATTTGTACGTTGTACAAACGATTTACTGCACACCTTACATACATATGGCCTTTCGCCAGTGTGAATACGTAAATGCGTTTTCAAACAAACATTCGTAACAAATGATTTGTTGCAAAACTGACAGGTGTGTCGTTTAATACCACTGTGCGATTGTCGATGAGCATTTAAATGACTAATAATTTTAAATTTCTTGTGGCATATTTCACATTCGTATGGATTTTCACCGGTATGTGAACGCATATGATAATCGAATGCTGTATTCGAGAAAAATTGTCTTCCGCATAATGTACACACCCTTGTGTATAATTTTTCCCCTCTATGTTTTTGTCGTATGTGTCGATCTAACTTCTGTTGTGATGGAAGAAAATAACAGCATTCTGGACATTGTTTATGATTCATTATATGTAAATTATAATTACGTTCTGTAACAAAAGTCCTACTACAATCTTTACATGAATAATTTTCTTTTTTGTCGGCTAACTGTTTCGTTGCCTGAGACTTTGGTTTTCTTTTTCTAGTTTTTTTATTTTCTTTTAACTTTTTTTCGTCTTTTTCATTTCTTATGCTCTCTGTATGCGATACATCTGAAATTCGATCATCTAGATCATGTTCAGCATCGTATTCTGAATCTTCGCTTTTTACTTTATCGTGGGATTCATTTATGATTAGTTCTTCTTTTACAATTATATTTGTATCTATTTTCATTGATTCTGCCGATTCGATTTTTATACTGTCGTCATACTCCTTAAAAATTTTTTCAAGAATATTAAAATTTTTTACACATTGTTGTTGAAATGTGTGAAAACGTTGCAATTCACAGATACATTCGATGCAAATATTTTGTGGAAACTCATCAAGTACCTATAAATTATTATATACAAAAAAATAATGTGTTAAAATATATATAGGTAATCATTAAAACGATCCATTGTTGTTACATTTCCAAATTCTACATTTACAATGTTACCAAAAATATAAAACAATGTTAAAATATAACAGCATAGTATATTAAAATTTTTATTCATACATACATATAAATATTTACATTGATGATAACTACATTATAGTCAATATTCGAATTTAAAATAAGAAAAACTGATCCACATATTGTGGTCAATTTGAAATACATTATGCGTTCTCATTAATTATTTTTGTTAATTTAATAATTATTAAAGTTAATACTGTTTGTGAAATATACATAGCGTGCGTTTCACGAACTGGTATAATAAATAGAAGAACGCAAGCACAATGTACGTAATACATGTATGTTAATTTAAGTGCATGAATTAGTAGCCATAATATTAGCATTGAAACTCAAATTACTCGGAAGCGGAGTTATAAAGAATGTTTTCCATAAGTTTAAAAAAAATTGAAAACGATTGTAGAATCCGGAAATGTACTAACCAACACACCTTTTTTTGAGACCCTGTAAACAAATTATTCATTCCACTTTATGTATAATTAAGAAGGGCTGTCCGTATCTTGTAAGCAAAATCTATATATCTGGATAACTTTTTAATAGATCTATAATTAATTATGTATCAAACTTAAACATAGGCTTATTTTTCCAAAGTATCCTTAAATGGATACAAATTATATTATATATAAGACATAAATATTGTAAAATATATAATTTACTTATCTATATTTTCAAAGTCTATCATAGTATATGATAGTTTATAGGCTTAAAATATAGACGAATATAGATTATTAAAAATCATTTTCTTCATTAATAATTTAAAAAAGGTTAATTTTTCGAATAGTGTGTCAATTTTTAAAACTATTATATTACCAAAATGATGGCTGTCATAAATGGATCATTAATTATTTAAAATTCCTGTAAAAAAACACCCTGAATATAGATACATCTTCTTTAATACCTTCTTTAATTGAACACCTCTAATTTTTTTATAAAACCCGAAGAAATTTCAACATTACTTATTAGGCAGTATCTACAGCCATCACTTCGGTAATATAATCGTAATACAAATCAAATTTGGCTATATTAGACCTCGCATATGGTAAGTATTCTTCATGAGACATCAGATTTTGTGATCAGAAAATATTATCATGTGCGCATACATATGATGCTGTTTGAAGTAGCATCCGAATTTCTTACGATGTTTAGGGTATCTGATTGTTAAAAAAGTAATTAATATATTTAAAATAATTGAAAGATCATTGAGATTCTTTGTGATTCGTTGTACGCATCCTATCAAATTAGACGATATGCTCTTAGATTTTTGTCTGATGTATGATCAGAATTTCTTATAGGACTGTCTGATGATGTACCCGTCCTAAGACGACCATATAACAATAAATAATATAAGTATTACCAAAATAGTGACTGTTAGTGTAGATATTATGGTACGATTTCGATATTCGTGGCGATATACGATTTGATGAATTTTGACTAAAGATGCCATTTAAGACGAAAGTGAAGAATACCAATTTTCGCCTATTTTTCAAGTTTTCGACACTTTTTTTTATAACTTTATCAGTTTTTAAACACATAAATACGACAAATAACATGGGTAGTTTAATCACAGGTTGAACGTAAGAACATGCTCACAAATCACATGGATAGTAAAATAACAGTTTAAACGTAGGGGCTAAAAAAAGTGTTGATAACTCGAAAAGTAGACGAAAATTTGCATTCTTCATTTTCGTCTTATATTGGTTTATTTTACCAAAATTCATCAAAAACTCGTGTCGCCACGAATAGCGTTATCTCCCCGATATTGTCTTAAAATGTGAATATTTCTGTGGTTTTTCAATACTTTTGCTGGCTGTGGTAGAAGGGTTGTTCAATTGTGTTTAATTCTTTTATTTAGAAGAAAATGTATTGTTATAGGTACACATACAAGCAGTCTTTGGATGATATATAAAAGTATGCGTTTACTTCAAAATGACGGAATTATTTTGTAGATGCAGTAAATATTATGTTCATATCTTAAGGTTAGGATGATTATGTATTAGGCTAGATTAAAGTAATAAAGAATAATAATCATAAAAAAGATATTTTTATTTATTTTTTCAAATATTACAAAGGATAATTACAACTTTTACAGATGTAAATATCAACAGATTTTGATAACTTTTCATTTTCGAATGTTGGAGATGTACAAACAGAGAAATAACAAAAATAAACTGTATAATAGTAGTTAATTGTCTATTATATATTATACAATAAATGGAACTGTGTTCAAGCTTCTGATTTTCTCAAACTTGTTAAATTTGGATGAACAAAACAATCATGTCCCATTATTATCAGGTGTTACAAAAATTTTTTAAACATTAGGACACCATGCCTAGCACAAGAAATGTTTTTAAGAACTTGAGTAAACCTCTTTGATAATGTAAACACAACTTCGGATAAACGTTTAAGGGTTAGTTTAGATGATCAAAGAAATTTGTAAACATTTTTTAAGACATTAACGCAACTTTAATAAAGTTATAAAACAAAATTATCCTATTCTATGGTGGAATTCTCCCACAATTATCCGTTAGTATCGATTACTCTCAAATACTATATACCAACATAGATAGAATAATTTAATAAAAGTGAAAGACCAAATGCGCACAAACTACACAATTTCAAGCGTAGTATAACTTTTTATGTTTACAATTACTACACAGTTAAAGTATTACGCTCTCATGCATATTCGTGTACTTTCTTCATATGTAATTTCAGATTTGTACGTTCTAAAAATGATTTATTACAAATATTACAAGCAAATGGTCTTTCACCAGTGTGAATACTACGTACATGTTTCTTTAAACAAACGTTCGTGAAAAATGATTTATTACAAATTTGACACGCGTGTCGTCTAATACCACTATGGTATTGTCGATGTGAATTTAAATGACTAATTATTTTAAATTTCTTATGACATATATCACATTCGTAAGGATTTTCACCGGTATGTGAACGCATATGATAATCAAATGCTGTATTCGAGAAAAATTGTCTTCCACATAGTGTACAAACACGAGTATATAATTTTTCTCCTCTATGCTTATGTCGTATGTGCCCTTCTAATTTTTGTTGTGTTGGAAAATAACTACCGCATTCTGCGCATTGTTTATGGTTCATTATATGCACACTATAATTACGTTCTGTAATAAAAGTTCTACTACACTCTTTACATGAATATTTTTTATCGATTAACTTTTTTGCCTGTGGTTTCAATTTTTTTTTCTTTGGTGTCTTATTATCTGTTAACTGTTTTTCAACTTTCTCAATTTCTATATTCTCGGGTGATATATTTGAATTTCGAACATCATTATCATTTTCAGTAATATATTCGTCTATATCCGCAACGTTTTCATCATCATCATGTGAATCATTTATTGTTTGCTCTTCTTTTACAATTATATCAATAGCTTCAGTTTGCAATGATTCTGCCGTTTCAATTTGTTTATTTTGGAAATTTTTAACAATATTTTCGAGAATGTTAAAATTTTTTATACATTGTTGTTGGAATGTAAAAAATTGTCCGAATTCACAGATACAATCGATGCATATATTTTGTGGATATTGATCAAATGCCTAAAAATCATTGAATACAAGAAATCATTTTCTAGAAAACAAAGGCTATCACATGAAATGGAATAAAAATGATGAATATGTTCATTTTAAATTTTGATTTGTTTAGCATTATATTAACTGCATAGCTGTTAATAACAAATTATTACACAATTTGAACAGTTAATAATAGTCCTTTAAGTTTACAATCGTCCAAATTGCGGCCCTTTAATTTTCTCATTGATTGATAATAATTATATTATGCGTAAACCTTTCAGATATCAATGATGCTTTTTATGTTTGAGTAAAGGAACTATCCAACGCTTACACATTTGGATATAAGTAATATTTTTAATTCTATAATTATTAATGAGAACTCTAAAATTTTTCGAATAAATTTCGATTTTTTGCCCCAATTTCCTAGATTAAATTATTTTGTATTTTTATAAATACGTAGAAGTAACATCTCGTCTTAATATTCAATTCAGTGAATTAAGAAGGGCTGTGTGTATATATTTTACTCAATACCTGAATCTATCATACTTATTTAAAACTAAAATTTCAAGTTTTATAACATGTTAAGTTGTTTTCTATATTTAATTTTCTTTTATTTTGTTATTATTGTTAAATTGAATAAATTATAAAATAAACCGTGTATTTTATAATTTTAAATAAACATAAAAGATTCACTGAACGATTTCGTGAACTGCATTTAAAATTTCTTATATTTGTTAATCTCATTGGATACGCAACGAAAGTTTTCGCGAAAGTTTGTTCTTATCACTGGAAGGGATTTCGTTGAAATTTATACGTATCTGGCAGAAACAGAATTTGCTACTTCATAAGATGTTGAAGAGAAAGATCAATTAGTAAATAATTTTTAACATTACTCTTAAAATCTTAAAGGTTAATTTAAGTTAAACTAATAAAAAATAAAGATTATAAAAAACATATTTTTATTTACATTTGCAAATATTACAAAGAACAATAATAATTTAAGAATAATTACAAAGCAATTTTGTGTACTTTCATATGTGTAATCATATGAGTTTTTTGTGTAAATTTTTTATTACACAGTTGACAACTAAATCGTCGTTCACCTGTATGTATAACACTATGTTTCTTTAAGGCGTAACTCGTCAAAAATGATTTATCACAACGTTCGCATAAATGTGATTTTACACCTCCATGAGTCTGTCGATGTGCATTCAAATGACTTATTATCTTAAAAACTTTATTACAAATGTCACATTTATATGGATTTTCATCATTATGTGATCTCATATGATACAAAAATGATGTAGTAGAATAACAATGTTTTCCACATTTGGTACAAACTTTTACAAACAATTTTTCACCATTATGTTTTTCACGTTTATGCCGTTCTAAAACATTTTGTGATGGAAAATATTTACAACATTGAGGACATTTTTTGTGTTTTTGTAAATGTGTTTTATAATTACGTTCAAGCAAAAATATTTTATCACAATTTTCACATGTGTAAATATCATCTGATTTAGATAACTTTTCTAATTCCGCAGAAGTCCTACAATGATTATTCGTTTGGGAACTATTTGTTTTGCATTTATCATTCAATTTTGCTAATTTTTCATTTCCTAGAGTTGGGGAAATTTGCATACCGTTATTTGTTTCAGAATTAAATGAAAATTCATTTGTTTGTGAAATAGATTTATCTATAAATTCTTCTTTTATATAAACACTGTTTTCTATGTTTTCTAAATAATTTTCCAATCGTTTTTCTTTTAATATATTTTCAAGTCGATGGAAATTCTGTATACATTGTTGCCAAAATTTATTAAAACGTTCAATTTCATTCATACAATTCCTGCATATATTTTGAGGGTATGGATCCTCTTCAGACATCTAGAATTATTTTATCAAAAAATTTTAAAGGTCAGATTATATGCTATAAAACGTTGTTCTAAAATCTAGTAAAATATACTACGATTATTAAAAATCTGACGAATTAAAAACCCATTTGCAAAATCATTATAAGATAAATTCGTCTACCTACTAGCATAATTTAAATATTTGCCTTTTACTATAAAATTATCATACAAACAAAACAACAATGAAATAATGATAATTAGAAACAAAGTTATATAAATTGAATGACTGTTACTTTGTAAGTATTTAGATATGAGCAAGAATCCCCATGCTAGCAAAGGTATGCAAATTTTTGAAGTGAAACTTCTAATGCGACTTCAAACAAGGTTGAGTTAAACGTTTAACACTATTTCCTAGTATATCGTAACCATAGAAACGAAAGAAAACAATTTGCACGGGCGCAATAAACACGTTAAAATAATAAATTTTTAAGCTTGTTAAAAAATAATAAACCTTACATTTATCCTAATACTCCTGATACTCTATATCCATCTAAATCTTTCGTCAGCTACTTTTTAGAAGTTTCATTGTTGTATGTGTGAAGTGCACACACACCAATTTTTTTAAAATTATCATTCGGCTACAATAATAGTCGAATTACATAACAAGCCAAATCCACTCCAAAGTTGCAAACATATTTTGTTTCTTTGTTCAACAAATGACACGTCTTGGTGGGGTGTACAATTGATTCGCGAAAAAAGTATTGCAGAGAATTATATTACCGAGCTTGGCTACTAACAAAACCAATACGATCCAAATTAAAGTCGACCAAAATTAAAAGTTAATAAATTATTTTATTTATGGTTGATTCGGAACAACTCATCCGACCTATCATTAAGGCGGTCAAGGTTTGGCAGTGAAACGCTCTATATAATATCTCCGATAAAAAAGTCCAAAATTTTGAATAAGATTGAATAGGAAATTAAATTTCCTATTCAACTTCTATAGAATTTTTTATTAGGGATAAGAATAAAATCTCTAATTGACACAGATAACAAAATTTAATATAAATATGCAAATAATCCAACCTTTATAAGATATATATATATATATACATTTCAGTTTATAATTTAAAGAAATTAAGAAGAGCTTTTTTAAAAAAATTATTTTACAAGGTCTATAATTATAATCTGAATTTCTTAAAATAAAGGGTGAGTGAGGTGGACGCTACTTGTCTTCTGAAGGAGATTTAAATAGTACCTAATCTAACGAAAGTTGAGAATGAAGTGATTTAAAATAAATAATACGTATAAGTAGTATGAAGCTCTAAGAGATTCAAACATCGATCTTTCCGAATACTTTAAATATCAGGATTTATAAATTAGTTTTAGTAATATTAATCGTAAGTATAATTTTGCTGTTTAGTTAAAAGACAAAATATATTAATATATCAAATTTTCACTTAATAAAATATAAAAAAAAAAAATCTTAAAAATTAAATAATATTGAAAGAATTAAATTTTTGTTTTAATTCCTTCTCTCCTCACTTGGCAAAGCAATCGCTCGAGTAATAATCTTTCATAATTTAAGTAATTTGAATTAAAATTCAAGGTAAAAACAGTGCAGAAATTAATATGCACTTTAGTAAATTTTGCTTTTATTGCGTATAAGCTTTTTAACAATTACTTATATTCTGACAAAGTTTTATAAATTTCCATTCATTTACAATATATAATGAAAACTTCTCTATAAAAAATTAACAATTGATATAGGAAATGCATGCAAAGATTTCAGCGCCATAGTAGCAAAAATATAAACCACTCATAATACACTCAGTTGATCATTTTCGATAGACTCCAAAAATGCGACTAATTAGTGTAATATATGCATACTTTCCACTTCCCTTCATATGCCCCTTCCTATCATTAAGACTTATTCTGTACAATTATGTATATTTAAAAAAAAATGAATAAAGATTGAACTGAATATATTATTATTAGTAAAATTTATTTATTGCACTCAAATAGTAGGCTGTTTGTTAGAAATTAAAAAATTGGGGCTCAGTTTTCACAGAAAGTTTCTCTGAAAGGTATAGAATTGATTACATTATATTGAAAAAATTAGATCATGGTCATTTGACCCTCTGAGTTGATTCGTTTTACGGAGTTTTGAATAATACAAAACATGTGGCTCCGAATTGGCAATTTACTTCTTCGATTTGGCTGTAAAGATTTGTAAACTTTCTTGTTGTTTGTAGTAAACAAAAATATTCAAAGAAAGAAGTGTTTCAAAGTCTTCAACGTGAGATTTTGATCTTTCTCGTTACAGATTTGAATTAAGAAGCTACATCACTATATCCGATGTTGCTGAACAATTTTGTTTAAAACTTTTTACTTGCCACAGAAAACCGAAATCCTTGAAAGTATTGAAAGCCAACAATTAAGAGGGGGTGGTTATTTGACCCATGTCATATTTTCAACATAACGTGATCAATTTTATATATTTAAAGAAACTTTCAGTGAAAAATGATTCAAATAGTGTATTTTACTGTATATGAGAAAAGAATAAATAAATGAGCTTAAGCTAGAAACAGTTGGAAAATGTTAATTTCAGTTCATAAAATGATAAAATAAATTCTATAATTTATTTCAGTTTTGTCTTTTTAATCTCTTCTTTTCCTAATCGAAATCGAAATGATAGCCGCCATGATATGACGTTTTAAAAACATGAAAGCAAACAACTAATTTTATTTGACAATTGTTATGACTGACGTCATATCCATAACACAACATGTCGCCTGTCGTTATCAAATTTTAAGCGGAAATTTAATAGGTAAAATAAAAAATAGAATAAAAAAAATTACATTGTCATCGAATTGAGATACTTTCTTAAAATATAATACCCTTTTTTTCATCTTTAATGACAGCCAATTCTTATTATGGCATAACTTTTACCCCACCTTGTATTATTAAAGGCAGAAATGGGTTTGCTGTTTTTAAAAAAAAAAACAACTCTATTAATATTTAAAAAAAATTGATTGTATCGTTTTTATAAACGTTGAACAATACATTTTGTAGATAATTGCACATTTGAATAAAAAGGAATGAAACTGACTTGAGTTCAGTTCTGTATGTATTCTTTCTTAATCAATCATAAATGTTATGACGCAACTTTATGCACTTTCATATGTGTTTTTAATGTACTATGTTGCGTAAATGTTTTATTACACACATGGCAACAAAATGGTCGTTCTCCCGTATGTATTAATATATGCGTTTTTAAAGAATTACTGGTTGTAAACGACTTATTACAATTTCCACAAATATGTGCTTTAAAACCAACATGAGACTGCCGATGAGCATTTAAATGACTTATAATTCTAAATTCTTTATTACAAATATCACATTTATACGGATTTTCATCGTTATGTGATCTCATATGATATAAAAATGAAGTAGTAGAATAACATTGTTTTCCACATACTGTACAAACTTTTACAAACAACTTTTCACCATTATGTTTTTCCCGTTGATGTTGTTCTAATACAGTTTTTGATTGAAAATATTTACAACATACGGTACACTTTTTATGCATTTGTAAATGTTTGATATAATTACGTTCCAGTCGGAATGCTTTGTTACATTTGGTACATAAATATTTATTATTTTTCTTGTTGAACGGTTTTTGTTTCCCCTCGTTCGATGATGATGATGATGTATCATTATCAGATTCATGATGATCAGAAGTAAATTCATCTTTGATGATAATTTCATCTTTTTCTATTTTTAATGATTCGATTAATTTTTGATTCTGTTCATTGTATTCGTTTAATACTGTTTCAAGTTTATTGAAATTTGTTAAACATTTTTGTTGGAATGCATAAATATTTTCGATTTCATATGAACATTCAAGACATATGTTAGGAGGATACTGATCATCTTCAAAGACCTGTGTACAATATTAATTTTTAATAATCGTTTTTATACGATTAGGATACTTTGTTAATTTTTTACACTGACGTTTATGGTTTTCTTGAAGATTAGAAAAAAAATCTAAAGATTATGACTTACATATTCCTCTTCAATTTGCGACTAACGGAATTGATTAGAGTAATTTCCTTTGTTTTGTCGTGGTTGGTCCAATACTTCACTGACAAAATTCGAATTCACAAAATTTTTTTATATAATTGAATAAATGTAAACTTTTGATAAAGACTGAACGATAAAAATTTATTACGAGGAAATTAATTCTTATTTAAAGGATTCCGATCATAGATATAGAATAAATGGATTGGTAATATAAAAATTTAGTTATGATTTAGGCAAACTTGAAGGATTGCGATCATAGAGATAGAATATTTGAGATTGCGATTAAAAAAAAATTGAAAATGTAGTTATAATTTAAACCATTTAAATTAATTAATATACCTTCAAGAGAATAATAAGAAAAGAACCCACATAAGTGCATCTTCCTCTTACTGTTTTTAATCACAGTTAGATAATGTAAGAAAATCAAATCATTTCAAGATTTTTTGCTTGACCGTTGTAACTGTCAGTATAAAAAATAATTCACTTATAAACAAACTATGATTGTAGCTCTTATTTATTACATTTTTTAAATCAAGAAGAGAAGTAAGTGAATTTATTTGGGAGTTTAAAATGTTTACACTTTAGAAGTAGAAAATTGTATTCCTTGCCCTTAAAAATGAAAAACATCGACATGCGACATTAATGATGGTTTACATTATGAATTTTTTATTGATATCATGGTCATTTAATTTCACCAATCGTTTAATTCTAATCCAATTAATTCATCCAATAAGATTTGAAACAAAAAGTTTCAAATTCTATTGAATTTTTTAATCAATTTTGTAGAAAATTGTACCAATAGTCATTTAATGAGAAAATATCAATTTAAAGTAGAACTATAGAAGTAAATATTTTGAAACTTTCAGGAAGAGAAACACCAAAATGTCACTATTAGAGGATATTTTTAAACCGAAGGCCATCAGGTGAAAAATAATTTAGAAAGTCATTATTTTAGCTTTTGTATAAGATTTTTAGATCTACTGTAACAGATAGGAGGGAGTATTTTAAATACTTTTCTAATCGAACTTTCTAACAAAAGAAATTAAATAACTCGTTTTTGGAATGTTCAGGTGGCGGGACAGTATTACCATGTGTTTTCATGTGTGAATTAAGGCTTGTCTTTTGTATAAACGCTCGTTTGCATATAGAACAAACATATGGACATTCCCCAGTATGTATACGAACGTGTCGTTTCAATGTTGTACTAGTTTTAAAACCTTTTTTACAATAGGAGCATATATGCGCTCGTACACCCGTATGTATTAGCATATGTCCATGCAAATATTTTTGACTGCGGAATTTTTTCCCACATTCCGAACATTCAAATGGTTTCTCTCCGGTATGTGAACGCATGTGATCTTGTAATGCTTGAGCTGTTTGTACTGTTTTGCCACACACCGAACACAATTTATATGATTTTTGACCCATATGTTTTTCACGTATATGTTGTCGTAAAATACTTGGTTTTGTGAAACGTCGATTACAATGTGTACAATGATGTGGTCGAATTTGATCATGAACTTCTCTAATATGAACACTTAAATGTATTACTGATTTGCCACATTCTGTACAAACTTGTTTTTGATTATCATGCGTATTCTTTTGATGGCGTCTAAGTGAGGATGATAGCTTGAATACTCGATCACACCTTGTACACGGATAAAGACGTGCAGTGCTTGTATGATTAATGCGTGCATGGGAATTATAGAATTTTCGATGTTTGTAAACTCGTTTACATGTTGGACACTGAAATAGTCTTACATCGTCTTTGATTATGATTTCTGGACTTAATATTTCCGATTTGATTTTTTGTGACGCTGTTGCTTTTATAAATTCATCTAAAATTGGATCATCATCAGTTTTTCTATGCTCTTTTAAATGTTTATGTAAATAATATTTATCGCTGTATGCTTTTTCACATTTTGGACATTGAAAATTTTTACAAATTTTCTTTTTGCCTCTTTTTATATCTTTTTTTCTTTCTTTTTTTGTACACGAGCAAGTTTCATCAATAGTACATGTTCGAAAACAATATTCACATTTGTAGGTATTTTCAGATTTTGGCTCTAGAACTGTTTCCACGTTGTTATGATTTGAGGAATTTGATTCATCGTTTATCTTGAAATCGTCAATATCATTACGAAAATCTTCAGATGTTTCACTGAATGTTTCAATTTTTGTTGATTCTGTGAGTATTTTTAATAATAATTCGGTATTTTTTTCGCATGTTTCAAGAAAATTACATAAGTTTGATATTTGTATTTTACATTCTTCGCAAATTAATTTTGGCATTTCATCAACATCGCACTCCACCTGCAGAAGAAAATCAACAATAATTACGTCTTTGTTTTTTATATCATAACTTTTATTCAAATTATTTTTCATCCCTCAAATCATAAGAAATTTATTGTGTGCGAAAATTATCTTCATTAAGTTTTCTTCTGTCAATGAATTTTCAAATTTAACTAAAAACGTTTTTAATTTTAAAACAAGGAATTTATTCTAGACTCTGAGCACTCTTTAGGGTTAAAATGTTTATATATTATGATGTAATTATTTTAAAATGTGTTTCTGTTTTTAAATTTCTATAAATAAATATTAATAATTGTTTCTTTGTAATGATTTGTTCAATTTGGAGGTTTTAGTTCATCAAATGTTAAACAAGATATAATCGTAAGAAATTGTTGTAAATATTTTTCTGTTTAAAACTGGCGACAAATAAACCTCAGCAAAACTACAATTTAAAATTAATCAACAAATTTTCCTAACCTTGGTAATCTTGATAAAAAAATAGCAATATATGTAACAATTCAAAACCATTTTATATTTCAAACGAATATAACAAATAAAAAATAACATGCATGCAGTATCGCGTGTGAACTGCATGTATGTTATTTTTTATAAATCAAACTTCAAGATATTTTAATTAGAGACTTTATTTTGATTAAAAAAAAAAAAAAAAATTTATATATATATTTTTAAAATTAAAATAAAGTCTCTAATTAAAATAAATTTTACAATTATTCAATTACTGGGGACTGAAATTATATATTCGTCTCCTTATCCTGAAGTTGCATTTATATCGCGTGTGAATATATATATATATATATATATATATATATATATATATATATATATATATATATATATATATATATATATATATATATATATATATATATATATATATATATATATATTTTATATATGCAAATTAAATTGTTAATTTGCATTTTTACAAGTTTTACTTGTAACAAGTTAAATTTTTTAATAAATTCATAACTTAATAGACTGGATTTGTCGAACTGAACCCATCGCCATTCACTATATTCAGTCCATACATCCTAGTTCCTCAAAATTGCACAAAATAAAAATCAATGTATTCTTAATTGTTTAAATGTTCTACTTTATTATATTAGAAGACCCGACAGATTAAAAGTTTTATGGATCAGATACATGAACAATTTTTGGTCAAGGGCATCGACTTTAGGTCTATGGTAATACCGCATACATACCAAAAATTGTATTTGATCCATAGTAATTTTAATCGGCCAACACTCGGACTATTATTTTCTATTGCTTCACTATTTATGTGTCCAAAAAATTGTTTTTATTATTTAAAAAAAAACTGAACATTTTTGTCGTATATCTCGTTTACTTAAGTAACAACGGTTTGGATTATTTTTACAAGATAAATAATAGTGAATAAAAATTAAAATTAAATATATATGACAGCAAAAAGTTTTTAATTCGGATTGAATTTTATTTTGTGAAATTTGCGGTCCACACATGTATCGTTATTAAAAGTTCTGAAGATACACAAATCATTAATTATTAGTACAATGTGTTCTCATATGAGAATTGAGGCTACTCTTTTGTACAAACGCACGTTGGCATAACGTACAAACATAAGGACATTCGCCTGTATGAATCCGTATATGCCCTTTTAATGCATAAGCCGTTTTGAAACCTTTTTTACAAAATGTACATATATGAGGTCGTTGACCTGTATGTATTAACTTATGATCACGTAAATGGTGTTTATTTCGAAATTGTTTACCACAATCTGAACAATCAAACGGTTTTTCTCCCGTGTGTGATCTCATATGTATGTCGAGCGCACAGAACGAGTGACATTTTTTTCCACACAAGGAACATAACTTATAGGCTCGTTGACCCATATGTTTTTCACGTACATGTTGTTTTCTTTTACTAGGTACCGTAAAACGCTTATTACACAGTGAACATTTATATGGTCGTTCTGAATTATGTTGTTCTCGTATATGTAAACGTAAATGTATGACTAATTTTCCACAAATCGTGCAAACTTGTTTCTGATTTTCATGAATAGTCTTTACATGACGTTTCAACGATGACGTTGATTTAAACACTCGATCACATTTAGTACAAGGATATCGATTTGATATATTCAAATGATTAGTTCGAAAATGACGATTGTAAAATTTACGCTCTCTATAAACTTTTTTACATGCTGAACATTGAAATACTTCCATACCATTTTGAACTATTAATGCAGGATCTAACACACTGTTCTTGTTTTGTATTAATTTTATTTCATCAATTTCGATTACCGAACAATTACGAGTTTCACTACAAACGCATTTATGTGATTTTAAATGACGATTTACATATCTTTTCTCACTATAAGACTTATCACACATCGGACACTGATAAATTACTTTACGTTTCTCAAGCTCATTATCAACAACATCATCATCTTCCCATATTTCTATAGGTGGAATAGTTTTACATACACATTTTATTTCATCAATAACAGATACCTCAAAGTTATCAGATTCGCTACAAAAACATTTATGCGATTTTAAATGCCGATTTACATATTTTTTTTCACTGTAGATTTTATCACATTTTGGGCATTTGTAAATAATTTTACGTTTATTATCCATCTCATTATCGTCAAAATTATCTTCCCATATTTCTATAGGTGGAACATTTTTACATGAACAATTATAGCCACGATCGTGTGTTTTTCGATGTCGATTTAAATATTTTTTTTCGATATACGTTCTCGCACAATATTCACATTGGTAGACAGACGACGCTCCATAAATATCTTTTAATAAAGTGGATTCTTCTGCAGATGTTTCATTTTTAATATTTTTCTTTTCTGTAGGAGTTTCTTTTTCAATATTTTTTTCTTTTGCGTGTGTTTTATATTTAATATTGTTCTCTATAGCCACTTCTGTTAATAATGTTAACAATTTGCTTGTATTTTTTTCGCATGTTGCAAGAAAATCGCATAAATTTGTTATTTGTGTTATACATTCTTGGCAGATTAATTTTGGCATTTCATCAACATCATTCTCCACCTGCAGAAGAAAATCAACAATAATTACAGCTTAATGAAGAAGATTACTGCAGTTTCTTTCATAACAATAATAATGTGATAATGATTGAGAATATGCCATTTATTTTTTTAAATTCGAATTCACAGCCTCTCTGTTAATGAAATTATAAACTGAAATTGACTATAATGGAATTTTGATGTACCTAAAATACAACCAAGTTATTATATAAAGTTTGAAAATATTTTGTACGAATTCTAATATATCCTCTGTAAGTCGATTTAAAGCGTAAATTATTCTTTTAAGGTATACGGTAAAAGATTTTGGGTTCTGAGAGGAAAGGAAGACAAAATTTCATTAAGAAGATTATTACGTAATCGAAATTTTACTGTGTTTTTGAAATATAAAACTGTTCATATTTTTCTAATAATAATATTGATTATAATCATATTTCCAGAAATCCAAAATGTACGAATTTGATCGAATTTATTACTGTAGTGTTTTGAGATTATTCAATCTAGTGATATTGCTTCAATGTTTCGATATAATACAAATTTCCTTTTAATCCGACGATATTACTGTATTAATTATTCAACATTGTTGAAGAATCACAATTATTTGGATTAATTTTCATTTTGATGAATTTACACATTGGAAATTAATAATAAAAATGAGAGATTATATAAATTTTAAATAATATTAATTTTTAAAATCCAATCATATAATCAATACAGATATTTTATTTATTATATTTTCAATTATATTATTTATATCTTTTATAAAATTACATATGGCCATTAATTACACGACAACCTGCTTTAAAAAATTATTTTTTCGTTATATTTTATTTTTTATTATTATAAATATTAACATTTAAACGTAGAGATTAAACTACCCAGGTTATTTGTGGGGTGTAGTTTTCACGGGTTGGTTTTTGGCCCTTACGTTCAACCGTGATTTAACTACCCATGGATTTGTGGGGTGTAGATTGTACGGGTCGGGTTGGTTTTTGGCCCCTGCATTCAACCTGTGATTAAACTACTCATGGATTTTTGGGGTATAGTTTGCACGGGAGGGGTTGGTTATTGGCCCCTACGTTCAATCTATGATTAAACTACTCATGGATTTTTGGGGTATAGTTTGCACGGGAGGGGTTGGTTTTTGGTCCCTACGTTCAATCTGTGATTAAACTACCCATGGCTTTGTGTGGTGTTGTTTGCAACAACAAAATCTTTATTAGTTTACAGCTAGTAATTTTTTTATGTTACTAGAAATGTTAAATCAAGCTAATTTCATGGTTTTTTTTTTGAAATGCTTGAAGTGTGTTTAAATTATAGTCATTTAACAAAAAATAATAATTAAATTTTGTGAAGTTTTAAACTGTGGTATTTATGCGACAAACAACACGTGAATTTCTTTAAAAAAAGTGTCGATAACTCGAAAAATAAGCGAAAACTCGAAAATTGGTATTCTGTATTTTCTTCTTATTTTGGCTGGTTTTGCCAAAATTCATAAAAAATCAAGGCGTCATGTATTTCGTAATCGAGCCATAACTCTGGATCCTTACTGATAAAAATTTCAAATATACCACACTTTTAAAAAACTTTTATTGGTATGAATGTATTTTTAACAGTAACCAAGCTCTTGTAGTCTAAAAAGAAACGTTCCGTAGGTTCTCCATCGTCTATACGCAATCAGCACGACGTTTCTTTAACATTAAACCAGAGTTCTTTTCTCGTTTTTTGTGAGTAAACATCCAATTTACTAATCTGAAGTTAGCCAGCTGTTATCTTTATCTAATATTTCTAAATATAGTGTACCAATTTTGTAAAATTTCCAAAATTTTGCTTTCGTAATAGTTAAAAATTTTATAGGTATTGTTGTTCGTACTTTAACGTACATAGCGAAATGTTTGCAAGGATCTGATGGTCACTATTATATTTTCACTATATTAATAAATATATGTAATAGTTTACAAGTTCGTGTATTGATACGTAAATTGTCAAATAAAATAAAGATTATTATTATTATTATCAGATTGAGGAGTTTCGAGCTTCTATCTCAATCTATTAATTAAATTTTCAAGTACAGAATAATGTTTTATTAATTTAAGGAAAGGTTTGTTAAAGGACACTACTGGTATTATGTGTCGTTTTCAAAATAGATTAATTTTAATGTATTTTCATATGAGTCCGTAACGAGCTCTGATGACTAAACGGTCGTTGGCAGATTTCACAAACATATGGGCGATCTCCTGTGTGTGTGCGTAAATGAGTTTTTAATACTGTTGTAGTTTTAAAACCCTTATTACAGTATATACAAACATGTGGTCTGAAACCTGTATGACTCATTGTATGCACAATTTTTTGACTATTTGACTTATATTTTTTTCCACATACTTCACATTCATACGGTTTTTCTCCTGAATGTGTTAGCATATGATATTTTAGTGCTTTGTTCGAAAAAACTTGTTTACCACATAAATTACATAATTTTTTTACCGATTTTTTTTTACCACGATGCCGATACTCAATATGTTGATCCAATGTACTTTTATATGGAAATTTCTTGTTACATTCTGTACATTCGTGTGGTAATTCATTTGTATGATAATATTTAATATGTTCTGATAAATTTAAAACCATCTTGTTACACATTGTGCAAATATCACGCGGTTTTTTTCCATTATGTACTTCTTGTACATGAAGTTTATACAATGATTGTGACTCAAATACCACTTGACACTCTGTACATAGTAGACTTTTATGACGCAATCTATGACGCTGTAAATATAATTCGTCTGTATAAACATTATCGCAATCTGTACATGGGTAAAAATTTTTTTTTTCATCTTTGGTGATATTATGATGTAAATGATGGTGTTCTAAATAAATTTCCTTTTTAATAGTTTCTTCGAGCGGATCTTCTAAATATTCAACGTTACCATATTCCTCATCGATATAATTTTCATCAATTTGCTCTTGTTTTATGATCATAAATTCATGGTTATCAACGATTAAGTTTTCTGTTGATAAAATTTTTTCGAGGATTGTTTCATTCATTTCACATTGATTTTTAAAATAATAAATCTGTTTAATTTGATCTGTACATTCGTTGCATATCAACTTTGGCATTTCATCGAAAACACTATCTTGGTCTGTTGCATTTACCTGTTGTGAGAGATTTAAAAAAATTTTTAAGCAGATGTTTTGTTCTCCAGCATTTATGTTTTCTAAATATAAAATAAATTTTGAAATATATAATCATATCTATTAAAATTGTTTGCGAAGTAAAAACCTCAACGTGCACTAGTCTATGATTGGTGTATTTGAATTTATATAATATATCTTTCTTGTTTACAATCTTTAAATTCTTAAGAAATACTTCTTAAGAATTTAAAGAATACTAATAAAATCTATATTCACTAAATGTGACATGAAACAGCTGGACTTGGAACAGTTATTGGAAAATATAAACGGCATTAAATCGATATATTTTACAAGCTCTGATGAATCAAATATGATGATAAAATATTAAATAAGTAGGTTCGTCAATTATCGATATTATTGCATGGAAAAGTAGAAGGCGTTTTGTATGTAGAATTTTAGCGTGACTATAAGACATGCACCAGCTGCTAGTATGACATGTTTCACTCTTAAGCATGTGAATTGCGAAATCTATGCGTCGTTTACTAAGAGAGTAATGTTTAATTGGTAATGAACTTCATGAAGTTACTAGTCGTTTGTTTTCAACGACAAATTTGGTCACGCGGTAACTGATCTAATACGGAAGAATTTTTGCGATTTATCATAGAATTATAGCGCAATGTCAACTAGTCGCAATTTCAAACAGCAGCTACAAATTATCCAAAGTCAATATACAGACTCTATATTCTTAGCCTCGTAAATAGCAATAATAAATTATTAAAAATAAATGAAAAAATAGTATAACCTAAAGCATTTATTTTCCGACCATTTTTGATAGGATAAGTTTAAAAAAAAAAAAAATTCTATTGTAAATTATAAATATCAAAAGTGTATTTACGAATATAGTGATGGATTTACATTCTTAGTTTTTGTAAATAATTAAATAAGAGCAATAATAATTATTTCTCATTATTAATTAGGGTGGTATTTGCAAATGTGTCTAGGTCGATACTTGACAAAATCCGCTACTGTATGAATGTCAACAAATAATGCAAATTCGGAAAATTATAAGAAAGGCATTTTGAGGCAGTTTTTTCAACACTATCCTCATATGCTACAAATGTTTACCTCGTTTAAATCATTAAATACACATATAAAATTACGGATCTGTATTAACTCCGTGAATTTGTCGCTAAAATTCTTAAAATGCTAGTAAATTCGAAATCTTACCACGGGAACTAATTTGTCGCTGAAAACGAGCGAATAGTGATTACGTAAAGTCACATCTTAAGTAGAAAAAAATAATAGAGACAAAATCATTTAATTTGGATAACATATTGATAGTTGAACCATCAAATAATGCATAATACATGAGTAATAGATAATTTAATAGTAAATTATGGGAGCCGTAAATTAAAATGTGTGTATCATATTATAGATTTTCAAATACATATCTTAAAATGGAAATAAACGTTCTAATTTATAAATTAAATCTTTTTTAATAATTATTAAAATTCAAAATAATATTTTTAAAATTATATCATTTATTTTTATACATGTATATACAACTTTAAACGAATTTTTAATAAAATACACTTTTATAATATGATAGAAAAATGAACAATTAACAAGAGATAAAAATATATTTGTTTTTAATTCCATAGTACGTGCATATTGCATAGTAAACAACTGAATTTCGGATAGTCTTAAATGTTTTTTTATTTACTTTTTAAATTCTAAATAATCAATCAGAATTCGAACTCAATAATACTGTACACTAGTCGTTTAAAAAATATACGTTAAAAAGATTTACCCTAGCTTATTACTTTGTATTTTGATTCAAATTTAAATAACATAAGCACCCTTTGATGTTTTGAAAATAGAAAGAAACATCATTACATAGAACGGAGTATCTATAAACAAAGTCGGTATGATTCTTACCACAAAAAATATTTTTCGAATAAATAATTTGAACTGTCAAGAAATAAAAATAATTATTTGACATTAGTTAATATTATTTTCCAATGTTCTTTCGTTTCTATGTAATTTTGAATTCTGTGGTATCCGTAATTTGTATCTCCATTTTTATGAGAAAAGAAAAATATGTTGATTTAGATAAATGATAAGTATTTCATTTTCAATACACCAGATATATAAACTACGATTACCAGATATACAAAATTTGTTGCATTTTATAAGTACAAAGTATTAGAATTACGTATTTATAAAATACAAAACATTTTTATCTAGGAAATTGAGGCAAAAAATCGAAATTTATTCGAAAAATCCTAAGTACAAAATACCAAATACATAAATAATTATCTAATAACTATTACGTACTCGAAGTACCAATACTGATTAAACTATTTAGAGTTTAGTAAGCACGAAACTTTATATCCAATAAAATCAATATTCAATACAGCCGTGATAGCATTTAATGTACTTTCATATGAGTGTTCAGTGTAACTTTTTGTCGAAACGCTTTGTTGCATATTTTACACACAAATGGTTTCTCCCCTGTATGTATCCGAATATGTCCCATTAAAACATTTTTCGTGCGAAATGCTTTTTCACAATATGTGCACGGATACGGTCTTTCATCCGTATGTTGACGTTCATGCCGTTTTAAGATAGCTTGTGAACGAAAATTAGCATTACAGTGTGTACAGTGAAATGGTTTCTCATTCGAATGATGTAACATATGATATTTGTAACCTTTCTCTGAATGTAGTACTTTGCCACAAAGAGTACACAGTTTGTGGATACGTGATAAAATCTTTCCCTTATGTTTCTTTAAAATATGCGCTTCGAGAACGCTCTTATATGGGAATCGAGCTTTACAATCTTCGGATTCAGTACAGTGAAATTTTAAATTCTCATCATTATGTTTCATTTTCATGTGAGCATATAAGTGATAAAATAATCGACCACACAAACCGCATGCTTCTTTTTGGCGAGAGCTACCATGAGCATAAATTTTATGTTTTTTCATAGATCCAATTGATTTAAAATCTGCATTACATATATCGCAAGTGTATTTGACGTTTTTAAAATGGCCGCGTCGGTGTAATCGATAATTATCGGCATGAGATATATATTTTCCACAAATATCACATTCTGTTTGATTTTCTAATTGTTTTTCTGTGTCATTATTTGCTTCGTCATCAGATGATTCTTTTTTTAATTTTTTACGTTTACGAAAATATTTTGGTTTTTCTTCTTCAGTTTCCTCTTTTGACGTTTCATCTGGTTCACTTTTGAAAACACACTCAAATGGTATATCATTATTATCAAATTCAAAATTATCATCCTCATCAATAATCAGCAATGACTGTAGTATTTGATCGTTTGCCTCACATTGTACTTTGAATTGATAACATGAATTTAAATTATCTGCGCAACTCGAACATATTAATTTAGGAAGATCATCTTCTTGGTCAACCTGCGTTTAAAGAATAATATATTTTGCAGTTAAACGAGTTTTCTTTTATTTCAATTTCTCAAAGAGATTCGAGACTTTTTTTAAAGGGCAGCAAGTCCATTGAACTTACTAACTGGATCTACCGCCGAAACAAATAAGTTAAAAACCGGAGGTGTTATTAACGACTCTATATAATAATGGTTTTCCAGACAAATCTACAATATTTTTGAAAAAACCTATAATAATTAATTTCGATATTAGCTCAATTATACATTGCGTATTCATCAAAATATTAACTTAAATTTTGCTATAAAAATGTGAAGTTAATCATTCAACTTACAACAGAAAATAACTTATAATATGTGCCAATAATGTTTAAATAATTGTGAATATTTCAATTAATCTTATGGAACCAGAGACTACTGATTATCAATTTTCCAACCACATAATAGAAACTAAGCCACAACCTTCTCCTTTGTAATTTTCCATGAACACTACAACAGCTTTTAAATATTTTGTCCAATTGTTTTCCTTCAAGAAAGTCAATTCTTTTGTAATTTCTATTATCATATTAGAGTCATTGCTATGTAATCTATTCATTAATTTCTGCCAATTATTTGTAATTTAATAAAATTTATTTATCCTAGTTCATTGCAGTCTTTACACTGTGTTTATAGCCTCGTCGTAGAAAATTTCTTAACTTTTTTTTATTAAATTGAAATCCGAAACTAACGAAATTGGTGACTACTATTCATGTATTTTTCGATTTTTTATGTAAGTTTCATTACAATTTTCTTCTTATTAAAATGAAATAAAAATCTTGTTACATAGATTTTAAAAATTTCATTTAACCGACAATGATTAATACACACATAATTTTCCTGTTTCCGAATACGATTTAATTTTAGATATTTATTATTTCAATGACTTTTCATATGCGCCTTCAATTGCTGTTTCTGTGTAAACGCTTTTTCACAAACAACACATTTATACGGTTTATCTCCTGTATGTATTCGAATATGTATTAACATAACTTCACGTGTCCGAAATGTTTTACTACAGTATGAACATACAAACGGCCTTTCATTTGTGTGTAATCGTTCATGTTTCTTTAAATATTCACCAGTTTTAAATTTTTTATCACAATATGTACATTGATACAAACGTATATCTGAATGTGAACGAATATGTCGATCTAATCCGATCTGTGAATGTAATACTTTCCCACATAGTGTACATAGTTTATCAACCCGACCAAATTTAATTCCTTTATGTTTTGATAAAATATGTTTATTTAAGATATTTTTCAATGAGAATCTTTCGGGGCACTCAGCACATGGATACTTTAAATCTGTACTATGCTTCAATTTGATATGACTTGATAAATAAATGTAATATTTGTTACAAATTTTACATAACTCCTTCTTTAGCTCATGTTTCGTTTTTGTATGGCGTTGTAAAGATTCTTTATGTTTAAATTGTTGGTCGCATTTATCGCATTTGAAAAAATGTATAATATTATTATGACGAATGCGTGTATGTCGTATCAAATTATATTTTGAGGCAAATGTTCTGTCACATTCTGTACACTGGTATTTTGATGTTTTATTACTTAATACTATTTCTTGTTTAATTTCAGACGATTTCACAACAATATCATCATCTGATGATTCTAAATTACAACTATAATCATGAAATTCATTTTTAACGAGAATTACAGCTGGATCGACTGATATTTCTTGTTTTACATCTTCATCCTTTATTAATATTTGATTTAATTGTTCTTGATTCGTTAAGCATTGGTTTTTGAATTCATAACAATGTTGAATATGCTTTATACATTCGAGGCATACTAATTTAGGAAAATCGTCGTCAGTATCAACCTGCATATAACAGAAAAAAACTCATGACTTTAAATTCGATTTTTGATGTATTTGATTAAAATTTTATAATACACCAGTAAATAATAATCAAAAGCACAAAACGTTGCGTCGATGTTTAATTTTAAATCAAACTGCTTTATTTGTTCCTTTTAATTATAATATATCTTAAGAGTGATGTGACGCAAATAATATACATTAAAATATAAAGAATTATTACCATTATATTACCATTTTCTTAAAAATCATTATTTACTTAATAAAAATTGTGATCATTCAATTTTAAGAACCTTCAAGCTCGTTTATGTTCACTTTGCCACTATGTTTTATTCGTTAAATATTTTGATATCATTGGAGGATTGAGAAAAGAGATTCGAAATATCAACAAAATTTATAGAAAAAAGTTTTTACAAATTTATTTCTTGAAAAATAAATGAGATTACAAGATCTATATACAAAATTATTATCATACATTTTATCACTTTATAAAAAATATAATTTTAATAAAATATTTTGAGAATACTATTATTACTATTATGAAGTCGTTAAATTTTATAATAGAATATTTATTTTCATTCACATTTCGAAAACATTATGTATATAAAATTTGTCCAGATTTACCTTAATTTAATCTTAGATTAAATATAAAACAAATGACATTCCTACACAACCAAATCTAATGGTAATATTAAAATTTCTTGTAAAAAATTGTCAATTTACAAGTTTAACCCTTTAAATCCAAAAGTCGTGAAAATAATAGATATATGTATGTAAATTGTATGTAAATAATAGATATATGTATGTAAATGACCTTTGTTAAGTAAAATTTTATACACTGCTTTATTTGGAACTTTTTTCTAATTTAACCCCTTTCTGAATAACCGTAAAAAAGCACTTTATTTTACCGTAGTTTTTCGTTAAAAACCTTCCGGTAGCTTTGGGGTTGAGGAAAAAAGTTTTGCTCTCATCGTTTTCAAGTAAATCAAAGTAACACACTAAAAATAGTATTTTGGCGACGTTTTGATTCAAAGAGTTATTGGACTACAATTATATATGGTTTCTGATTTATAAAATGGAACCGGCTCTGTTTCAAAATTAATTTTAAAATAGTAAATATTAATCTATTCAATTTTTTCTAAGCACGTTGCGCTCTTTGGAATTAAGAGAGAGTTTACGTTGGGTATTTTAAATCGATTTTATGAAGGCTGCAATTGTCAATCATAAAATCGTCTCATTTTTTTATCATTTTTATAACTAATACGACGATTTGAATATGATATAATCAATCATCGTCATTATGAATTAATCAATAAGATTAATTCTAGGATAAATTACTAGTTATTTCGGTATTTGATGGTATATGAATAGAAAATATATTTGACGTTTCGAAATTTCGAAAGAATAATACAAACATAATTATTTTGTAATTATATTATTAGTTATATTATAAGATATCATTTACAATTATCCTTTTATCTCCGAATATGAATTACGATTATTTAATTTTAACTTTTGTAATCTATTATTTCGAATATAATAGGTATATACTTTTAACACAATATTTGATTTAGGAATTTAGGATTGGTTTGAATTTCTTTTTCGCAGTTCCCAATTAATTCCCTCTCATATACATACATTATGTCACTTATGATAATAAAATATTATAAAAATCGTTTCGCTGGAAGATTATTTATTTTTAGAACAAAATTTTAAAGCACTAAATATATTCGTTTTAGGGTAATTTTTTTTAAATTTATAATCATAAAAGATAAAAATTTTGGGTTGAAAAGCATAATTTTATATTAGCCTAAATACCTCAAAGCTTATGGAATTTTAGAAAAAATGAATTTAATTTAATTTTCTTTTATTTTTATAAATTTCAAATTTTAACATCCTTTTATTTTACTAATTTTGAATGGATACATAGATAATCTAAATTAGTTAATGTATTTTTAAATGTGTTTTCATTGCTATCCGTTGTGCAAATCCTCGATTACATATAGGACATACAAACGGTTTTTCTCCTGTATGTGTCCTTATATGTCCTTTTAATGTACTATTATCACGAAATGCCCTATCACAGTACGTACATGGATAAGGTCTTTCATCTGTATGTGACCTTTCATGTATTTTTAAATAATTATGTGATCTAAATTTCTTTACACAAAAACTACATTGAAATGGCTTTTCTCCTTTATGTGATAGCATATGATATCCATAAGCCTTCCGAGAATGTAAAAAATTTCCACAATATGTACATAATAAACGTTCTTTTTTCATATTTTGCTTATCCGTATCATGTTTAAGTCGTATATGCTCAGTTAAATTTGATTTATATAAAAATTTCTCTTCACATAAACGACATTTGTACTTATATTCGCCGTTATGCTTTCGTCGCAAATGTAATTTCATACACATTACAGTTCGTTGACATATTTCGCATGTTTCTTTTTTACGTATTTTTGTATGCATATTTTCGATATGACGTTTTAGAACATATTGATCTACAAATTTCTTTTTACAATATTTACAAGAATCTGATATATTTTTTTTACATCTTGATTTTTTTACTTTAACTATATTCTCTGTTTCACTTTGCTCATCTTCTTCAGAAGTAAACGGTAATAAATTATGATAATCAATTTCATCTTCTTTGACAGAAGGAGCTGGTGATGATATTTTATCAATTTCTTCGTATTTAATAGATAATTTCTTGTCATCCTTTTCAGGTATAGGTGAAGATGGACTTGTTAGAATACACTTTGTTAGAATATCTTCGTTTATTTCGCATTGAGTTTTAAATTCATAACATTCACATATTTTGCCAATACAATCGGAGCATACTAATCTAGGGAGGTCATCATCTGATTCAACCTAAGACAAAATCAATTTATTTGATCAATCATTCACAAAAAAATAATATTTAAAATTAAAAATTATATAAATTTTGTATAACGCGAAAATTTTACAAATTTTTATGGGGCATTTAATTGAGAGCTAATCGTTGATATCAATTTTTAGATAATAACGTTTTTGTGAATGATTGCTCCCCCATTTGCATTCAATATTCTGTCGATTTTAAAATTGATTTTATCTTGTTTTTGAATAAAATCCAAGTGGTTTTAAAACATTACAAAATAATTATTCAAATGTTTACTTTTTCTATATTCAATCTTATTTATAAGTGACATTGGAGAAAAACACTTGAGTTTATTAGCAAAAAATCAAATTAAATAAAGCGTGTAATTTTTTTTTTATACTCTTACATATCTTGCCCTCAAATTTTTTATTTTCAGATTGTTCATAGCAGATTTCTTTACATTTAGATAAATATTCGGCTCAGTTTTTTCTCTAGGAACAAATCGATAACTCATTTTGAGCTGGGTGCACCTAGAGAAAGAACTCATTTATAATATTTATAAGATTTTTTACATGGTAAGCAACCCAGAATTATTGACATGAAAGTAAGTAGTGCGCTATTACTTAGCGAATTCATTCACTAAAATTATTTTAAATAACCTAGATAATTCTAATTTTTTTTAATGATAATTCCGAACACCTAAATTAGAGGACGACTACTTTTCCGTCAACCAAAAAACAATGTTATAAATTAAACTAGATCTCTAATGTATTTTCATATGTGTATGTAAAGCAAATTTTTGTGTAAAGGCACGTTGACAAATTTTACAAACAAATGGCCTCTCGCCCGTATGTATGCGTGTATGACTAAGCAAAACATTTTTCGAACGAAATCGCTTTACACAATATATACACGAATAGGGACGTTCATCGGTATGTTGTCGTTCATGACAGGTTCTTGCCCCACTTGAACAAAATTTTTTTTCACAATAGTGACATTGAAATGGTTTATCATTCACATGAGTGCGCATATGATATTTATATCCACTACTAGTTTTAAAATTTTTCCCACATAAAGTACACAAAACATTTTCTTGTTTACGCGTAACAGCCCGCTGATGAAATGTTTGCACATGTTGTTTTAAAGTTGCATTAAATGCAAATGTTCGATCACATTGCAAACATTGAAATTTATGTTTGGTGTGATTGAATTTAATATGGTATTGTAAATTACTAACAGTTTTATCACAAGTAGGACATTTATCACGTACTTTTTTAGCACTATGTAAATGTTTAAGGTGAGTTTTTAATGTGGACGAATGTAAAAATGTTTGATCACATTGTAAACATTGAAATGTTTTACGATGTTTCTCATGAGTTTCCATGTGACGTTTTAATGATGTTAAAATCGATTTATTACAAATTTTACATGTTTTCGATTGACGATTGGTATCATGTATACTTTTTACATGTTTTTTTAAAGATGAAATATGCAAAAATGTTGAGTTACACACAGTACATTCAAATGATTTACGCTTTTTATCATGTATTTTAGAATGCCTTTGTAATGTTTTCTTTTCTTTAAATGTTTTACTGCAATGTAGACAATTCCATATAACTTCTCCCTCTTTAGTGTTACTTGAAATTATGTCTACGATTATGTTATCAGGTGATTCTGAAGATGATTCGTAAAATTTATCATCCGATGTTCTTATTTCATCAGTCGATAATATATTGATTAAAATTTCTTCGTTTTGAGCACATTGCTCAATAAATTCGAAACATTTATTTACAGTTGAGAAGCATTCGATGCATATTAATTGGGGCAAGGTTTTATCACCAGTCTCCACCTGTATTCAATCAACAATTATTTAATTTTTTTTTAAATAAAAATAACCCGACTACTATAACTATGAGTAATTAAAAAAATCAGGAAAATAAATATTATCGCGTATTCTATCAATTGCTTCTAAGAAATTTAAAAAAATAATAGCCTTAAATCATAAAGTAACAAGTGTTCTAAATGTGAACTACAAGGTCTACACGACGAACTTTCCGATGACGTGAATAAAAATAATACTTTATTTTTACGAATATGGCTTTTTTTTATTAAAATTTTTTTACCCTCAACAAAAAATGGCTGAACCGATTTTTCTGAAAAGTCATTCAGTTGTAAGTTACGTTATTATGCACGTCGATATCATTATTTGTTCTCGAGATAATCGAGACGAAAAATTCTGATCGCACATACATACACAATCACAGATAACTCTCTAAAAACGTTGGAATTGGACCTTGAAACATAAGATATGATATATCAAAATTCAGGATTCACGAAATCAGTCCCATTGCAAGATTTTCCCACTGGAAATTTGTATTTTAACCTCTACTAATCCATTGCTCCTACCACAATGAGTCTATGTACGATATATGCATAATTTATTTCGCATAAGAGTCATAATATCTATGAAAGAAAATCAAGAAGAAATGTTGGTCTATGGAATTCTAAATAGTCTAAAATCATCTATAAAGGATTCCCCGTTCAATATACCAATATATTGAACGGTTTCTTACGGGATTGGAATACAGAAATGATATTTTTCTCAAATAATACAGGGTGCTTTTATCTTAAGAACAAAATTTTCTGACTTTTTCAAGTTTTCTATAAACCGATTTGAATTTTGTACTGAAATATTTTTGTTTCATATTTCGATATAATATGAAATAAGGTTATGTATATAAGGTTTTGATCCATAAAATTTCAAAAATCACGTTTATTTAACGATTGGACGCGTAGTTTTTGAGTTATCGTTTAAAATCCTATAGAGGTCAATATTTCGGAGACATTTTTGAAACTATTTAATCAAAATCAGAGAATATTTTTTAAATTTACTAAATGTTTTTTCCGACTGCATTAAGTATAGGACCAGGATACGATGTCCCAATTCGACTATTTAGCGTTCCATCTTGTCCCTTTTCTCAGATGATAACAACGTTAGAGGTTAGTCCCTTGTAAAATTATAGCTGAAATGAAAATATATCTTATCTTTTGACAATCGAGCTTTATGAATTTTTACAGACCATTTTTTATATTTGTAATATAATTTGGAGATATTAAAGAAAATGAAATGTATACTGACTTCCCCAGAAAAATTTGGTCAAATTGATATTTTAATGGTAAACAAACAAATGATATTTACGCAACCCGAAATTTAAATCTGCAATGTTTGTTTTTTTTTTTTTTTTTGATGTAATAAGAAAAAACTAAATTAAAAAACGTTCATCCATTTATAAGTTATTATGCCACAGTAACAATTATCAAAATACAAGATTCTGATCAGAAAATCTGATGATCTGCGCTGTGCCTTATAAAAACATAACCAGAGAATTTACAGAACAACCTTATCACCGATCCCTAAAACCGAATGCGACATAAAAATGTAGCCATAACGTTTACTTTGAATGTTTGACGTGAAAAAAAATGCATTTTCTACATTTTAATCACATAAAGATTTCTATAAAATATATTGATAGATACTACTCGATACTAAGATCAACACAGATTTATTTAGCCCATTAGACCATTATTATGCATGGATTTTCATATGAGTTTTAAGTACCCCACTTTGTGTAAACGCTTTATTACATATTTGACATGTATATGGCCGTTCGCCCGTATGAGTACGCATGTGTTTTTTCAATACATTACTTGTTACAAAACATTTATTACACACAACGCATGCGTACGGTTTTTCACCAGTATGTGATCGTTTATGTACTTTTAAATGTTCCGCTGAATTGAAACGTTTTGAGCAAATATCACACATATATGGATGTTCACCCGCATGGACACGCATGTGATATACTAAAGCTGTACTGGAATACACAGTTTTACCGCACAGTGTGCAAAGTCTTTCAATTTTTTTACGTTTTTCTCCACGATGATGGAATCGTATATGACGTTCTAATACACAATTTAAAGGAAAACTTTCATCGCATTCTTCACACTTAAACGGTTTGTGTTCCGCATGATTCATTTTCATATGGAATTTCACATTGATCACAGCTTTGCTACAGATTGGACAGTTTGTTTTCTGTTTGATTATGTTCTTAGTTGTATGCCGTTTTAAATGTTTTTTTAAGTAGTCTTTACGACTAAACATTTTTCCACATTGTTTGCAGTTAAAATTTACTTCAGTTTCATTAAAATAATCAAAATCTGTATTTTCTTCTGGTTGACAACTTTCTGGTGATGTTTTTGTTAATATTTGCTTTAATATTGGACTAGATGGTGCTGAATCGAAATAATCGATATCGTTTAAACCACTCTTTATATTTTCAAGTAATTGTTGATTTGCTTCACATTGTTCCTTGAATATGTAACATCTGTACACTTGGTATGCACATTCCGTGCATATTAACTTTGGATACAGTTCATCTTCAGGGTGTACCTGTTTGCACAGAAACCAAACGTACAGATGTATCTATAGCTTTCTCACAATTCAAAAAAAAAACGCGATTTTTTAACTTCGAATAATAAAGATAAGATATATAAAATGTGTTTACAAAGTATATACACTATACATTACGTCCGAAGAATCACTTTCCACAGAGAAAGAAAGTTAAAATACACCTATATAGAATATAACCAATACTATAATAATTCACTAATACTAACTTTACATAACAAAAATTGTAGGTAGTAAGTTATACATTCAAAAAACTTCCACACAAAAATATAATAATAGTATGATTTGGTAAATTAGTAGATATACACACACTGTGATGCCAACCATTAAATTTTTTTAAATTAATTATGTAACAACACATTGAGTTTAGTGAATTATAATAGTATTGATTATATTCTATATAGGTGTATTTTAAAATTGCTTCCCTATGGAAAGTGATTTTACGGACGTATTGTATATACAAAGTACGATTACCTAATTAACCTGTTTTAAGATAACGACACACATGTTTTCACATTTTTAGATTAGGTCATTAAATAATTAAAAGTCAAATCCTACATTTTCTATTCTTGATTATTTTTCGAAAACAAAAAATTAAATTTATTAATCCAACTCTTATCAATCTGAGTTATTATTAAAAATCTCTATGAGTTTTTACACGAAGCATTGAAATAAATATAAGGCACGCGAAAAAGAGGCTAAACTTTTATGCCTTTGCCTATTTATATACTGATTTCTTTTAAATAATTTGTTAAATTTTGTTTTGTTTGTTTTTTTTTTTTTCGTTATATAAATGAATTTAAATTTACAATTTTCAAAGCCATCATATTCTCTCAGATTCAAAATATCTAGTAAAACTGCCCCAGAATCCTCAATGAAATAATTAAATCGAATGACACCACTTATTTATTAAAATAGAAAGTATAGCGAAAACGATGAAATATTTTCTTGAGATGTTTGAAAAGAAAATATTTTTTGATTAACGAAGTTTTAAAAAATTCAAATTCATATGAACTTTTGTTTCTACTTTGCGAGTTTTATCGCTAATTACATTTTCTCATTTAAATCTGTATATCCTGAACCACAAATTTAAAATATTTAAGATATTCGAAGGAGAGACACCACATTAAAAAAAAAAATTATTTGTTGTTCATTTTTTTAGAGAAATGTTTGTCGTTTTTAGATAATGGTTGTGTATGAAATTATGATTGCGAAGTATCGATCAGTATGAAACTTTAATGATTACAAATTATATATATATATTTTACGAATTATATATATTTTTTACTTATTGATAATTCTCAATATTGTTTGTTTCAAATTGTTTTGGTCATACACCATTAAATATTTTCGGTAATATATTTAAAAAAGTATGTAAAGTCCAATTTATCATTAAAAAAAGTTTCACTTAAAACTGCAACCGTTTTTTATATGTCTAATATGCATGATAAAAAAAAAACTGTAAAGAAGCAGAAGTTCAGAAGTGTGTGTCACAGATATTTCAATCGTGTCGCCTCCTAACTTGATATGAGCAAAATGTAAATATATAAAAGGCTAGAGGTATGACTTTTCGTAAAATTGACATGACTCAACTATCTATAATTAATTGGCATTAATTAATTAATTTTGTTCTTATTATATTATGAATAGAAGTTATTACGAAATATAACTAAAATAGCTTTCAACGAGGTTTTTAACATTCACTTTTCTCGAGCTATCCCAGAAAAACCAATTTTATTCCTCTGCTATATCTTCGAATTATTTTAATACTTAAAAAACGTTGGAAATTACCAATAAAACTTTTAAACCAATTTTGTGCACGTATTGGTTTAAAAAATAATATTTTGAAATGAAGATTTTTAAAATCTTCGTTCTTTCTATATTACTTCATTTGTATGCATTCAGTTCATGGTTAATGAAAATAAAGTTACACTAAGTCTTTTCTTTAATTTTTTATGGATCATTTCGCACAATTTATTTTTGTAAACATTTTAAACGATATTTTTAATTTAAAATAAAATTAATTAATTTTTTTTTATTTTTTTCAAAAATAAAAAAATACACAATAAATAAATTTACGAAGAAAATATGTCAGAAATACTTACTGCCCTTCTTAATTTCTTTTGTTTTTTAATTTACTTACTAAACATTTTCTAGTCTAAATAGGGCATCAATAGTGTAGTATAGTAGAGCATCAATAATCTTTGATTTATTTATTGATCTTAAGCGAAATTCTGGAATGCATTAAACTGTTTGATTACGATATTCGTTATTTGGTTTTATTTAATATCTTTTATTTTTAAAATATGACTAAGCTTTCTATAAGAATAATAAAATTTTAAATTGTGAGTAGAACGCTCGGAAAACTACTCCCGATTAAATTATTTTTAAAAAATTGACTAACTACAGTTTCAGTGATTCACAGAAGTTTAAAATCTAAAACTGGGTACACATATTCAAGCATTTTTTGTACACATTGATTTAATTACAATAATGAATTGAATGTGTAAATTTTAATAAAGCCTGTAAACTTTGGTTTTAAGTTCATATTCGAACTTCATAGCCATCATAGATTTTAGCCTTAAATTCGAAACTCTGACCATAACGATCATGTAAGTGACAAATTCTAGATCTCGTACTATTTTATCAGGTTCTTAGGATGGTTGAGTACATCCCAGGCAGAAATCGTACGATTTGATCACCTTCTGTTTGAGCGAAACAAAAATTTAATTTTTTCTTTTCTTTTAAATTTCAAAATTAAATACTAAAATATTAGTACAATTTACCATTTTTAAAATGTTATCAAAAATTTATTTGATGCTCTACTTAAACAGAAATAATTTTAGAAAATAGTGGACTTTGTTAATTACTCTTATACATTTCTAGTGTGTTCCTTTATACATTTCTATTGAAAAATAAACTCACGGGCACGATCCAAAAGTTATATATATTTGAAACGATCAATGAAAAATGTATAAATTATTAACAAAATCATACGAAATATACAAAAAAATTCATTTACCTTTATATTAGTGAACGACAGCAGCATTTTCGGTATATCTGATTTATAAATGGGTTCCATATTGTCTTTTTGTAATAAACATGTTCGACATATCTTACTAAAATCTGAACGTTTTAATTCTGCCATTACAGACATTTGCTTATTGTTTTTATTTATTATTTACAAATACTGTTACTTAATAATTCACTGAATTACAACAAAAATATAAACAACTTAAAGTTTCTTTTAAATTATATCTCAATACTTCTAAATACCACAAAAATGTCGGTGTTTTTTTTTTATTATTTATGTAAAAATATATGTTTGTAAATTCAGGGAAATTTGTGTACCAACTGCAAAGAATGTGTGAATAGTAAATTAATTAAATCCATAGACATGTAAATATAGGGGCTTGGCTAGACGGTACATCATTTTGAAGATACTGAGGATGGTACACATTTTGAATTAAGCATAAGCTATTGTTTTAGATAAAAGGGATGAAACAAAATAATAAATTGTAAAAAATGATCATACTAATATAGAAGTTATCCTACAAAATAGATTAATGTATGATTAAAAATAAAATTTGAATAAGTACCAAATCATTTTGACAAAAATAATAGTGCATTATAGAGTCCCTCCGCACGGAAGAAGTGAAGCTTCGTAATGTGGAAATGAAAATAGGAAGGGGTAGAAATCGATTTTTAGTGAACTCATATTGTTTCTTTAAGACAAACTCTATTAACATTGCTTACAATTCACAATTGATCGCATTTTTTAATCATCATTTGCGAGTGGAGAAATATCCAAATCTATAACATCTACATTGGGATTATGGGAGCGTTAAACGTTTAACGCAACCTTGTTGGAAGTCCCATTAGAGGTTTCACTCTTTCTATTTTCACAAAGTTATATCTTTCCCTCAACTTTATATACATGTATATACTCTCTCTCTCTCTCTCTCTCTATCTCCTCCCATTTTCACTTAATTAAATCTCCTAACTCCCATACCAATTGTCCATATAGGACTATTATATATATGCATTCAATAAATTAAATAGACTGACGTTTGTTTATAATTTAAGTCAGTTTAAACATCTCTGAGGTTTCGCAGAGCTTGAGGTGCTTCAATCAAGTGGTACTTAACTTCCATAGGCGAATAAGATGTACTAACTACGGAATACTAACTACGCAATTTACATCAACCGCTGCCCTAATTAATATTTCGCCTTTCGTCGATCAAAGCACAGATTAAAATTTTCGTTTCGCCGTGATTAAACGGTGTTAAAATATATCCTCTGCAATTTTAATTAGAAATGATTTTTGACGTAGACGAGCAATTTCCTCATGTGTGCCGAACCGCAGTAATTTACTAATTAAATAAAACTAGGATCTCTAATCGTAATGCTTTATTAATTTTTTTGGGTTTTTTTAACAATAAAAAATTGTTTTTTTATTTCCTGTAGTTTCAATATTTCTTAACTCATGTACATGATCAGTAATAATAATTTTTTATTAAATTTATAAAAAATAATTTTTTAGTAATTATCAGTAACAGTCTCTGTACAAAAATCATAGTCGAAATGAAATGAAATATATCTGTCATAGCATATAATTCGAATTTAGTAGACTTTTTACGAGTGATTGAGAATTTACAATGCCACAAAACATTTTTAGAATGGCTGAAACGCTAGTCAAATGACATATGTCATTTCTTCAAATTGTGTTGAGGAAATGAACATTAAAAAAATTGACAGAAAATGATTAAACGAAAAAAATGTATTTATTAATATTTATCATAGTTTATATAGTAAAAAAAGAATATATACCAATAGAATAATGGACACGATATTGGCATCGAATTCCGATAGTTGGTATAAACGTCTTACAAATGTATTATACATAACATTATTTGTGATATTATTTTCAATAATTTTTTGTTCATCGTATTGTATGTACATGATTATTTATTGTTCGTTACTTATATTTTCATCATTTTGGATAACATGTTCCATAATTAACAATATCCTTAAACAAAATCAACCTATTACATTGGATAAAGAAAATTTTTCATGGTGCAATTATATTCGGCATCTACTTATTACATTGTATAATGATTCACGATTTGTTACAATATTAACTGAGAAAAATGAAGTAAAATTATCACATTCAGATAAAATAAAAATAAAATCAGATCAACGCCATAAGAAGATTAAGTCATTTGACCCATTGTTAAATACAGTAGATGGACGTGTACATTTTTTAACTGAGACTGTATGCCAAAGATTTATTGCTTCTTGGTACAAAAGTTTAATTAGTTGTTCACAAAATGAAGATGACATGTTTTGTGATGAATCTAAGGTATGCTCTATGCTTATTATTTGTTAATCTTCTTTAAACAATTCGATAGTTGATATCAATGCAATTTTGAACCAATATCATAAATAGATTAACAAAAAAGAAAATGTTTATTCAGTTGTATTATTATTAACACCATTTTGACTCTTAAGCTATATTTAGAGATTAAGAGATATTATAGTAATGCAACAATTTTTTGAATATTTTGATTGTTAACAATCAATCCAAATATTTATTAACGTTCAAATGACTGCAAGAACACTTGTTATGCCAATAGAGCAGTAGCAGTATAGTCAACCTATGATGGTGCGATCTGTAGGCATACATTTAAAGGTTGACTTCATAAATTCAAAGGTAATTTCTTTAAATATTATAAAAAATTGTTTTTTAAGGTAATTTTGGATTCACTATTTAAACGATTATTATTTACAATTCCATTTATTAATACGGATAAAGTAGTTGTGGAATGTTTGGCGGTTATACTTAGACATTTAAAGGAATTTCGTAGAGCAAAAAAGCGAATTATTAAACAATATAGTGATGATATGGAAAATGCATATAGGTATGCGAAATTAAATATATTAAATTTGATCAATTTAGTCCTAATTTTGAGAAAATATTAAAATCGAGTGAAATTTTATTTCTTTAGCTATACAAAAATTTGAAAAAAAATACCCTATTTTTCTTGTCTGTTTGACAAGATTAAAAATGCACCACAAATTGTGGCCACACTATAAGATAATTGCCTAAAAAAATATATTTCACTTTATTTAAACTAAATCATGTTTATTTTTTGCAAATTACACGAATTAAAATGTAATAAATTTTGAAATTTTATTTGCCACGAAAACGTCGTTTGATTGGTGACCACTAGGATTTCGAATCAGCCAGTAAACCATAGAATATATTACATACATATATTGCATTAGTAACAGAGGATGCCATAATAGATGCTGTGTTGTTTTGTTATGGTTATAAGAACTGGCTTACTAGCATTCTACATCACACGTACTACGTGAAAAACGTCATTACAGAAACATCGAAACATGTTTTGAAAATTTAAACTTGATTTTCATTGGCAATACTGTAGATTTCTCGAAATATCAATGTAGTGCAATATGCGTATTATGCAATCAAAAATTATTTAAAAAGTTTTCCAAACATTAGTCAAATAGGCTATTGTATTTTTAATTTTTTTTTAAATTGAATTATGGATAACTAAATTGTATCCGATTATCAAGACTTAGTTTTATTTATTTACTTATTTTTTTAATTAATAAAAGTAATTTCCAAATCTTCTCTAATTCATTAAATAAAATAGACCACAGTACATAAGAAGATAAACTAAGTAAATTTAAAAAAAATAGGTGTGATTGTGTGGAAATAACTAATTTAAATAGATTATGAAATTATTCATTCAACAAGTTTCTCTATTTTTTAAATTTATAATTTTTTATTATATTTCTTTATATAGTAATTACGCCAAAATATGAGATAATAATATTGTTTTCGAGTGATGTTTAATTATACGTCGTTCAGACTATCATTTATTTTATTGGTCTTTTGAATTGTTTGTTTTGTACAGAATTAATTCTTACGAAGATTAACATTGAATATGTTTATAATTTTTAAAAATTAAGTTTTAATTTTTCAGATATATTTTGCCCCAAAATAAAAAAGAGGAAACATTAGAATTACATGCACATAAATTAACAATAAATGTAATGCGTGAATTTATCACATGGGAATTATGGAATTCATTCCCATGCAACCTTTTAGTGTCGATATTATCGCAAAAAGTAACATTATATATTATCAATAGCATATCAAAACCTGATTGGTTAATAAATACAATGTATTATTTATTGAATCCAATAGTTGTAACTTCAAACTCTGAAGATAAAATTGTAACCGATAGTATCGATTCATTAACAAAAAATGATTCTTCTTCGTCTAATGACGATAAAGGCCTTTGGGTACCAATTGAAGATAATGCTGATGTGCAATCACAAAACGTTGCATCCTTATCTACAGTCACAGCAGAACAACTAAAGCTTGTACATCGTGAAAAACCAGCTGAAGTATATTTTGCTGATCCAGATTCAACCAAATTGGATACTGCAGTACCTATTGTATTAGGGAATGATAATTTAATTGAAGAGCCATTAGCTGAATCTGATAAAGCCATGCCTTTGGTAATTGCGATTATTTTATTTCATTTGTAATAATCCTAGCTGACTACATGTTTATAAAAGTGTATACATTTTAAAATTGCAAACTATTTTCTATGCTTACACTATAAATTTTTATTAACCAAGTCTTTAAAAGCTCCGGTAGTCAAGCTATTCCAAGGGATTCTCCAATCATTCTCGTTTTCACATCTAGTTTATTATGATGTTTTCTGAGTTGAGAAGCTGCTTTGCTAAAGTTTTGAAAACTTATAGTAAGTATAAGGGTCTGTTATTTTTTTAAAGTTTCAATTTATCGAGATAACAGAATAAGGCATCTCATTATATTCAAACTAACGCCATATCTATTAGTTTTTCATAATTTTTTGTATTCAGTTAGTTAAATTGAATGGCAAGTGGAAAAAACTATGTAATTTTCCTTTTAATTGTAAGCTAATTTAATATATATTTAAATCCAGATTTTAGATTGTACGGATAGTTTAGATTGGTCTCATTTTTCGGAAAATAATAAACTTCCTGAATCTATACCAACTACATTAACCGTTAGCTATAAAACAGTGGTACCAAATGTTAAAGAATATCAAAGTACAGATGTCATTTCACCATCAGCATGGAATGTAGATGATTATGATTTTATTGCAATGGGACAAGATTTATTAGCACAAACATCTGATTTAAATTTAGGAAAACATTTGTGGAATTTTTCTGCAGGTAAAATATTATTCAACATTAACCCCGCTTGCCAAGAAACGTAATAACATTAAAAATACAATAGAACGTCGATAAACTGAAATTTTTCAAGAGAAACGTTAAAAAATTTGAGTTTTTAATTTACTAAGGATATTAGTTAAGAAGTTTATAATGATTTATATTTAACTTAGTCGGGTTTAGGGAATAGCTAGAAAGACAAATTTTATATTCAAATGTTTCGTTATATACTTTATTTGTAGTTCAATGCCCACATTATTCGTTTAAGTTATTATAGATGGTTCATATTTTAAGTTAAAAAAATTTTTTGACTCAGATAAGGGGAACACAAAATTTAAGTTATGTTTTTAGTAGAAATCATTATGTTTTCGAAGTTCTACTTCTCTAAAACTTTAGAGAAATACAGAAATTTGTGTTTAGATTTTCGGTTAATTGCCATTAATTTAAAATAAATAGTACGAATTAACGAATTTAAACCTTCCTGATTTATTAATCTATATATGACTATATGTAAAAGCCTTAGATGTTTTTAAGCTTTGAGGACTTAAGGGAATTGACACAAAAAATGAGACTTCTATAATAAATATCATCTCTAATGTAATATACATTGTATTTGTGCGCAAAAATTGGTTATATTGTTTCATTTTGTTGTCTTGTTACTGTAAACTATACATGTTATTACTTAAGTTTCAACAGACGACAGTCGGTTGTATTGTATATGTTAAATAGTTTAATCCACAAAAGAAACGAATCATATGTTGTAGGTTAAGAAGCCTTTAAATTATCTACTATTTATTTGTTTAAATTTTGAACTTAGATTCAGAAGAGAACAGTGCTAGTAGTGTCCAACAGCCAAAGCGTGCAATGGAATCAGAACCTCGTGCTCTCGAACCACCACGAAATGGAGCAATTCCAAATTCAAATGGAAATGGTATTACAGATTCGCATTCCCATTCAGTTTCAATGAGTTCATTATTCAATAAAGAATTTCAACAACGATCTGCTGCTTCAGTATCTGATGCCATGCATAAGATTGGCGATTTACAGGTTTGTGCCATATCACTTTAAAATTTTTATTTTATTTTTTTTTGTAAAATTCAATAATTTTTTTCGAAAGCTCTTAGTAATTATTTATTATGCGTTGTTATCAAAAATTAATTCAGGACGAGGCTGCCGGTTATGTTGAAGGTATTATTGATTTTGGTATGGCAGGACTTAAAAAGGGGCTGCGTTTAACGGGATTGCAGGTACTAGACTTGACATGGCTGAAATACTAGTTATGTAATATATATGTGCGTGTCTAGAATTTTAAGCTTTATTTTTAGTTTTTTATGTTTTTATTTTCTAATCTACAAATAACACTAAAACACTTATTTTTAACTACTTACAATTAGTGACGTAACCTGATTGTTAGATAATCAATGTTTAGCTTTTCACGGATTAATTGTGTGTCGTAAAATCGTAAGTATTTCGATGTTGTAATTTAGAGTATGAACATACTAATTACATTACACATAAAAGACTTATGACAAATTGCCCTAACTTTTACACTTTTTTTCAGTACGAAACATTATATATAACAGGGGCTCCCAACTGTATATCTGAGAAATATTATATTATTTTTTATTTATTTTTCATAAACTCTTTCTTGCCCATGAAATAACTAGTTATTAATTTTATATTAACTTATTCGCTTAATTTTTGGGGTTTCGATTAGGGTATAGACCAGAAGTTATTGTGTGCAAATTGGAGATTACTTGTTTTTAAACCATAAGTAAAAATTTTCTTCCTTAGTTTATGTATTCGTATAATATTGTTCTAATATATAAGTTTAAAAATTAATTCTACGTTGGGTATAAAAATGTTGGGAACCCCTGATCTGTGACAATTACAACATTAACACAAATATGAATTAATGATAATAACAGCACGTAATTAATAGATTAAAATAACAAAACATATATGTGATTGTTTTCTTTCTTTTTTATTTTAAATTATACAAAAATAAACAAACCCTTATTTATTTTTTAACGCAGTGATTACTACTTTAGCCACAGGACTCTAGCCAGTGCACATTTTTTGAATTGCGATTCGTTTTAGTTTCGAACATAATTAGTCACAAAACTAATGTACCTAATAAAATGAATAGCAAATATTTTCTATATTTCTCACATATTAATGAATAATAACTGTAGATAACATTTTATTTTGATAATTATAATAATAATTTATTATATATTGCCAATCATGGCAATAAATGACATAATTACTTCTAAAATTTATTTTTATTCAATAAGTGTTATTAGTCTAAAGATGATATAAACTTTTTCAATGTTTTTACATATAAATTTAGCAGTTTAAATATGAAGAAAACATTAAAATTAATATAGAGAAACTGCATGCCCTTGATGATTAGACACCATGGTGGCAAGAATTATATATTACATTAGAAATTTTGGTTTATTATAATTTTTAAAAAAATTTGTTATTATTGCACTTGGTCAAAAATTATCTTTAAATCTTAACATCACCAATAATACGTTATAATATCATTTTTAAGATATAATATCATTTTTAACTAGTTCAACATTTACATTTTTATAATATCAATTGATTTTTTATTTGAATACTTCACAAAATACAAAGTATATACAAGTTTGAACTATTTTCTATCAAAACAAACTTCCGCTTAAAAAAAAAGTTTATATATAATTTTTTTAATTAGAGGCTGCAATAGTAACAAATTACTAGAAAATGTTTTTGTTACATGAGTAATTAATAATTCTATTTAGCCACCAAACATAACTTATATTATCAGCTTTCAGTAGTTAAAAATAATTTTTTTTACTGTAAGGGTCAGGTCTATTAGTTGATGTACTAAGACATGCCCGTATAGGTAAGCGATTCTGTGCGTTCAAAGCAGTAATCTCAGCGTTTTTAAATGCATCCATCTGATTGTAACGCCCCGGTCAAAAAAAGCACCTACCCGAAGATTTCATTATTTATTTAAATTAAAAAATACACGTTTTTTATGATGTTTTAAGGTCTTTAAGAGACTTTTTTTATTTATCTAAGTGCAACTTTCATTTTAAACAGAATAAATTATTAATTACACCATAAAAATCGTGTATGTTTTTATTTTATAAAACATGAAATGTTCAGGTAGGTGTGTTTTTTGACCGGGGCTATGTATCTAATTTTATAAACCCAAAGTTTCTCGCTGATCTGAAAAAATAAAAATAAAAGCTTTAACTTCTTCAATGTTAACCTAACCTCTAAAACTAAAACTAATTGAATCACTATAGATATTTCTAAAATTATTAAATTAAATTTTTTAAATCTTAGGACAATACATCTATAAAATTTACAAAAACAAGTCCTAAGACGGAAACAGAAAAAATGCATAGTTCAGCCGATTCTGAAGATCTTGAAAAAGTATTATCAAATATACACAGTACCTTAGGTAAATGTAAATTTATGGAATATGGAGGGTAGAGAAAAAGAGAACTATCTTTGTATGAACAAATGTCCGTCAAAATGCGGGTGGCGATACAGTAGAAACAGGGTAAATTTCAAAGAGAGCGCATAAGTTCATAAAAAACAGAATAATAAAATAAAATCTTTTTACGTCCACTAGGACAACTTTTTATTCATGATTGATTAAAAAGTATTTGGATATGCCTATGTTAGCGGCAGTTTTTTCTACTGTTACTACTTACAGCACACTTTTTCAATTAGTCCCCCCATATCAGATAGTACTTCTTAAAATATATACCCTCCATATTATGGAAGAAGGTCTTTTACATATTTCAAGAAAGTGAATCTTGGTGAAATTGGTTTAATTTTAAGTTTTCTGTTAAAACCTACCAAAGACAATAATTTTTCTACTAGACAATAATTTTTCCGTTTAATAAACATTTAACATGTCGTAAATGACAGATGCATATAGTGTGTGTAGGAATTTTAATATAATTAGTTAACTATAATTAAAAAATATTACAATTATTATTGTCATTTGTTACCAGAATAAAAAACTAAAAGATTGATGAAATGATTATCATGGCTTTAAATTTGAATAAGCTATAACAGTATGAATAAAGAGAATTCAAAAATTTTTCGATAAAAAATATCGATTTTTTCCCCAATTTCGTAGATCAAAGTATTTTGTATTTTATAAATACGTATTTTGATTACAAAGTAGTTATCATCAGAATGAATTAGCTAGTCGTAATGATTCTCCGATTAACTAGCCGTAATGATTGCATGCAAACCGTCATCAAATTAGTAAAGATTTACATCTCCTCGGGAAATCATTACTACTAGCTAATCCATACTACTTTGTAGTCGAAATACGTATTTATAAATACAAAATATTTTGATCTGGGGAATTGAGGCAAAAAATCAAAATTTAAGCTATAACAGGTTTTCTATGAATAATAGAAATAAATTCCACAGTTGGCCAAAAGAGATTGCTTTATCTGTAATTTTCTAAAAGATGCGGTCATTACCACCTATTGTTTGTTTACATACTTTTTGATTAAATATACCCTCACTAAGAAGGTTTGGTGTAGGCCAATCATTTGTCATATCTTAAACCCACTTAATTATGGAAATATCTGAGACCCTACGCCCTTTTCGGGATTATAGGAAAGGCAAAGAAAAGAATTAAATGGACAATAGAATCCTCAAAAGGTTTAAAAATGTAGATTGTTAAATAATAAAAGACAAAATATATATTAACTCTAAAAATAATTTTTACAAAATAATTTGAACGAAAATATTGGAAAAATGTTGAAGTTAAAAAATAAATCGATAAACTCTATAGATATTTTTTTTTGTATTATTTTTTACTTTTATTTCAAAATTTTTAGGGCTATAATTTAAAAAATAAAAACTTATGAACTGCAGTTATTTAAATTAATTAATTTTAAAATTTCTACACACTATTAAAAATTAATTTTTTGTATACGATTCAATTGAGAACAATGGTAGTTTATCTGATTATGAGTTTTGTGGTAGGATTTAATAGAATTTTTCAGATTTTTCAGAAGTCTTTTGTGTTTTATTTAAAGTACAAGTTTATTATTATATTCATAGATGCGGAATTGGGTGATTCTCCAGAATACGAAGAACCTACAGATTTAGCATCATCTGTTGCTAAATTAAAATCGATTATTCAACAGAAAACATCTGCTGAATCTACTTCAAACACACCTGACGTTAGTCCTATGTATGATTTTAAAGATAAATTTAAAATAATATTAAAAATTAGGCATGTTATTGTATTAGTTTATTTTAGGTATGGAGATCCAGCTGAAGGATCAATTGACATACAGGAATCGAATTATGGTATTCCAAAATCAATGCCATTAACTGATAATCTATTTGCACGTGTGACTGGTGTTTTTAATACAATACGGACAGCTCTTCCTGGAAATACTGGTGATTTAGTGCCACAAAATACAGTTTTTAACACAACAACTTTACATCCAATGAGCCAGCGATGGATGTATTCTGAACGTGAAGTGAGTTTTTAGTTTTATTTGTTCATTATGAAGTAAAATTCCTGGTATATCTATCTATATCTTCTTTTACTAAAAGTAGATAATTATGATGTGCTATAGAATAAAAAAAAACTAATGTATAATTATACTAATGTATTATTTAAAATTTAACATATCTTTTCTTAGAACAATTCTAGATATAGTAAAATGTAATAAATTTCATATAGTTTCTAAGTAATATTTTAGGACGTACACAACGAAGTTAAAAATCTTATTGAAATTTTATTAGTGGAACGAAGTGATTTTTGTAACATCGATACTGCGTATGAAGCTGTGGATAGTTTTGATTTTACAGATAATGCAAATACTAAACCGACAAATGTAACATCAGCATCAGTACCTAGTGCTAATATTGAAACAAATATAAAACCTCCAAGTACTCCTCATGAAACATCGTATGATGGTAAATCTTTTCATAATTTTTAAAAATGAAATATATTGTTTTTAATTGCTGTTTTGAAATCAGAAACAACCTCAGAAAGATTTTTACGATGATATATTTATTGCAGTGATCTAATAAATTATTGATAATAAATTTTTATGGATATAAAGTGTTATTTGATTATTGTTTCCAGATGATTTGGACGAATGTTTCTCAAATATACCAAAATGCCATTTGTTAATGGATATAGTTTGTGAATTACTAAAAGATACAATGAATTGTTCGGGTCAGGAACCCATAGTCAGATCAGTATTATTATTATTTGGTAACTGGTTGGAGGATGTAATCAGTAATTTTTCAAAAGTTGTTATTCATAAATCAGATAATATTGACAGCTTATTAAAAAATATGTCAAATCAAACACAAAAAGATGTTACGGAACAGGAATTAATTACACTTATCGAGAATACTATTCCAGGTAAGTGTATTTTCAACAAAAATTATTCTTTTTGTTCAAAATAAATGGAAATTTATAGAATATAGACTTGATCTTAAATGAAGCTAATAACAAGTGGAAATTTTGAAATTACACTTAACAATTGAAAAACAAGAAAGTATTATAATGTTAATGTTTGCAATGCTAATATTAGACTTCGGTCTAGTATTATTCTAATTGCATATCGGCAATGAATAAAACTGAAATGGAATCGAAGAACATAACTTACTAGTTAGTGCATTTTGCAGCCACGATTATTATTATTTTTTAATTCGTTGACTTATGTTTATTGAAAATTTTGGCTACATGCATATTTATTTATGTTTTAGGTTATTTACAAACAGTAATTGGCAAGAATGATATTGAACAAGCAATTCGTTTTTTTTTAGAGTCTTTCAAATACGAAAGTATAAACCGAGATATTTTTGTTTCGCTATTAGAAATAATTACTACAAATGTTATTCAATCGAATTTAGAAGTTACACCAAAACCTCCCCTTTTTAAATAAAACAGATTGTTACGATTTATTTTTTTATGTTAAATATTAAATATTTTTGTTATCTTTTGTTGTCAGTTCAAAGAAAACTAATATTTTTAATTATTGTTGAAGATTTTTCTAATTTTATACAAATTTAGGTATGTACAAAATTGAAGAAAAATTTTTAGATTATTTAGAATCTAATTCTTTAGTACTTAGTTAAAATAGTTAATGATTAATTATTATGTTAAATCTAAGTTCCGTGTAAAATTTAAGATTTAGACGTTAGAGGATTTTGAATTCAAGAATGTGCATAAAAACAGGGAAATGAAAATGTAAAAAAATTTAAGATTCTCAATAGCTTTAACGAATTTATTATTAACAATAGTTTCAAATCTTTAGAAGCTAAAAATCGGATAATAAAAAATTCAAAAGAAACAAAATATAAAACGTGTCTAATATTTTTTTTAAAGATGGCCTTAATGGTGCCAAAATGTGCCTACTTTCACTGCCTCCATAATGAATCAACTTAGAAATTATTTTGAAATAAATTCTCTCTTCATTTTTTTTATAACGAGAATGAAATGTCCGGTGAAAATTTTTGAACACTTGAATTTTTTAATAGTAGGTATACCTTTTTTTACAAATTTTTAGATATAACCGAAAATGTAAAAAAAAAAAATTTTTTTTGTCTGTGTTGATTATTACTTATATTTAATTTTATTTTTTAATACGTCGTACATGAATACAATATTTTTAAACCTTGAATAGATTTTATGAAGGATTTAGAAGTTATACAAATAATTAATCTCGCTTCATAATTTGTAAATGTATCTAGTACTTTTAATTAGATTCGTTAAATTTGGTGGCGGAATATTTTCAGAATCTAGTGCATTTTTTCGAACATATGACTTAATAGATGAAGAAAAGAGATTAGAGCGAAAAGATTTAGTAAGGTTTTAAAATAGAAAAAGTATGGAACAAGTTCGAAAGCCTTTAACGTCGAAACATTAAAAAATGTACAAAAATAATCATTACCTGTATTAATAAAAAAGACATTCCAAGTTGAAAAAAATGTTAATCTTAAATCTGTTTCTTATGAATTAGGAGTAAAATATAATTATTTTAGATCTTGGAACCCGTAACTTTTATCAAAACTTCAAATCTGCAATAAGCACAGAATTCAATATCTGTGTATTAAAAGAAATGTATTATAGAATATAATATAATTTACTTTTTATATTCATAACATATTAGTTCTATAACAATGCTTTCACATTTATGAAGTCTAAAAGGAATAATTTTGATCGGAACAAAATGGTTGCATCATGAAAAATTAATAGAACTGCTCTTAAAATAACCCGAAAAATTTATAATTTAAAAATTATTACTTTTTTATTTATAATTTTGACAAAATTTATTTAAAAGGTTCTTTAAAAAATATTTTTTTGAGACTGAATTTCTTGAATATAGAAAATTTTGTTCTTTTAATCTGCAAATTTAGACGATTTTAAATAAAAACACATTTGGAATATCAATACAAAAAGTAAATTACATTTCAAAACTAGTCAAAATAAAAAAAGCATTTAGTAAAAATTTTCGTTTTATTTATTATCGTCCTAAACGTAAAAAAAGCGCATGTTTACATTCACGGTTATTATCAACCATATATTTTTCATAAAAATCTTGTATAAATTCTTCAACCTTAAAACCAAATTTTTGATATAATATCACAGCAGGATTTGTAGCTGATACATGTAATGTTACTTCTTTGCCCATACACGTTTGTACTAAATGATACAACATAAATGTTGCAATACCTGTACGTCGCCATTCAGGTCGAGTGAATATAAATGAAATATATGATTCGTTGTATGCAACATCGGGTATCATAAATGCAAATCCGATTACTATTTTCTTGTATAGTACAACACAGGAAAAATCAGGATAACGTAATGATTCGGACACTGAAAAATTTTTAACAAATTATTTATATTAACACTGGACAAATACAACACGTTTAAATAGTGCGGATTGAATGCCGATTTACAGTGTTTTCAGGTACACGTTTACACTAAGATAATATATAAGAAGGTATTCCAATCCTGCAATGCATCATGGGAAATGTGTCAAGCACACTAGCCGGCATCTAAAGTATTTTCATGCTAACTCTCGAAATAATAACAAATATTGTTTAATAATTAATTACTGTCTAAAAAAATTATTATCACCTTTTAATAATAACAATAAATGATAATTATTTTAAAAACCTCAAGTAATTGTTTTTCTTTGTTTTCTCAATTTCTCCGGTTAAACGGGTTTCCGCTAAGCGCAGTTTATCAATTACCTCTGATCTATACATTCTAAGATGATTAGCAGCGCATATTATTTTTGCTTGCTTTCCAAGTAAGAAGATTGGGTTCGAATCCCAGCACATGATTTTTTTTTTTTTTTTTAGCAATAGATCTTCAAATTTTCTGTAATACTCACAACTTTAATTAATAACAAATTGATTAATTCTTAGGCTTTGTCATAGTCTTTGTTACAATTGGTTATTAATTAATAATTATAATAATGTTAATAGTAATTAAACTAGAATTTATATTATAACTAATAAGTAATTAAGGTACAGTCATTCTAAACTCTTGAAATTATTGTCAAAAATAATAATTATAATGAACAATAATTCATTACATTAACAATAAAATTTTTTACAATACAAATCGTATTATTATAATAATACTTAGGTGTCGGCTAGTGTGCTTGACACACGCGTGGTGGCGCGACCGCTTGACACATTTCCCATGATGCATTGCAGGATTGGAATACCTTCTTATATATTATCTTAGTTTTCACGTGTGCAAAACAGCTGCAAAGTTAAAGATTATTAAAAAAAAATCAAAATATTTTTTGTTTAAATGTTAATTGAGGTTAAATATATTTATTTGTATTGTCAATTGAGGTTCAAACATGAATTTATGTATCAGAAAAAATTATTTAGCAGGATTAAGGCCAGTAGCACTGGAGACCTGTACGTCGCCATTTAGGTCGAGTGAATATAAATGAAATATATGATTTGTTGTATGCAACATCGAGTATCATAAATGCAAATCCAATTACTATTTTCTTAAAAGTATCTCAAAACCTTCGCATAAAATCGTTAAATAGATTATTTAAAATCCGTTATTTTTAAAATCTACCTTAGAATATATATTTACCTTAATATCTTAAATCTACCTTAGAATATAAAACTACCTTAGAATATATATTTCATCCAAATCGAAGCAAACAAAATTTTTCGATTTTCTCGAAATTTGAAAAAAAAATTTCTATCCGATTTCGAAAAAAAAGCTGTCTTTAAGGGTATTTAAATCCATAGTTTTCAATAATAACACGTATTTAACAATTGAATGCGCAGTTTTAATCATTAATATTCCATTCCGGAGGCCGATTTAGCGGATTTATTTCATGCAATATCTCAAAACCTAATCGACTGGTCGTAAAATAAATAATTTTTATTTTTTTATATCTTAATTATTCTTGAAAACCCATAAGCATCGAAAAAAAATTTAGAACTTCTCGATGATTTTTCAATTTTTCTTACAATCACAAAAGACACCTCAAGTTAAAACAATCGAAAAAAGTATGTTTTTCGACAAAATTCACCATTTAAAGTACCGCAATTAAGTTAGCGTGGAAGTTTAATAAAATTTATTTAACCAAATCTCAAAAAACTGCTCCCAAAATGCTCCATCATGATCCGTAATTGTTGTATCGAAAAAGCAAATCGGGAGCAATTTATTGAATTAAAAAATATAGAAAAAAGCATTAATTAGCTGAGATATAAGGAAAACAATTTTTGTAATTTTGATTACAAATAATTAATTAAATAATTACCTAATCACTGGAGCAATTGCAGATCCTGATAGAGCATTTTGGGAGCAATTTTTTGAGATTTGGTTAAATAAGTTTTATTAAACTTCCACGCTAACTTAATTGCTATATTTAAGGTCTAATTAAAATTCAAGATGCTGACTAAAAGCATCTGTTACAGTAAAATTTTAGCTATAATTAATATTGAAACTCACTGATTAAGAAAACTTGCAAACACGCAACACATTTTACTTTTTCATGCACTAATAATAACTCAAAATTTTTTTTTAGAAATATGCGTAAAATATATTTAAACATTGTTTTAATATTTATACTTACTATCAATTCCTGGCCAAAAGTATAATTCACACAATAAATTAATAGCTGGAATATGTTCCGGTCGCACATAACAATAATCAATAGGTGCATTACTTTCACTTTCCGTTTCTAAGCTCGTGCATTTATTTTTCACTTTAACTTTTAATTCATCCATTAACGCCAACCAAACAGGTTTACGATCCGATACATGTATTTCATAATCGCGACGAATATATGGTTTTAGAATACGATTTGTGTATGGTGATAAAAATGGTTTTGGTTCATTGTAGCCAATTAATTTTAAATGGAATGGAATAGATTCTTGATTGATTTTAGATTTTGTTAACATTATAGCGTTATGATAGCGATCTAAATATTGATCTGTTATTTCATTTTTATTCATTTGTAACTTCTTAGTAGGATTTTTTGTTAATTCATCATAGATTTTATCGATGTTAAACACTTTTATGTTACGTTCACGTTTTTGTTTACGTAAACGTAATTTACATAAAAAACGTCTTAAATGTGGAGAAAGGAATTCTTGCCGATTTAATTTATTAAATAATTCATTTTCTTCGTATGTTGTCAATGGTACTATGCTAAAAATTAAAAATACTTTTAAAGTTCATTATACACTAATAAGATTATTTTTATCACTAATACCCTTTATAAAATTGACATACCTATCACTATCTTTAGGGCAATAATTTGGACATTCAATGTTCTCCCAAGGTCTTGAATTTGTATTACTACGGTTAAATAAACTACTTAAATTTACTGGTTCAGTAGGCGTTGAATTTTTGTTGTCTTCCAATTCATGACACTCCAATAATTGATTGTCGTCAATTTCTTCAGGTCTTTTAGAATCTTCCTAAATTTATAATAGCTAAATTTTATTTTATTTAAGCGATGTTGCTAATACCTGGCTCCTTGGATTTAAAGATAATATTTTAAAACATTCCAATCTGTAGTCATATAAACCTGAACGGCGAAATGAATCTGAATCGAATACAAGTATCCCGTTGTCTCATAAACTAATACGAATATCAATATAGTAGAAGAGTATATGACATACATTTAGAACATTATCGATGTTCTTCGATTCTTATGTTAATATTTTGTTCGAATTTCATAACATTGCCGGAAATTGATGTCCAATGCCAATGAAATTCCGAAATTGAATCAATAGTGGACTTTTTTTTTTAAAACTTATGTATTCAGTATAAATCGGCGAGAAAATGTTTTCTCATAAATAGATAAGAAATAATTTAAAAAAATTTCCAACTGTATTCATAACAGAATTTGTAATAGCAAACCGATCAATATTTATCCTTGGAACCGAAGGCTTTTATTATGATTCTCACAATCTTAATTAATATATTTTACTTAAAACACTTACGAAGAGGTCACTGAATATTGATTGACTTGAAAAGTCAAAACTATCAAAACCTAAATTATAATCATCGTCATCAATATTTAGATTAAAGTTATCATCATCGAGAGCTGGTATTAAAGAGGTATTGAATATTTCATTACTTTCTTGATTGTTGCTACAAAAAAAAAAAAAAAAAAAACAAAACTTTTAATATTACCGAATTTAATATCCTTTAACAATGGTTTCAATACCTATTAGCATCACTGGAAAATTCTTCTTCATATTTTAACCGTTTTGGAGGATTTTCGCTACATAAATCATTGCCGGGCGTATTTATCGCAGATTGGACAAAATTATATTTTTCTAATAAGATTTTATTTATTATTTCTAAATCTTTCTGAATGTTCGATGTATGCTTCAGTTCTTTATTTTGATGTTTAATTTGTGTTAAGTCACTACCTAATAAAAACAAATAATTTCGTTAAAATTAATACCAAAAAAATCTTTTTTGACAACGTACATAATTGAACGATTATTTCTGGGCTTAAGTTTGGATATGTTAATTTCCACCACCCTCCTTCTCCTAAAACTTCTGTTCCCGATGTAAAAAATAACGGACTATATATTGATAATGTACCGGAAACTGTGCCAATCCAATTTTTTTTACGTTTACTAAAACAATAATCAATAATATAAATCATTATAATTATATATTCATTCGTCAACTTTGATAGAAACATACAAATCTTTCCGAAATAATATATGCCAATTTCTTTCAATATATGAATTAATATGAACTTTCCAATGGAAAAATCCATATCGACCAGTACCTTCTGATTTATGCATGATATCGTATAATACTAACGTTATAGTCTGGAACCTAAATTCAATAAAATATATTAATATAGACGCATTTTTTATCTAAAAAATAATTGATTTTACCATGGCATTTTGGAACGATTGAATATTTCTTCATCGCCGTTATTACATTCTGTGCAAATGAAATCGAAAAATACATCTCCAATAATTCCACCAGGTGTTGATTTTCGTTTTAAACATATAATATGAACTAATTGATTACATTTTTCGCATTTTAAACACGGCTTTAATATTTTATCTTCTGCTATTTTACAATATTTACAATTCATAATACACTTTTTTTCTAAAAATTTGTTAAGTTAGGTTATGTTAATACGTCTTGTGTAGCTATACCACGGCCGTATAAACTAGACACATTTTCTAGTATTAAAGTACATATGTATCAATTTCATAGCTATTTTGTAAGTAAACATTTCAATAGAAAAAAACGGACTTTTTACACTTAGAGCACTCCTTCTTTGCTGCTAAATTCTGTGATATGTTAAGCCTGTGGAGTGTGGTGATATGAGATGTGTTAGCATATATGATATTTTTATGGTAGTAAAAAATAAAAAAAATTCGCATATTGAATTCCCAAGTGAATTCGATTTTGGGTTGTTAACATTGAATGAATGAATTGATTTTGTTGGATTATGGCCCCCTGTATTATTACTGAAAATTTAAAAATCACATCTCGATATCTTCAATAGTTTTCATATGAATAATAAAAGAATTTTTGTATTGGAAACAGGAGAGAAAGATTGATAAATAGGCAAATTTCGCAAGCTATTCTGTTAGTATTATAAAAAATTAAAGTAAAAAACAGAAAATAAATAGGATGAAACTGGAAAATCACATCGAGTTCATTATTTTCAAGCAAGTTTATTTCAAAATTATGCGGTTGAATAATTCGAATTACGTATTTCACAATTTACTTTTCTTTTTTTAACTTATTATTTCTTATGTATACGTACTTCATTTTAACATTGTCGTCAGAGTAGTCTATTTCTGTTTAATATATACACTTGCCTCGCTCAATTGAAGAAGACTTGTTGCTGGAACATGTCTTACGATAATCACCTTTATATAATACACATATACCGATTATTCATGAAATAACCAGGTATTATGTGTGTAAAAAGCTAGATAATCGCCCATGTCAACATATAAATAATTTGACATTTATAATATTAAAAATCTATGGCGTATGTAAATGTTGCTGAATGGTCACCCGACCAAGTTACAGAATGGTTAAAAGGTAAATACTCATTTGTTTTTGTAAACAGTGTTTTGTTTATAATGATATCAAAATTTGTGTTTGGTGTTTTGTGTAAAATGAATCATCAAAAAATGTCAAACTGGTATTGTTTTGTTTTCGTTTCCAGGTTTAGATAATGTCATTATTCCGTATGTCAATTCATTCCTAAATAATGGAGTTAAAGGTCATCAGCTATTAAATTTACGTGCGGATGATTTGGAACACCTTGGAGTATATACGTTGGGCCACCAAGAATTGATTTTAGAAGCAGTGGAACATTTGAGAAATTTTGTAAGTTTAGTGTTTACTCGATTATTGTATGAAGAGTATTATTTATAAAACTCTTAAAACGTTTTATGAAGATAAATTCCATTATGTGTTTAATTATCATATAAACATTAGAGTTATTATAAGGTGAGATAAATATCGCGGTTCCCCAATATCGCAGTAAACATTACGTTTTTGAACATTCTAAGTTGAACACTATGAGTTGAACCAGTAAAGCCTAAAAAACTTATTACTTACTATGGATTATATTCAATCATATTTCTACAAATTGGAAGACATTTGGGCTCTATTTCATCATTTCCATGGAATTAAAACCTTGAAATTTGTTAAATATAGCTTAAAATTTAAAACATTGTTTTTGAGGTCTATATTCCATTTATAGAAGAATACAAATAAATTTTTACATTTGCTCAAAAAAAGTAAGATGTAGGCACTGGAATATTCACTAATGTCGAACATTAAGAAATTCCGAGATAATAATCCTCTTTACGATATTATAATATTATACTCAATGTGGTCAACTTTATAGCATTCTTGTAAATGTGATAACTTTTTTTAACAATTTCAAACAATTTAGTGTATTTAAGTATATAGGTACTTCATTAAATTAAAAAAAAAAAATTGTTTTAAATTTAATTGTTGTAAAACAAAACCAACTTTTATGGATTTTAATGATTTAGTTAATTTAAAGAAATATTAGCAAATCATACTTATCCTCCTTTTTTTGGATGTAGAAATAATGGACTATCCAAAATTTATAATATTATGTACGTGTTGAAATTTGAAAAGAATTTAATAAAACCATAATCTTGAACATTAAATAAGGTTTTTTAACTAATATTTTGTTACAGCATTATGAATTGGATCGAGAAAACTTACAATTATTGGCCTTGCGCCTATCATGTGCAGCACATTCTTTATATAATGAATTATCATCGACAGCAGATAACAATAAAGTGGAAACTCAAACCATGGCAGATGTCGCAAATATCATATCTACAATTAAACCTCTAGTCTGTTGGTTAGATAGATCACCATTTAGTGGACAAACAGAATATAATGATCATAAAATAGAATTATTAAAACTAAGTGTATTAATGGCAACTTGTGCTCATCGCGATCGATTTGCTGAACGACCAGTGGCCGCTATACGTGGATATTGCGAATCTCTAGCAGAATTAGCTGATAAAATTATACAAGATATATCAGATCCAATGTTACTGCAACCAGCATCATTGGCTCTAGCCACTCTAAAAAAACGTGAAAATGATCTTGGTTTTTTTATTTTACCGAGCTTTCGTAATGTTCATCAAATTGCGGAGATTAAATCTGGATCACCAGCACATACAAGTGATAAAATTGAAGAAGGTGATGAAATTGTACAAGTTAATTATCAAACTGTTGTCGGTTGGGAACGTAAAAAAGTGTTATCGTTATTTCAAGAATCGCCCCCAGATGTGTTGCTAACATTAAAAAAGAGACCCCGGCATACAAAAATCTATGGACAAATTTATATGAAACCTTACAGGTTACCT